>JAOYRR010000383.1:600000-1029434 GCA_038994665.1 Podotricha telesiphe | reverse complement strand
AATAGCTTTGAGATAAGTACGCGCTTAAAATGTTTCTAGTTTTTTAATAAAATTGTTAATAAATATATAATTAGAGCCCATCTTGGCGCAATATGACAGCGTCTGACGATATACGCGTTGGTTGTGGGTTCGATTCATTTCTGCACTCTGGTGAAAAACAATCCGCACGTTTGCGCGGCGCGTTTTTGCGCGTTGAGTTCTGCAAGTCACCACGCAATCGCAATCGGTTTTAAGCGGAAAGAACGAAGTATCTCGACACTAGGTTCTCCCTGGCTACCGTACTATGCGGGATACACCGTGAAGCTGTTTGTTTAAGTATACAATAATGGATTCTAATGTCCCGTATAAGCACATAATATTCGGAAAACGACGTTTATTGCAAAAGGACGTTTGTTGCTCTTTGGAATCCCAAACATCGGTAAATACCTCCTTGAACATGTGGAAGGTGGTAGGCCTTTAAAATGGGAACGGAGATATAAAGAGGAATTCCGATAGCGTGCGTATCACAGCAAAGACGGAGCCAATTAAGCAGAGCTCGGAATTTAGAAACATGGTCATACTTACGTAGCTTGTAGAACAAGCGTATGGTGAGATATTGAAGACGGTCTAATTTTTTAAGTTGCTCCTCAGTCACATGCAAATAGCAGACATCGGCATAGTCAAGAATGTGTAGGAGAAAATGTTGCGCTAGCATAATAATAATAATACGGAATCCTAGTCACTGAATCCCAATTTATTTTACTTTCAAGTCTGCTACTGGAAATTATAATTGCTTGTGCCTTTTTTGAACTAAAATATCGATAGATTCAGCCAAACTTTGGATTCTGGATTTGGACTTGAACACGGGATGATCTTAGGCAATTCGTTTAAATTAGCATGTCGATACAACTGCAGATCATCAACTTTTGAAGTTTTGTTAATGAATACAGAGATTATAAGTGGAGAAAGAACGCCGCCTTAAGGAACACCAGCAGTGAGATCTAGCCAAGACGATGTGTTATTGTTGGTTTTCACACATTGCCGGTGACCGAAGAGTGAAGTCAGTTATTAACTGGGGAAGACTGTTGATAAAGAAGGAAAGAGGGAAGGTGATGTTAACTGAACGAAGAGTAGCAAGAACTATATCATAATCAACAGAGTTATTTTAACTCAGTTGATTAGTGCTTTCGCACTGCTGAAATCAAGTAGTACCACTGCAGTGCTACACTACTTGTTGTTATCCATGGCACACCGAATGTCCTTCGTAATATTCAGCAGCCGACTTACTGTGAAGTGGAATTGACTGATAAGGATATAGTAGGTTATAAGAGGAGAGAAAGGAATAGTTAACGATAGAATAGTAGACGATGGTTTCAAGGACTTTGGATAGGATAGGTAGAATGGGTACAGGATGATAGTCAGTGACAAGACTGGGATGAAAGGTTTTAGGTAATGGAACCATAAAAGCATTCTTCCACTGTAAAGGAAAGACATTACGCGACAGTGAAAAAGTTATAATGTGTGTAACCACTGGTGCAATATCCTCCAACAAAGGAAGAATAATTAAAAGGCTGAGATTGTGACATCAGAAGGCAGTAATGATGCGAAGAAGAGAGAGATCATATTTAAGCTTCAAATAAATCAAGATTTCTTGCTACTTAGTACTTTCAAATTTCAAACACGGAAATACAATGTAGTGAAAACGCTGAGGTTATGAATATATACAGTAATTTCGTTAGGTACTCGTGGAGTAGTGGGAAATTGTATGGATGTTCGGTGACGCGATAGTTATAGTTGCGTCTTGTCATATTTGTATCTAAAAATATTTATATTGTTTAATTTATTTTAAGCCCACATTTCACATTATAAAAATACCAATTCCTACTGACAAAATCTGTCATAAAAGCGTATAGGTACAATAATCACATTTAAATTGATATGAAAGTAATTTATGACTACTGAAAGAGGACGTGAAGCCGAGGTAGATAGGAACTAATGACACCATCCGTCTTGGTACGTGTAATAAAAAAAAATAATGTAATATTATTTATAGCACTTAAAAAAATATTTTAGAATAAAACTCACAAGAGTAGTAATTTGTTGGGTATATTTACCCTAATAAAAAGCTTTTTTTTTTCTTTTTTTGGGAAACGCAAGACATTAAACGTAACCAGCGTAAAGAACAAAAGTTCGTAAGACTATAATAAAGGGCATACTAAGCCGTATGGCTTTATTTACATATGTTCTATCTAGCTATGTCGAAGTTATTTCATGTTTGTTACAACTTATTGCGATTTCCAAAAAAGTATTACATTTTACAATCTTTACAACTTTATATTTTTTTATTTAAAGTGATTGGCTATTAATAGAAATTGTATTGGCTTTAACCTTGATTCTACGGAGTCGTAAAAATTTGGCTTTTCTATTAGAACTGTTTTAAAATTTATAAAATAAAGTTTTAACTTTATTTCCCTGCTCTGGAAAGATGAAGCCTGGTGAGTTTCAATGCTTCTCGAATTTGAGATGAAAGCGGAGAACGGAAAAACATGACACTAGATTCTTCCTTCCCTACCCTGCTATGCGTTAATCTGAGAAAAAAAAAGACAATCCAATTCCAAATAAAACTACTAATGCAACAGGATTTAAACATGTCTTCTGCATTCCGTCCAAACGCTCCAACCTATGCGTTTATAATTCACCACGTCAAATCATCCCAATGACAGAACTAATAAAAGGACAATTTTTAAATTAGTACAAGACTGAATATCAGTATAAACATATAAAACATGTGTACAAGTGTACTATAAGGACTTTCACCTGTAACTCCTTAATAAAGGTAACAAAATCTATTTAGGAAAATTTGGCAGTACATAAAATATCTTAATGACCTGATACAATAATAAAGATTTAAAAGATCTCATAAGACAATTTTAAATGTTATGTAATTCAATAACGAACGAATACCGAATATAGAAAAAAACGAAAATAGAGTTATATAAAGTAGATAATATACTTCGAGATTTTTGTTGTTGTTGGTTTTTAGTATTTTTTCAAGTTGATTATATTTTGATTCAAAATATATTTTACTCTGATTAACTTTTGAATACAACAGTCATCATCCATCTTTTTCATTTTTCCATTACGTATAAAGCAAATAGATATTTTCAATACCGTTGAAATGTAAAAATAATAAAAAAATCTAAAAAACGTGCATGAACTGCATTAAAGTTCATTTTTACTCACATAGACGTGGAAAATACAATTTATCAATATATTGCAAGCGCAAAAAAAATAATTAATTATTATACAATACAATTAATTGATACAATACAGTTTATGAAATAAATGCATCTGACAGTGGGAGAGCGCGTGATTTTAATCGTGTTTGGTTGTGGGTTCACTTCCCACTCGTGAGAATGGTCATAATTTAATTATATTCATTTCTCCGCTGTCATAAACAAGACAAAGCGTGGCATAAAGCTCCGCCACTCAATAAGCAATAAAAGTGGAGAATAGAGTGTCTTGACCCTATGCTCTATCTGCCTATCCTGATATGCGTGAAAATTTGGAAGGTGAAAAATACAAGCTGTAGGTTATATAAAATATATATATATATATATATATATATATATATATATATATATGTGTAATTGAATTTAGGAGATCACTCATAATTTATAAAATTAATTATTCGCACTCCAAATTTCATTTCTTTTTCATTAGCAAGTGGGACATGTCGTTAAAAAGTCAATTGATTCGTACATTATCTTCCATCTCAAGTTTAAATTAAACTACACTATGAGTAGAACTATCTGTATAGTTAACAATATTCAATAACTCCGAGAATTTGAAGCATCGTGACAAAGGGTTGTAGTAGAAGCATTTAACCGTTATATTAAAGTGAATACACATAATATAAGGCATTAGTGTGTATCGAAATAATGTAATGGTTTGTTATGTAGAATATTAATTTTAAGCCTAATTTAATTAAGCCTTCACGGTATTAATAATGAAAAAGAAATATTTTTGCATAGATAACTCGTAACTAATATTTGGTATTCAGAGATCGTTTGTCATAGAAATAACTCATAAGCTTGTTTCGATAGTTATTTTTATATTGCAAAAAAATTGTAAAAAAATATTTCCTTTTTTAACATAGAAAGAACTGCCATTAAAATAATATAATTAGCAAAATAAATTACTTAAATGTAAACAAAAGAAGCTAAAATATTTGCTTGAAATTTTGTCTTAACTATAATTAATTAGACTATTCACCACCGAAAAAGTTCTTTGATAAATGAGGACATTAATTTGTTCTTTCTTTATTTAATTTCCTGTGACAACTTAACGCGAGTGTATTGTGATTTACTAAATATATTGAAACAGACAAAAGAAACAGTTTCCATTTCGTAGACAAGAGCTCTTCACATAACAACAAAGAGGAAAAAAGTGATTGCAGATTTATTCCCCTCAATTTGACATCTCGTACTTCTTAGTTCGGTTATATGAGATTTTCTAATACAATATAAAAGCAACTGTATTAAATTTGTCGTTATAGTACTATGAAAATATACTATATTAATATAATAATGAAAAAAAGGATGGAGGCCATGGTGGCGTAGAGGGCCAGGTTCTGAAACGCAATTGGTCGTGGGATAAATCCTTACTTGGAGAAATAAGTATATTTAAATAGTACATACTCTGGTACCACAAAAAGTTGAATTCTTCAGTCTTGATATTATGCCTCAACACTAGGATCTATCTGCGTAGCCTGCTATACTGTAAAAATCACGAAGCTGAAGAAAAATAATGAAACGAGTTATTAACTATTTGACAGCTTTTTTTGTTCACTTGGCATCGACAAGAATGGCGGCTTTTTTTTTTATGGGATTTTTTTTGAGATTTCATATATGTGGCGTTGTGATTATTAACTTTAAGCTAACTGAAAGCGGAAGTGATAGCGAGTATTGCCTCCCAGACATAACTAATGATATTTTTCGGCTATGGATACCGAAAACAAATCTTTTCTTCATGTTTAAACTGTAAGGCATAAGTAAAATCCGCCTTAACACAATTTGTTCAGCGTGATGCGTACTTTCTCTGTCAACATATCAAAAGTCAAGATCCAGTGCACCTGAAGAATAGCAATAATGGTCTACCTAAACTATAAGACATAAGTAAATGCTTCATTAGTTAAAGTTGTTCAGTAAGGTGAGCAGATTTTGTTAACAAATAAAAATTATTGCTATTGCTATAACTTTGTGGCCCACGTGGCACAATGGGATATGTCTGACAGTAAACGCGACGGTTCGATTCCCACTTCAGAGAATGCTTATATTTGTATTGTATGACAAAGATGCGTTCAGCCCAAAATGTTAAAAGCAAAAAAGAGATGTTTCAGAATTCAATTCTTGAATTCGGGTGGAATGCTGAGAATGGAGTGTGCCTAGGACCATTCTACGTGAAGCTGAAAAAAATCGTCTGATGTAGAAGACTCTTGAGACAAAAAAATTACCTTCTAAGAATTCATTACAATTGTGGGACAGTTTAATTCACACTAATATTATAAATGAGAAAGTAACTCGGTTTGTCTGTCTGTGACGTGAACACGCTGCACCAAACCGCTGAAGTTTTTCAAGGAATTTCATTGTTTTACGAAAAAGTCACTGAAAATTCGCATACGCAGCTGTATTTCACGCGTGCTAAGCCGCGATCGGGTCGCTAGTTGGATAATAAAAAGGCTAAAATTATAGTTTCAAATGAATATCAAAACTATAAGAAGGTACAATAACCAAATTACAGAAAAATGTAATGAATTGAACGCATCGTAAATTTCTATATCTTTGTACCTGCTACAATGACAGCTCTGGTAAGCGTAGCTAGAGACGTGCACTTCCCCTGCATCATCGCACGTGTCTATCTATACCGCCTCCGCTCATGCCACCTCCCCACTTTCCAGTCATAAACATACGTTACGCAATTAAAGTACTGGGATCGATCATTTATCAGGTTTCTTAGGGGATTCTCATAGGGCCGCCAGGGTTCACGGAAGATTGTAGTCCCTGTGGCCCTGGCCAGTGGCGGTGGAGGAGGAGCACCGTGAGGTTTTAGTGGGTAAACGGACGGCCCATATCTGCCGGTCCGGAGTCCCACATAACCGCGTCCGAGTCCCTAAGCGGGGGGTATCCGTGAAGGACTTCCTTACGTTATAAAAAAAAAGTGGGACTTTTCATAGGGGAGCACTAAGCGAGGATTTCACCAAATTCCTTCAAAAACAAGAATTAGGATGTCCAAACCAAATTCCTTCAAACACAAAAAATGGGATTTTACGCAACAAGGCGACCATTAGTAAAAAATAAGATGGAAGATACCGCATAAAAACTACGAGTACAAGTAAATGATACTTTAAGTCTATTACGTAGCGCAGCTTTTAAATACAATTTCACGAAATGACGCAAAATCGCAAATGAACGTTGAAAGAAGTAAGAAATAAGAATGAGCTCCATTTTCTTCTCCTTCCTCATTTAACTTTAAAGTGTGGCTTTCTGCTTGGTTTTATTATTGAATGTATTACGTGTTAAATGTAGAAGTATAAATTCTACATCGGTCGTAGTGGGTGGCACAGTTTCGTAAAAACTAATGCTTTAGCTTTTAGGAACAAATTCTTTTGCCATTTTAGTTTTTCTTTGTTAATTTATACGTTTTTATCCTTTGAAACTTAGATATATATAAAAATATTCTACAAAACTGACAATAAAGTTTTATTTTGCTTTCAGATTTACCCCACTATGCAGGATAGGTAGATTGCAGATTAAACTCTCCTCCACTTTCCATCCGAATTTGAGACATTGCATGTTCAGTAGCGGAACTTATCACCGCGCTTCATGTTACTAAAAATGAAAAAAAATCTAATATCATCCAAAGCAGCGACGTATTATTACCATATACTTCAAAATGTCATACATTTTATAAAAATAATTTGCCTTTAATTTTTCTTCCTCAACTTTCACGCAAATGATAAATGTTTGCTATAAGTTTTACTAATTAGAGCTACGAAGACCGAGATAAATCTCACCAATTTTATTTTTAAAACTTACAAAAAATTCAAAATAATCTCATCTCAAATACTAAATAACATCGGTTACACAGCTAGCATTACACTAAGTTCATGGTTATTCTTGAATATTTGTTAAGTAAATCGAAAGATTGCTATTAAACTGTTTTATCTGTGGCTGCGAGGTGAGGTAATAATAAATTACGTAAGAAAATAAGCTCTGTATCTTTACATCAATTTTATTAGCCATATACCATTATTAAGCATAGGATTCGCCTGCTGAAACTACACGACTAAAAATATTTCGACTTTTCACCCTCCCGGGTTAACACTTAAGTCATAAACAGTACTTATAATTTAAATTGTTAATTTATAATTTAAATTGTTGTAACTTTTTTAATTATGAACCGATGGAAATAGAATAAACACCAAATGTTATGGGAAGTGAATGTACCAAAATACAATAGTCCAAACCGCATTTAAATCGATTTAGCTATTTCTGATATTAGTGTGCACGAACGCACAGACAAACAGAATTTTGTTTTTTATTCTATTACATTGAGAAATGCCCCCAATAATTGTTTTTTATTATTTTTAACCTATTTAAAAGTGTTAATCACACACTTAGGAAATATTTTTAGAAAACGTACAAAAATTTTAAGGCAGCGGCAAGGGTCATAACCGTCAAAAGTTGCGAATGGTGTAAAATTATAAATTTTGAAAGTATAATTAATTTTACTTAAATAATTTCAGAATGGAAATATGAACTCAAAAAACGTTGAGTTCAGTGAAAAATGTTCTATATACGCCACGATGTTGCCATTTAGATTTACTAGAAAATTTAAACTTGTGTACGGAACCGATATTAATATCAAAGCAAATCTGATGTGTTTGCCAGGATGACGAAGATAACGTCAAGTTAGTTTCAAGCGTGTTCATTTTAGACCCATTTACATTTTTCATAAAATACATCCTTTTATATTTTTTCAGTCCGAGAAAACCTAGGGTCAAGACACTCCGTTCACCACTATCCGCCAGAAATAAAGCGATTGCGTGTTTGGTGGCGGAACTAACCATCGCGCTTTGTCTCAGGTACCAAGAGCGGAGAAATTAAAATATTTTAAATATTCCTCAAGTGGGAATCGAACCCACAACCATTTTGCGTTTACATTCAGATTTAAAAGGTATTAGATATTACTTCTCACTTTATTTGTACTAATGTAAATTGAGCTATACAATATTATAGAATATAAATGGAAATCTATTATTCCGACGAGCTTGGTAGTGACGCTGTTATGATTTAGCAACAATGGGTTGAATAGTTCGCTATCGTGTAGAAGATTTACTGGTAGTTAAGACATACAACGATTAAAATGTTATATAAATGATAATATTAATATTGCTCACTATTATATTAACTTTTATTTCTCCACTCTGGTACTAAAGATAAAGCGCGGCGTTGAGTTGTGCCACTCAACTCAATGTTCCGAATTTGAGAAGACATCATGACACCAGGTTGTGTCTGACTACCCTGCTATGCGTATAATAAATAAATGAAATATATTATACAATTTATTTTATAAACGTGTAATGCAGAGGATACTGCGCCTTGGCAAGCATTGTAAGTGTAATTAATTAGTATATTTTTTATTTATTTTGGTATTTAAAAATATATTTCATATCTATATTATATATTTGTACAACTTAATTCTCCAAAAACTAAGGATATGTTTCTATCATCAGTCATAAATTGTAATAACGCTACACATCATGTTGGCATTGATGGAGAAAAAAAAGCCTATTTTTGCATACGAGCACTTATCAGCTGTAAATAAGCACCTACATGCTACTGCGAGATCGCAAGGGAAACAGGGTTTAAGCATCTCTGGGTTAAAAGTGACCGAATTTTCTTATGGCAGATAGATTTCTCCGAATATAAGCTGGTCAAGGATATTGATTTTCTTTAAAGGCCTAGGTCAGTAATTATCCTTATAATATCTTTAAGCATGTGTCAAGCATTCTTACAAAAAGTGAAACCATTCAATAAGTTTTGAATTCATGTATAAATTGGATTGTCAATTACCTAAGTGTGTTACTAACGCTTTAAAATATTAAAAAATATTTAATATATAGCATTCTCTCTTGCCAAACGATTGTTCGTAGAATAATCTTTGGGTAGCATTAATTTGTAAAACACTCTACAGAGATGCTAACAAAAAAACTGGATGTAGAACGCATGGCTTAGCGGTCAGAGCGCTTGAACTTGAAGCGCTTGTTTCCAAGAGGCGCGGGTTCGAATCCCACTGCATTAAAATTATTATACGTTTTCTAAACATGTTTTTCACATTTCTGAATGTGTGTTAATCACACATTTAGAAATGTGAAAACACTGAACACTTAAAAAAAATATATTACCTTTCTTACTTTTATTAAAGTCTCTTATAAGTAATCCTTATTATTAAAAATAAAACTACTTTAAACGGATTAATCGCGTTTACTTTGGTATTTGAAAATACTTTTTGTAGACTCTGACTACATGGACGGAACGAGACTAAGCCATCGAAATATTGGGTTTTCCAAATTTACTTTCGATTACTTTAATTTACGCGATTGATCCAGTAAAAAAATCATAAGAATTGTGAAAAAAAATCTAAGATCTGTGATGATTATTTACATGATGAAAACACAGGAAACAACCGGGGCCACAGGGACTACAATGTTCCGTAGACCCCAGCGGAGGCCTAGTAGCGCTTAGTAATTCGTGATGAATGCCGGAAGTCAACGTACTTTGACGGTTTTCAAGAGGTTGGGTCGAGCCCCGCTACTTTCTTTTGTAATATGTCGTCTAAAAATGGTTTACTCTATATAAAATAAGTAACATATAATTCCTGTACAACACACACGTCACATAAAGTATATTTTATTCATACAAATATTCCGTCATGTTTACACGTAATATATGGCTACTTTAACATATGAAAGTCAATACCTATTGAACGGAACCTGTGGTCAACCTCATGGGTATCGAAGGCATAAGAATGCAAGTTATATATGTTAGGTTTACTTCAAACGACCAACTACTTTTACTAACTGTACTTTAGCATTAACCTCGCTACCACCTCCCGGCGCAGTCAGTAACGTGTTAATAAATAATTTTAATGTGAATTGTAAATTTGATAGCATTAAATGATAATCATTTGAAATTTCTAATTTCATTATTTTGAAAAAACTGAGGGTAAAATCTTAGTATTCCATGGATACACCGTGGGTACGGCTCCCAGCGTGTTGCCATGAAATAGCTTGGAACGGCGCAGTTATAGGAATAGACCATTGATAGACAAGCGAATATATTTTAGTGGATTTTCGTTCTACTTCTACCATTTACAAATTACTTCTAAATATATATTTTATCTAAAATAGATGCGAACTCACAACTGACGGTTGCTAGCTGCGTAATATAGATGTAAAGATCACTTAAAGCGAAATAAATTAATATTAACATTTCTAAATTGTGTATACAGTTCAGCCGTTGACCAGGATGAAAATTGATCCCAACAAAAACATAAATGTGAAAATGAGAGCCAAGTTGCCAAAAATATTGAGATCTAAACGGATGCCATGTCCTGTAGAAATGTATTTATAAGTAATAGTAATAATTTAACCTTTGATTTCTATTGAACTTTTTTTTCAGGTGTTGTTTCAACAGAATGACTTCGCAAATATAAACAATATTTAAATAAAATAAATATTAGAGTTTTGACACAGAAAACATGTAAAAACAAGTAACAACAAACAACAATTTGCTGTTTATATTTTTTTTACTTTGCTTATGCATTATTAACATTAATTAGACAGCTGGATACAAAAAAATAAGTTTCTGAGTAGTTTTGATTTTTTATCTATATATTAAAATGAAGATATTAACGTTTAAATTCGTCAAACGTATTCGTAAAACGTCTAAACTACATTCAGTATCGACATTTAACAATCCTTTTATGTATATGATTTAGATTTTTTGTTTAGATTCTAGATAATCTAAAGGAATTTAAATATATAAATGAAATTTCATGAGTTTACATTGAATAGATTGAGAATTATTTACAGTTCAAAGACATTTGGCTGATACTTTGCTTGACACGCTTCCATATGTCTAGATCGAACACAAACAGTGAGCTGTTTTGTTAACTATTCGACATACTCAACTAAAATATACAGGTAGGTTATTTTTAGAATAATACTACTGCTTAATTTTTTTACCAAAATCTAAAATATTTATGAAAAATATGCACATCAATAGATACTTATACAAGATGTTTTTAAACAAAACTTATTTAACCAATTAATAAAAACGTTTAATTCATCTACTATTTTAACTTATATAACTTGTATTATTCCCATTTCATATACTATACTATATTTAACCTTATCTATGATCGAATACCATAGACCCTGAGATTGTAAGCGGCAGTTTGGCAAATCCCTCACGTTGTGTTCCTTGTATTGATTATGCAAGTATTTGTCTCAGCTTGGTTTATATAAATCGAGCGAATGGACTCGATTAAACTTTAGTAGCATTACATTGTAGATTTAGAGATTATTTTGATGAAAGTTTCGTATTTTGTATAGGCAAATACATATATACAATTTTTATATTATATTACAATTTTTTTTCGACATTAGTTACTATGCCGTTGACCTCACACCAGTAGGGTGAGGGAAGAGGGTACTCTGTCCATTCGAAATGCAAGCACTAGTGGCTGCTTGAAGGGTGTCGGCGATCGATTGGAATTCCCCTGCTTTGTCAACGTTTTTACAGTCAGACAATCTTTCACTCAATTATTAGTTACAACATAGATCATAAGTACAATTATTAGTATAAACTATATTTAAGCTTGAATTGGTTGAAAACATGGCAAAATTGTTAAAATTATCAAATTTTAACAATTTGATACGTTAAAGTATAACAACTACAACTCACCTGCTAGTATATTCCCTCGGGCTTTCACTTTTAAGGAAAGGCACTCGTAAATTCTTCTTTTTCTTGTATATTTATCCTTATATTTATCCTTATATTTTTCTTTAATTAAATGAAATTAATTTAGTGATATCTTGATCAAATTTTTGTAAATATTGTTGTCGACGAGCATTATCCTGTTAGAGGGGCTTGTAATGTTAGGGAAATGAATTGCTCTTAATTTCATAAATTAGTATAATATGAAATGAATTTCGCTAGTGGCGTACGAGTATATTATAATGCTTTGTAGATGGACAACATTATTATTGAATTTTATTTAATTCAATAATCATTTTACTGGCTAATATTTTTGCTTATTTTATAAGTAACAAATCTTCCCAAATTAAGTTTATATTACTAAATGCCGATTAATGTTCGTTATTATTCAAATATATTTAAGAATATATACTGATATTTTCAATAATTTCCAAGGAATTTTTTTTGAGAGCCATCGTGGTGCATCCGACTGTGTTCGATTCCCACTAGGGGACGGATCGAGAATGATTACATTTAAAATTATTTTAATTTCTCCATACTGGTATCTAAGAGAAACCGCGGCGATGAGTTCCGCCACTCAACACGCAATACTCGATTTTGGGCGGAAAGTGGAAAACGAAATCTCTCTTTAAGCGCAAAAGCGTGAAGATTAAAAAAATACCTATATCTCTATACGTATAATAAAAATGTAACTGATCGCTGCCTGGACATGGAAAATATATGAAAAAAATATTACTATGTAATAAAATTCGTTGCAATGAATTTTAATTTTCTTTTCTATTTGTCTGTGCGTTCGTGCACGCTAAATGAAATGTTGACTATTTTATTTCTGTAAACTTCCCTTAACATTTAGTGTTTGTTTTATTTCAATCGGTTTATAAATGAAAAACTTACAACCATTTAAATTATAAATTTAAGCAAATTTTATGATTTAACATGACATGTGAGTTAACGTGACGCAGGGGAAGCCGCGAGCGGGTTTCTAGTGTATAATAAACTTTGATATAACTACAATACTGTATTGAGTATTGTATTGTACAATACTCATCTATAAACATAACTCTTAACATCAAAAATTTTATGGATACCTCAGGGATATTTATAATATATTCTTAATAATTAACAAACGTAAAAAAAATTGTATGGCTCTTCAATTTAACTTAACAATTTTAGCCAGCTTTTTCAAGCTTTTTGGATTAAAAGCTGCCTACTTATAATCGCCAACGCATAAAGTTTTAACAAAAAAGAAAACCGACATAAATGTATTCTTGTGTCTATGCTATATGCGCTTACCGCGCAACAGATATTCCTACCAATAACTTGAAACTACTCATCAAGTCTCAATGAAATTAAACGGGAGAGAGACATGAGAAACACTATCTATCATATAAAAAAAGAATCATCAAAATTAGTTAACCCAGTAAAAAGTTATGCACACAAAAAATACAAGATTTGGGAACCTCCTCTTTTTTTGGAGTCAGTTAAAATGAGCACAATAATACATTATCACCAACGCTCACTATTCCTAAATACAGAAACAAGTGCTTCAGAAAATACGAGATGCAATAAAAATGGTCGTCAAATAAAAGGGAGGAATAAATCTTCAGATGCAATAACCTTCCCTCGAAAGTTCTCGATCTACTGTAACACCTTTTACGAGCGTATTTCAGAAACGAGATAAATGAGCTTATTTTTATGGATTAAGTCTGTGGCTGGATTAACATTAGCATATATGATTAGCAAATTATATTATAACTAGATGTCACGTTGATGCGTAAACAACGCGTTGCCTTAGCAACGTGTTTGTCACTTAATATAAACGTGTATGTCAAACACATGGTCGTCGACGTCGTCGTCATCGTTTCAGTATTTCGACGCCCACTGCTGGGCATAGGCCTCCCCCAAGGATCTCCACGACGAGCGGACTTAACAATATCGATGGGATAAAAAAAAATAACTACTACTGTAAAAAATCACGTTCACGTATTAATATAATGATAATTTGGTTATTTTTTTACCGCTCTATTTATATCGAAAATGGCTGATACCAGTTTAGGTTAGGTTAGGTTTCCTAATGTATAAAAGACATATGGGCAACTAATATGACAATAAAACTTATGATCTTTTATCTACGAATTCAAGTTTAAGTGTCGTTAAGAACAGACGCTGGGTTTTGCGGTCCAAAATTGCTTACAGAATCAAATTATAATAATTGATATCAACTATCCTCAAACAATAAAGCTCGGTATTTAGGATATTCTAAGTCGTAAAGCGATGCTGTAATTGTAGCCTAAAATCAAATAATGACCACGCCATTAAATAAATTTTCCTGACTACAGAATTTCGGGAATACAGAGCACTAAGTGTTTATTAACGTTACAGGTTTATAAGTTCATTACGGTTTGCGAAATACTTAGAAAGCAGGTAAAGTTGATTATTCTTGACCATTGCTATTTACGTACAGTGTTACAAAATCAACACTAAAACTGTCCTGAAAATAAATACCAAAATATCTTTTGATGAGTAAAACTTTAATAAATTAAAGGCTAACGTTTAGTTTAAAATTTTTAGTTTTTATTATTATGTAAAAAAGTACCAAGATACTAGGCAGACTATAAAGTAAAATGTATAAGTGTATTTCAATAACAAAAACGACTGACAAATTTCATTCAACTTGATAATTTATAAGTTTAATTATAAATAAACTCCGTCGTTAAAATTGAATAAGTGTCACATGTTAATTATATAAGTATTTTTAGAAAACCTATACATACATATTTGAACTTAGCGGGACTCAAACCCACACTTCTTGGATAGCGTCCAAGCCGTCTGACGGCTAAATCATACGTTCTTATCCAGCAACGCAATACATAAGTTGTTTTCTAAAAATATTTTTTATATCCTAAGTGTGTGAATTAAGTTTTAAAAATTTTAAGGCATCATATATATGTGTATTTGAAAAACAAGCAACGTTGTTCCACGAAGCAGAGTAGGTAGAGAAAGCCTAGTGTCAATATACTTTGATCTCTAATTATATATCATATATAAATTAGGGCTTCTAATCCCAGTTTGTGTACAATCTCGGTATTTGCGGGACTAAGAATTTGCAATCCTGCGGAATCCCGGTAATTGCTAAATCCCGGATCCCGCATATAGAAAATATTTTATATAACGAAAAAAAACATTTATTTAAGTTTGACTATTAATATATGGTCAGTCAAATTATGCCGTTTATCATAGAAAAGAAACAAATATAGCAAAAAATCTATCAACTACAAAATATATTATTTTTCGTTAGTGACCTTTTAAGCATACGTCAATTAAATTATCCGAATTCTGATTATATTTTTAAAATCAGATTTCTTCTCTGAATACAGTTTTTCATCTTTAAATCCACCATCTTCAGACTCTTAAGACTCTTCTTATATTTGATCCGTCGCTATTTATTTGAGCCTCAAAATCGTCAAGAGAAACTCAGTTTCTCGTTTTTATTTTCTTATTCTTATTTTTGTTAGTTTGCCTTTTATCCATCATCGATCCTTTGCCAGCGCGCCATGCCTCCAATCACCGAGCGCTCATTCTCACGAGGGGCCGAGTGAATGTTTTTTTCTAGTCCCGAGGACCCTGCACCCGTAATCTCGGAACACGCGGGATTGGACAACTATGCGGAATCCCGGCATACCGAGATCCAGGTATTGCGGGATAGATTGGAAGCCTTAATATAAATATAAATTTATAATTGCAAATAGAAAAAATGTTTATTACAAAATTATATGTAAAATTACGTAAATCATGAATATGTATAACATTTTATAATATATTAGTGACAAAATCTCAACGACATATAAATTATGATTGATATGATATGACAATATTAGTGTACAAATATTTGGTAATAAAAAAGAATATTCTACTATTTTCTACTCAACGAGAATGTTGAACAAAAAAAGGTTGAATTAGCTGAAAACAGAACGCTGTAAACTGCAGTTTGCAATGAAAGCATATAACCTAACCGATGCGGTTACAGGATAACTCGATAAACAGTTTGTATCGGATTTTTGGGGTAGCCACAAATTGTGGATCAAACGGGTTTCCAAAACATTTAATATTTATAAGTTTCTTCTTTGTATTCAATTCTAAATGACAATTTGTATATATACATCAGTTATTCGTTTTTCCTGTAGGTAAGTGTATAAGATGAAGCAGCGGCATAGGTCTCTCCCACTCAACACGCAATATTTAAATTCAAGGAGGAAAGTGAAGAACGGCGTGACAAAACACTAGTTTCTCTTTGATAATCCTGCTACCCGGGCAAAATGACATTAGAAATACATTACCATAAAAATAATTTCAATTAATAATGATTATGGCAAAATGGCCATCTTTCAAAAAAAGATTTCACAAATTCCAAAACAATATATAGTATGACACTAATAAATATACTAAATACTTAATAGATGCACGCATGTGTGTGTATGTGTGTCAGTGCGTGTGTTAGTGCGTGTGTATGGCTGTTTTTATGTGTGAGTGAGTGTTTACACATATGAGTCATATCAAGAAATTTACAATTTCCTCATATGAAATCTCGGAGAGACACTGGTTCGAGTGTACGGATCAACATATTTATTAATCCCGTTATATATATTTCAAACTAGGTATTCATAATGCCGTTTACTTAGAGCCAGCCTACTATAATAGGTTTTACAAACTATAATAACTACTGCAAATAATACAAATTTTAATTACGTTAACAACTGTGGGTTCTTTCTTACACATCTTCTGTTGGTTCGTTGCAAGTTCGTTAAATAGTTAATAATAGTTAAACAGTTGTAATATTTAATATTCCTTTAAAAGAATACAGAAGTTTAGTGATTATCCTAACGTCACATTTATATAGCCAATAGTAACATTTATACAATAAATATTATGAGTAAGAACTTGAGCTATTCCTCAGCTAATATTATCATATTTTTAATAAGTTTTAACTGGAAAATTTATTTTCATAAAAAAAGTTGTATTTCTTTTATACACGTACGAGTACTTTATTTTACATCTACACGTATCCCGTATATGACAGAAGACACTGCGCTTGATGCCTATATGGAACCTAACACCGCGCTTGACGTAGGTATTGAATACACATCAGCGTTTTCGATACTCTATGAGTCTATACAAATAAGAAATGATTGATTGAACACATAATTGTGTACGCTTTATATAATACTTATAATTCATCAAGCCTTAAAGTGCCTATATATTTGTTAAAAAATAAAATAATGCCGGATATAAACGTTGATGAATTTTGAATACACATTTAGTAAATCCCTTCCTAAATTTTTGATCAGAATTTCATTTCTAAGTTAACAACGTTTCAATTTTCTCAAATTTTATCGTTAATTTTTAATTTTAACACCGCTTAAAGTTAATTTAGTTTTTTCCGTCCTTATGACAAAAATGTTTTACACTCTTTTAATAATTATAACGTATATGTATTGTACGGTCCAGTCCTGGTCCTGGTCATTATGGACTCTAGAACAAATTTACATATAGAATCACAAAAGAAACCTTGTATATCTATCTTGGTCCTATAATCAGTTTAAACTCCAAAGGATTTCTTTTAGAGTACTTTCTTGTACGAAATGAGACCCGTTTGTGTTGTATTTGAGCAATAAATAATGATATACTGATAATTAAATAACATGCATTTCGGACTCGCTTAAGAACTAATTATTTATAAACAGTTATATCTTAGTTCTTAGTCTAGTTGAGTAACAGGAAAAAAATATATAATTCAGATTTTCCTAACAAAAGGCAGGGGCTATGTATCCGTAAGTGTTTAAATAAAACGATTAAACAAATAAAATGACACACATATAATTATAGCTTAAATTTTTTTTAGTTTTTTCCAAGTTACAAAATTTATTATATTATAAATTATTTAAATATACCCTATTGCCCTGTACGATTGAAATACAGTCAACTAACTAAATAAACAATATCTGTTCTAAAAAGCAACTTCATTCCCATTTTTACATAACTGAGATAGATAGAGCGAAAGTGTCAAGACAGTCTTCTGCAGTTTCCGCGCGAACTCGAAAACAGACATTGCGTATTGAATGGGGATCGGACCCACAGCCATCACTTTAACAGTCAGATGCTGACCCACTGCGCCAGTTTTGTAACCTACTGAAATATATTATTACATAGGTAGACCTTGTTCAAATTCTAGAGTGATTTTTTTAATAGAACATCCAATTTAAAAATATTGTAATTTAATTAAATGAACAGTAAATATTTAAACTAAGTGAAATTTATAATCATCTGGAATTTGAAAAACCACATTGTATAGAATTTAATATTGTTATATATTCTATAAGAATTTAAAAATATTATAAATAAACTTTGTTTTAATAATAGTAACTGACGTCCAAAAAATTGATTCTACAACAGCTCTATCTTCCGAGCCAGTTATAACAATATGCAACCAGTACCTACATTTTTAATATTCTGTGTAGCCAACTTTTAACATATTTCAGTAATAATATAAAACAAACTTACATATATATTCATATTATTATTTACTTACACTCACGATAAATTATACATACAAACATCGACTTATCGACAGCTTGCATCCCTGTTACCACTTAATTAAGTAGGTCATGTATGTTCCTTCTTTTTTTTTTTTTTTTCGTGAGGCAATACTTTACGGATACCAGCCCGATTGGGGAGTCGGACACGTGGTTATGTGGGACTCCGGACTGTCAGATAGGCCGTCCGTATGTTCACTGTTACCTGCGCGTACGCAGCGGTCAAACCGCGGTAAGATTAAAAATGTGAACATTAAATAATTAACGTGAGTGAGACTATTTAACTACATTCTGTCTTTTTCACTGGGCTTGAATGATTTTTCATTCATATACACGTTATATAGAATGGCCTAGTGCTATATTTTTACATTTGAAGTGAATACAACACTCACAACCTTCATCAACATGAAACTTTCTTTAAGCGTGATTTTATTTTATACGAAAATCTTGAACAGTGTACAAACGTTTTGAAACTAAATTATTTTCTTCTGTCCCGACAGACGAATGCCCCCTCTGTTAACCTGTGACACGGACTACTGTAAAATGTTCGAAACGTCGGGTTTCTAAAATGTATTTTCGACTACGCATAATATATACGCGATTATTCCGGTTATAAAGTTCCATTTCAAAATGTGTAAAATTCACGGTAACCAAAGATCTTATTAAGTGTACAAACTCATTTGTGATAGACGCCTATCCATTTTGCCTAAGTACAGTACTTAGGTACAGTATTAACGTTCCTACATAATAAATATGTAATTTTTTTTAAAACTAGTAGCTACTCGCAACTTTATTTGAGTGGACTTAATGACACCAATATGCCCATCACGGTGAATGCAGGTACAATTTCCTCGTATCTTATAGTATAGCTGATATGGTTATACATCAGGTGATCCAATATTCAAAATCAATTACAGACTAAGCCTAATTATAGGCTAAGCTTAAAAGAGATATAACAAAAGGTTTTATTCAACGAGTCGTTACAAAGATGTGGGCATACAAATATTGTGATTTTATTCTAGCAAGCACATTGATAAGTACCTGCCTAATATATCTCAAATTTCTAAATGTAGCTAGCTTTTCATTGCCCGTGTGCGTAGGTGCATGGTTGGCGATTTGTAGTTCTGCCGCTAACTTGGATAATTTGCGGTGTAACCTCTGCATGGATTAGCTGCTCTAAAATTTAGACGACTATATATCGTGATAAATTTTCACTAACTCTCTTCACTTTTTTAATAAAAGTGTTACTTATTAATTTATATTAAGAGTATGTTGCTCAAGTGCGGAATGAATTTCAATTATATTAGCAAACTAGCTGTAACCGTGTCATCGTCCGCATGGAATTCTAAAACAAAATTAGCCGTAGTTATACTTTATTACATCAGCTATCTGTCAGTGACAGTCCCATCATTATAGGTCCAGTCGTTCCAGAGTTGAGTTAGAACAAAAGATCTAATTTGTTTGTTAAGTTATATTACTATATGTACAGTGTTATGTGTTTGTGTGCATTTAATACAAATCTGTTATTTTAATATTTATTTATTTATTTATGCGGATCTCCAACGGTTATACATATTTCTTTACTTTTACACATTTTCTTACTGTACTTAGTAACTATGTACAACTAATTATAGGAGAACACATTCACAAATTAAAACAGTGTATAAATGTATATATTACTCTCTATGCTGATTGATCTATATGACCAATTATATAAAAATGATGTTACATTTTTTACATGAAGACGGAGAGTCTATCGTAACCAATGTCTATTGTTGCGTCTTCTTTTAAGCATTCATTATATGAGTTTGGTATGAATATTATTGGATCATTATTTGTTCATCATCATTATAATTAATATTACAATAATATACACTAATTTTATAAATTTGAAAAAAAAGATCGTTGTAGATACTTTACTTTATTTACTTTTTCACCTTTTTTCTAGTTGTGGTATTGCTGAAACAACTTGGGAGATGATTTTTAACATACGTTATGTTTTAATATAGGTAAAAATAAAATGTTTTCAATGTAAGGATAATCCACACATTTCTGTACGCTGTGAGTTCAATAATACTCGTATTCGACTACTGTATTGATTTTATAATGTATTTTTTCTTTTAATATTCATAACTGAAGATTCTGGCGTAAAGATAAGTTAATATATACATGTTTAATATAAATGACCTTTGGGACACATGTGTTGTAGCTTAAACTCGTAACTTATTCATGGCTTAGTGCGTCAGATCCTTTACGCAAACCAAATTTATGGGCATACCTAACGAAATGCATAAGTTACTATTGCCTGCCCAATCTTAGTACTGATTTCGTAATTCATAATAATTAATCATTCGAATTATACTTACAAAACTCTTTTTAACCACTTTTACTAATGGACCTACAATTTCCAAGATATAGACCCAGGACAACGTTTGCTGGTTGTGGGCTCCTTATACGGGGGATATTTAAATTATTTTCATTTTCTTGCTATGTTAAGACAAAGCGCCACTTTGAGTTACCGCCTACTTCTATACACGCAATGTCTCGAATTCAGGTGGAAAGTGGGGTATCATGATACTACATTCTCTGCATAGCAGGGTTATCTATTTGGGATCAACCTGAAAAAGAAGAAAAAATTGGCACGACCTAAAGGTAAGGTAAAGGTAGCCTAGAACCTATCCGACTATAAAAAATCTTTAAATTTTAATAGCTTGTGTACTTATATCATAAAATAAGAGTTTAATGTGATATTACAGAGAAGTCGTCGTTATATGTCACCATAAAGACGAAACGCCTCATCAGGTCGAATGAATCATAAACTCAACAAGAGATATTACTATAAACAGGCTTATATTCTTAGGAAAAATAATTTATCTTTTATATTATAATGAAGAATTGTTTAATAATAAATATTTTTACAAAAAATTGGGGTAGTAAATCTCGGACAAATTGGCTTTCGTCAAAGAAAATTATTACTGCTACAAAATTAAGGTTTAATGCTGTTTCAATTTTATTTTAAAACGTGCCATAATTGCTTTTGACTCCGTTTTGCTTTAATGTATAAAGTATAAGTAATTCTACTATTCTAGGTAAGTACCTATACATTATTTTCATAGAAAAAATTGTTATATAAATTGTTATAAAATTGTTATATAAACATAGAATTTGAAATACATTTTCTAGAAAACTAGACTAGCTGGATGTAGAACGGATAGCCTAGTGGCTTGGACAGAGAGATCAGAGCGCTTGGACTGTTCCCAAAAGGTTTGAATATCATATCCTAAATGTGTAAATAACACTTTAAAAATATTAAAATATATTATATACTAGCGACCCAATCGCGGCTACGCCTGCGTAAACTATATGACTAAACTATTTAGTTTTTCGCCTGCCAGCGTTCTCAAATCATAAACTTTGCTTAAATTTATAATTTAAATAGCTGTAACTTTTTTTTCTGAACTGATTGAAATGAAATTGTCACTTAATGTCAAGGGACGCTTACCACAATACAATGGTCAAAATTACTTTTAAGGCGGTTAATCCGTTATGAGATTAGCTTGCACAAACAGACACACTGACAAACAGTAAAGAAAATTAAAAATCATTGTTTTGAGTTCTATTACATTGATAAATGTTCCTAATATTTCTTTTCATATACCTTCCATGTACAGACAGCGATTATTATATGCTGTACATTTTTATTATATGTATAGATAAGTATAACAAAAATATCTTCTTATTTTAATTCATAAATATTCCCGTTTTACAGCAAGCAAGGTACAAAATCTACAGTAGGCTTAAATAAGTTTAATTAAGAGGCTATCGGAAAACCTTGTGCTTCCGTTGCAGAACAAAGCCGTTTCGATTAATTAAAGACTTGTTTTGTCGAAATGTTTTACATTCTTACAGCAAAAGTAATATAAATTTAAATCGATTTTTAAGAAATATTTGAAAAATAAAAGTAAATTATTTCAATAAATATATATATATATATATATATATATATATATATATATATACATATATATATATATATATATATATATATATATAAATATATATATATATTGTTATTGAATGATAATAGATGTCAGTTAAAAATATTTTTTTTTAAATGACGTAGAGCAGTTGTCATTATGTACTTATTTAAAATATATGCCTAATATAAAATTTTAAAATAACAAAACTAAATGCCATAAACGGAAAATAAAGAGAAACAAAATAGCCAGGCTTTGTAATTGGCACAGTAAAACATTAGATACAATAGATTATTAGTATTCGTTTTGAGTGGCGAAACTGCAGCAGAAAAATTAAAATAATTATAATTCCCTCTAGCCTGTATCGAACTCACAGCCAATCGCGTCGGTGGCCACAGTGGCATCAAAAATTAAAAAATAAATATTTATTTCAAATATTTAATCTATATATATAATAAAAGATTAGAAAAGTCAATTCTGTATATGAGAGATTTTAGAAAAAATTCAATTGGGTTCGTTAATATATCGATAACAGAAGCGAAAAATCCAATCAGTAGAATTTTTGTCTGTTTGTCTGTCTGTCTGTCTGTTACTTTGGGTGTCAATCACGCAAAAACTACTGGGCAGAAATGAATGAATTTTAGTATGGTGATAGGTTATAGTCCAGAGGAAATTATATAACATACAGAAAGGTTTTTATTTTTATATTCGATGTAGTTTTCGTAGAATAAATAAAAAACTAAAACAGTTAAATTACTATATAAACAGATAAATACTGAATAGAAATTAATGATTCTTTGCAAGTAAATAGAGTCTGGTGCAACATACAGGATAATTTTGTTAATAATAAATTGTTGTAGTTTTCCCATAGGAAAACCAAATTACGACACCCTCAAATTACGTCGATTAATCGCAAATTTCCTTTCAATCTGATTAAGTAATCTATTTATTATAACATAAAAATAATGTAAAAAAGAGTTATGTACAATTATTTCACAAGAATTATAATATGAACGAATTATAAATTTTAAATATATTTCATCGATCCAGTACACGGCGCACTATCTGTCATCGAATAAGTGACAACAATATTACGCCGGGCCATCATTAATTAAATAGATGGTATTTCTACAAAAGCAATATTATTTAAATTAAATAAAGGTTTAAAACAAACGTATGAGGCTTAGTGGCCAGAGCGCTTGGACTGGTTTTTTTCTTGGTTTCCAAGAGGCGAGGAACTTTTATACGTTTTCAAAAAATTTTTCAATTTCCTAAGTGTGCGATTAAGACTTAAAAAAAATTATGTTATTAATATTGAATAAATAGCATTCTCTCTTGCCATACGAATGTTCGTAGATTGTTGTCTTTGGGTAGCAGAAATTTGTAAAAATCTCTCTACGGAGATGCTTACAACAAAAATAAGTTTTAATAAGCGTATAAGAATCTCGACGCAGCTGGATGTAGAGCGCATGGCTTAGCGGTCAGAGGGCTTGGACATTTCGAATCCCGCTGCGTTCTAATTTTTATACGTTCTCTATAAATATGTTGGTGCTAAATTGTTTGACGTTAAAAAAATTTTTGTAACTTCTTATTTTTAATAAAATTATTTAACTTTGACTTGACTTGACTTTGAATAAGTAAATGTTTCCTTAGTAAAAGTTGATTACCATACTGGTAAGTAGTTTTCGTTAACAAATAAAAATTACTGAACTTTGTGGTCTTCGTGGCACAGTGGGATACGACTGACAGTAAAAGCGATCGTTGTGGGTTCGATTCCCACTACAGAGAATGCATTTATTTGTATTGTTTTCATTTTTTCTCTCCTGTATGATAAAGGTCGTCTGATGTGGAACACTAAGAGACAAAAAAATTACCACTATAAAGAAATTCCTTATAATTTTGAGTCAGTTTTAATGTTATCATGTAGTAAATGAATGTAATCCATACTAATATTACAAATTCGAAAGTAACTCTGTTTGTTTGTCTGTGACGTCAAACGGTCGAACCGACCTTTCAAGAATTTCATTTTGACCTTTCAAGTTTTTCAAGAATTTCATTGTTTTACGAAAGGCCGCTGAAAATACGAAACAGCTATAGTAAATGCGGGCAAAGCCGCGAGCGGGTCGCTAGTATCTTAATAAAAGTACATTTATTCATTTTTAGTATATATTAGTCGTCACCCCATTCACTAAAGTGCAACGTTTCCAATGAAAATGCATATTTTTTCTTTGAACGTCCATTAAGCTGACTCGCTGAGCCCTAGTCACAGTCTACACATAAACTGTTATGGCACCGGCGTTATAAACTAATTTTGAGCTTGTCACTATACAAAAAGGCGCTTTGTGTCGTCTCTGCCAAAGCCTTTTTTATTTTCATTTTTCAGCAAGTTAAGGTAAGCAACTAGAGACAACTAACTTAAAAATACAACTTCAAAAATTGTTTCTGTTTTTGAAACAATATTATTTGTTGTTTTAGTAAAAAAATGTTTGACACTGGGAATAAAAACTTGAGCTAATGTTAGTAGCTTATTTTAGAAATTTAACAAATTAAATGGATATTTAAATTTCTTATTAAATTTATCTTAAATATATTAAATTGTTACATACTCGTATATGGAAAAGCCAACACTGAGCTTATCGCAATTGATAATATGAAATGAAAAGCTAACTCGTCTATTTATGGGCAACTATGAAACTAGGCATGAAAGATTTTTAATGTTTATTTACCCGCTCTGTTAAGACAAAGCGCAGCGTTGAGTTCCGCCTTAAATCACACAAGATCGAGAATCGAGATTTTGTACTCAAAGTAAAGAGCTGTATGTCGTGACAAAAGTTTCTCTCTGACTACTCTGCTATCAAAATCTGTGAAAAAGCGTGAAACTAGATTACTTTAATATTTTAAACATATGTATGTAAAGAAACAATTAATAATATTCTTTTTCAAGTCTCTAAATAAATGTTAAAAAAAACTTATAATAATCTATAAATCATCACGATTCTCTTTTCTCTATGTGCATGTAAAATATAAACTACTCGAGAAAGGTATTTATAATATTCTAGACAAGACTCGCTTTGAACGTAACATACGAAATTCTGGAGATTATGTAAATCAACGTACAGTACGAGAGTACTTGAAGCTCGAATTAATTTCGATGCTTAGTTAATTTTCCTTTATTACTAATATTATTCGACAATTCCACAATACGTTCAGAATTCAAATAATCTGTTATTACTATTATGTGTGATTCTGAACGATTTAATTAACATTTTCTGAATAATAACAATATAGGTATAAATATAATACGCTTGCATTATATTTATACATATATTATTTTTAAATTATATGCTGTATTTAGTACATCATTTTATCTTTTTTTTAATTTTATTTGTAAAGCCAGCATAACATAAAGTGCTTTTTGTCTTTCATACGTGATTACGTTTGAATATTATTATAGAACACCACACTTAAAAGCTATCTGAATAGTTCTTCTTCTGTAACTGACACTACTGTGTAAAATAAATCACAACTATTTCAAATATTCCTTACTGTAGTAAGAAACAATATAGTATTTATATCAATGCAAAAAATAATTATAGTACTATTGAAAAAAAAAACGGCAATAATATAAATAGTCAAAATAATTTATCTTCAATTTCTTGCTTTATTGCTTGTATTCTATAGATTCTAATCATCATTCTAATACTTTTTTTTAACAAAGTCCATAAATACGTGAACTTTGTTGCTATTTAAACTCAAATTCCTCTGAACACAATATCTATCGAAAAACATTTTTGCAACGCATGGCTTAGCCCACAGAGCGTTTGGTGTGGGGGTCGAAACCCGCTGTGTTTAAATATTTTATACGTTTTCTAAAAATAAACAAAATGTTTTTCAATTTCCTAATTAGGTAAATAACACTAAAATTTTAGAAATATTGGGAATGCTTATGTTTATATATATATATATTTAAATGTGTTAATTTTACAAACAAACGTATCATATCGATTCTCTATGTATATTAAAAAGTGATCTAAACACACAACTGTGTGTCCAGCCAACTCTCAGGAGTGAACTGGCGACGCAGCTGGCTAGTGTAAACACTGTATTCATACAATGGTTCACCATTTTGAGCTACTATTGAAAGGTAATATCTCAAATTCTAATTATTAAATAAATATGATATTTGGATTGTGTAATATTTATGATTAAATTATTTTTATTTCTCCGCTCTGGTAAGAGGACACGCGACATTGAGTTCCGCCACCCAACACGCACACGTATTTTCTTTTGTACTTTACAAAATAATACTAAAACAAACAAGGAAAATAATAGAGATTTTAGGAAAAAAAACAGTTAAAAATCTAGTTGAAAGGTATTCTTTGATTTGTCTTTGGTAAGCGCTGAAGGTGTTGAAAAGATATTTCTTTTACTTTCGTGATATTTAAGCAGTCCCTTTGGAAATTTCCATTCCATAATCAACTTTAGTAGTTGGAAAGACAAAGGTACTCGTAGTCCTTTTTTGAATCCGTTTACTTTTGCGATGATGTTATCTTAATTTTTGCAGTATCTTTTAATAAATATAGATGTGTAAATATTGATTTTCTTATTCTATATGTTGTATAACTTACTCGTACCAAAAATATAAATGTGAAAATGGCAGTCAAGCTCAATATCAAGAATGTCGACTTCACTGACAAAATAATTGCGATATAAATGAATGCCAAGGTCTGCATATAAAATATATGGATTTATTAAGAACTAGCGAACAGCTCGCGGCTTCGCACGCGTAATCTATAGTTATTTCGTATTTTCGGCGGCCTTTTCGTAAAACAATGAGATTTCTGGAAAAATAAAAAAAATGGGAGGTAAAAGTAGCTTCTGTTCATCCTAAGATCCTCAAATATTTCTTTATAAAATATCACCACAGTCAGTTCAGCGGTTCGGTCGTGATGATGACACACACAGACACACAGAGTTACTTTCGCAATAATATTAGTAACTAGCGACCCGGTCGCCGCTTCGCCTACGTAAACTACAGGACTAAACTATTTCGCTTCTTCGTCTGCCCGCATTCTTACTCAAATCATGAACTTATAATTCATATAAGCTGTAATTTTTTTATTTATAAACTAATTTCAATGAAATAAACACTTAATGTTAAGGGACACTTACAATATAACAACAGCGACAATATAATGTAGTAATTCAGTTTAGCCGTTTCTGAGATTAGCATGCACAAACAGACAGACAAACAGAAAAGAAAATTAAAAATCATTGTTTAAGAATAGAACCCCTATTACATTGATAGATACCCCTTATAATATTTTTTCTCATATATCTTCCATGTCCAAACAGCGATCACTTACATTATTATTATATGTATAGATGTTTTACGTTGTATACCTTATTAATATAAATATAAATAAAACTAAACAAATAACTTTACCTGTAAAGAAAAGAATCCATATGTTATTACTTATTATTATTGCAATATCGATTCCTTAATCACAATAGTGGTGCTTAGCCGTTAGATTTTTCAACTAAGGATTATTTTATACCCTTGCCTCAGTATAATTTTAGTGTAAAATCGGGATGATCCTCCTGCAAGTCATTGAGACTGCGGTTGCTGTGAAAGAATCCCCGGAGCACCCTGAAGGCGACGGTGGCCCGCAATATGCAGGCTGTCCACCGAGGCATGGTAGTAGAATGCGCGAGCGAACCTGCGACGTCTCATGAGGGTGGAGAGGGTTTCTGCTGGGTTTTAGTGGGTAGTATCTGGCTACCGGTGAGTCCCACAGTATCATCCGTCTGTAGGGCAGTTTGCCTGCCTTTACCTTTGCCTGCGTACGGATGGTCTGCGTAAGCAACGTTTCCTAGCGATAAAAAAAATATATAATTTTAGTAAAAAGGAGCCAAAGTTATAATATCTTACTTAAATATTGTGTTATTTATATTTTAATGCAGAGTAAATAAATCAGGTGAATTATGCATAAAAAATTATATTGCATAATTTTCACTAAGCACGTTTCATACACTCATTAAGGAGGTTAAAAGTGTTACTGCTACAATATAGCAATAACAATTTATAGAGACAACTCAAGGACGGATAAAGCTTTTACTGCCGTAATTTCGAATGTTTTAAGCGTTTCATATGGACCGCTGTTATATGTTTTAATACCTTACATTTCTTTAACATAAATAAAGTTTAAATATACAGGTACTTTTTCCAGCATAGCATGATAGTCTGTCTACTAGTCAGAGAGAGCCTGGTGTCAACACACTTTGTTCTTCGCCTGTTTTAGAGACGTTACGTGTTGAGGGGCAAAACTCAACGCCACGCCTTGTATGTGCCAGAATAGGGATATTTAAATAAATTAAACAGAATCCTCGTATGGGAATAGAAAATTTAGTTTAGTTTTAGTGCTTTGTGTGTTAGTATTTGGGTACTTGTATTAACTTGTATGAAATCGGACTATTCCTTATTTCGTATTAATTACTACACAAAGATTTAACAAAATAAAAAAATGCTGCATATATTTTCTTGTCGGTTTAAGGCAAAACGTGACATATTAATTTATGTATTCAGAAACAAGGTAAACATTTTTAAAGTAGTGTCATAAATACCAGTAAATGGACGAAATCATAATTGTGATTTTGAATCAAACCAAAATAAGTGTTGTGTTAATGTCATAACCGTCATTACCCACCATTCGATTTCTTCAATGACATGGTGTGCGACGTTGCCGCTCTGGCGGGTTCGCTTGCGTCATACCTAACAAATGGCGTTTGATTTGATAAAGATTATTTTATTATTTTAATTGAAAAAATAACATTTTAATGTTTAGTACAATTGCTTATTTTGTAAGAGTGTTGCATTTATAAGGAGTACTTAAAACTGTGTTTTCATTAAAAGGATCGATTGCATCGACACCCTTTTTTAAAAAAAAATAAGTTAAAAATACAGAAAACAATATGTAAATTTTATTTAAACATTTATTTCCAACGCGCGATATTCAAGGTGTACTAAACGGCTAAAGTATAAACGAAAAACGTAAATTGAATAAGTAACTTTACACATGAAAATTAAACAAGATTTTCTTAGTTTCATATATACCTCGCGAGCTCGTGTGAAATTTTTCGTTTATGCGGCTTCTAAGTAAAATTTAGTGTAAAATTAATAATAAATAATGTAAAAAATAGTAAAATTTAGTGTAGTTACGCCAGAAATATGTATAATGAGTTTGTTAAATATGTATTTAAGCACTTCGACGTACCGAAAGCATTGTAATGTTTTAAAGCTCAGTTGGATTAAAAATGTAAGTTCAAATGTGTAATTTGGAAAATAATATATACAAATAAATAAAGTTACCTGTTTTGTAGTATTAAAACAATCGCTATAATTTACTAAATGCATATGTAATACACGGTACATACATAACTTTAATGTACATTTTTTTGTTGTCTGTCTGTATCTGTTTCTTCCAGTGTCTCTGGAACGGCTGGACTGATTTTAACGGGATTTTCATTGGTAGATAGCTGATGTAACTATGGTATTGGTATTAGTATGTGTACTTCTCCGTTTCCTAATAATTTCTAAATAATTACGGACAAAGTCGCTGTTACAGCTAGTAAAATATAAATGTTTAAATATTTGACTATCGGTTTACGATATTTTTAAGAACCCTCGTCTCGAACCCCTGTCTATGGTGTGATTACGGAATGATTTGTAAAAAAATCTAACTTATCTACTGCTTATTGTAAAAAGTTATGGTTGATCAAAATTTATCACCGATTATCGAAAATTGATTAGACGGTCTAAATCTGTAACTCTAATCTGTAATCTGTAACTCTAAATTAGGCTGTATCTGTATTATATTATATATACCTACTACAAAAGCCGTTCAATATTTGGTAAGTAAAAAATTCTACTTTTTTTACTATTATTAATTTTCATGTTATAATCTGGTAAATAGTTTCTTTTAGACAATACAAAAGGCTGTGGAAGCCAACGATTAACTTTCGTCACTAGATTCCGAAAAACCTAGACAGAGTATTGAACTCCCAATCACTGCGAATATTCAGACACATTACAACTGCACATCTTTGATTTTTTATTGAAATTTACCTGTTTATTTGTGAAACTAAAATGGTTGAAATAAATAGACCAAAATTAACGTGAACCTGACGTTAATCTGATTGCGGCTACTGTGATGTCATTTACCTATCAAAGGCTACCTCTAAATTATGCGTAGCAATGTTGAGGAACAAAGGCTGTAGTAGGCTTGAGGTCGGTCGATACTGATATTGAGCGTGGGTATTGTGCTTATAAAGGATTGTTACCAATTTTTTCATCTTTTCAAAAATCTTATTTTCTACAAGTATTACTTACTGTAAAAGTTCATATTACGTTCAACCTTAATATTCACTACGACTTTAATGGTAAAAGTCTAAACTGTTTCTAACCCTAATCAACATTTAGACAACATTTATTTCTCAGAAATAAAGCCTAAGTGTTACTGAAGCAAGCAAAGAATTCCGACTTTTCCCTTTAAAGTTAGTTGATTGTTGATAAGTACAAATTTTGCTATGGCAATACTCCCTTGTTTCGTGTAGTCAAGCTGGTGGATCGATATTTAGTTTTTAAACGTCAACGGATAATGTTCATTAAGCTCAATAACTTTTATTAAGATGTCATTTCTTACAGCTTAGCTAGTATATTATAGTTCTACATCAAGTGTTACTCTCTTCGAAATAAGTTATACCCTCAGAATTAAAAGCTATACACCAAAAAACGGTGAATTCAAATCCGTTCAGTATTTCCAAAGATGTGTGCATTTTTTTATAAAACGTATAAAAATTCGAACGCAGCAGGATTCGAACCCGTGCCTCTTGGAAACCGTTCAAGCGCTTTGACCGCTAAGCCATGCATTCTATGCCCCGCTGAGGTGAAATTCTTATACGACTATTACAACTTATTTTTGTTGTTAGTATCTCTGTAGAGAGATTTTACAAATTTCTGCTACCCAAAGATTATTTATACAATTTTAGAAAAAGCATAAAAATTTGTCTTTTTATTTGAGCCAAAACAGCAGTATAATATTACAGAAAGTAATTTATGGGTAACATTTCTAAGGCACATTTAAATATAAAAGCAATAAAAAATCTAAAAGCGATAAAAAAAACTACCATTGTCTAAATCATTTGCTAAATATTCCAATATATGAATCGTGATACGTGACGACTTTCAATATAATTCACTACATCGAAAACAATGAGAAAGTCAGAAATACTTATATTTAATCGTTTAAAATGTATCTGTTCAAGTGTTTAATGTTATAAAATATTTTTCTGTTATTAAATCTCTCAGCCTCATTCAGTAACACTGTAACAAGCAGGCAATAATGCAGTTAATCAACCAATAATTAGACTGTAGTCAATTATTTTTAACATTTTTCTTATAGTGTTATTTACACACTTAGAAAGTTTAAAAACATATATTTAGAAAACTTATAAAAATTTGAATGCAAACATTGCATAAATTACTTAGTATGGTGCCTATGTTTCGAACGATGATCTAATGTGTAAAGCGTACACGAGGGTAAAATCAACAGAGACAAACGTTTCATTTATTTGTTATTTATCATTTAGAAGAAAAAGATTATGAAGTCAGGTGTTTTAACATCTATTTATTTAGATATAACAGAGTATATAAGAATCGTATTTCTAGTTTATATTAATCTATATAAAACCCTATTATTAATCTAGATCGTCAAGGCATAGTTCGGGCCGTTCGGGCGGTTCGTATCACCATGCAATCTTAAAATAAGCACAAAGAACTTAATTTTCAGATTTAGCCTTTCTTCTTACAAAAAAAATAACAATAATAATAATAATATGTGAAAATAAAACAAAAAGGTAATACCTATTTATATGTGCATTAAAGAGGCATGCTGGCACTGTAGGACATATGGCTGTAAACGCGATTGCTTGTGGGTATGATTCGATCCCACTAGGGCAAATGATTTTATACTGATTTTAATTTTCTTGCTCTTGTAAGATAAACAACGGCGTTGAGTACCAACTAAATACAATCAATCGCGTTTACAGACAGACGCGTACAATCAATCGTTTACAGACAGACGCATACCCACTGTGTTACGATATCTTGATATAGCAAAACTAAATAACTACTATTAAGATTGTTACTCATATTCCAATGAAAGATAGATTAACAATTATTTCAAACGTTTTCTTGATTGTTCTATATCGAAGTGATTTTTGTAAAGTTTCTTACAAACTCCGAGGTCCACGATTCGCCAAAATCCTTGAAATTAAAATTTTATTTAATTTTGTTATTTTTTTATTTTCTATAATATAATAAAACGGTAAAAAAGTGTGTTTGTGTAATGAGTATTTACGAAAAAATAATTTAGGGGATGAAAAAACATATCAGAATCATTAATTTCTTAAATTTTTGTCTGTTTGTACGCTCATATATTTCGACCTTCTACTCACTCGGATTTGAATGCTTTTTTTTTGTTTAGCTTTTAACCCTGGATACGATCTATCTTATTTCGGAGAGTAGAACACCTGGAGTAGAATCATAATAGACCAGCTAAAAAGCCGCCTTAACATAATTTATTTAGTGAATTTTGTGATTCGCGATTAGTTTTAAGATAGCGTCTAATTGTAAAGGACTCACAAGTAGTTGCGGGAATCAACTAGCTTTAAATAAAAAACGTAACACAACAAAACACCAGAATTAAAATACATTAGTATAGAAATTCGTTTCTTATACACATATTTTTTTTATATTTCAGTTCCGAGCACGTTTTTTTATAATTTATAGCTTAGTTTCTATACGACAGGGACTTTTGAGGGAGCCAGGTTATATATATACTAATGTAGAGTCAATTAAAAAATAATTTAGATATCTGTAAGTAGATGTTGGATTAAAAGGTAATATTAACAATTCTTACTCATTTTCCGCAAACAATTATCGAAATATGCAGAACAGTAATTATTAAATGTGGCGTAACCATTGTAAAGATAAGGGTCGTTTATGCTACACACAGGCGTTGCAACTGTTCTGAAAAATATAAAATACCCTATAAAGGAACTTCTTAGCATTATATTGAATAACCCATGCCGGACATGGCATTAATGGGAGAAGAACTCGAAGCATTGCCTATGACTTGCGACCCAAGTGTAAGCTTAAGCCCATTTAAAATGTGCCTTAACTATAGCCTCCACTGCTCAAGTTCCTCTCTCAAAATAAATTTCAAAAGATTTCTGCCAATGCCGCCTTCGGAATACGTATTAGAAACCAACTGATAGTAGTTCTAGAGAGGTCGAAATCTCTTAGTAAATTATAGAGACCTTCAAATGCAAAGTGTGAGGGAAATAAAGGTCCAGTCCAATAATAGGATTTTCGGTAATTTTTATAGCAGTTTTCTTCCTAGTGGTGCGAGCGGTTAAGCTAATGCGATATAAATAAATAAAGAAGATATAAATAAATATCCATACTGAGTTATGAGGCACTTGGTGTAATCATCAAAGCATCGTTCGAATGCTTGAGGTTTGCTATACTGTGCATTTATGTAATTGTAAACCATCGTAGTAAACTTGCCGACATCATGATTAATCGCTATATCCACATCAGACTGGGGTATATCTGTTATTATTGTAACGAGTTCTGTTGTCGTTTCTGAAATAGGTTATAGTATATTTAAACATTAGATCAAATTTTATTAGGTCGTAAGTAGTTAGTAGTTTATATGTTAATGAAGAAAAAACTTTTAATCTCTTTGTATAAAAAATATGTGGAAGGGAATGTATGAGTTCCGCACAGTTATAGTTGAAATGGAGAACGTGTGTAGAAAACAACTATATTTTTAATAATAACGGATTAGAACTACTTTAAATTACTAAACTAAATATAATACACACTGCCATGTGTTTGACATTCATATAGGCATATATTTAACAATATATGCTCTTTAATATTAATATACTTATATGGTTAGATGTAAAAGTTACAGGTTATCGTGGCGCAGGGAAAAACATCTGATTATAAACATGATTGGTTGTGGGTTTCCAATCATGGGAATTACTATATTTTAATTATTTTCTCGTCCTGGTAAGGCTAAATGCGACGATGAGTTCCGGGAATCCACATGTAAAGTTCCAAATTCATATCGAAATATTAGAACAGAGTATCTAAGCAAAAGGTTATCCGTGTTTGCAATGCGGGAAATGCTTGAAGGTTATCGTAAAGTGTTTAATAAATTTTAAGTGTTTGAAATTTATTTAATAACCTTGTCATAATAACTTTTACATATCGACTTTGCTTAATGACCTCCAAATCACATTAATGCTCTAACATTAAAGATAACAATAAACGTTATTCACGAAATGTTGAAAGCCGTCTCATGGTATCAAGAAGTTTTGATTTGAAACAATAGACATAAATATTTAACATTACAAAGGGGCATTCAACTAAACAGCACAATGTGTATTATTTCGCTTACCGTTGAAGTTGTTTTACAGAAATTGTTTTCATACAACCATTTTTGTATCAAAAGCTTGTAGAAAAAAGCTTTTAAATGTACATAAAATTAATAATATATAATATATTTATAATAAATAGATAAATATTTTAAACATGCTTATTGCATACATTTTAAAGAATGAGTAACTTCTGTCTTTTTCTCGTCTATCAGTGTAAGACACTCTTTTAGGCTTATCACGCGAATTTAAAACTTTATGTAGTGAACAGTGGGACTAAACCCGCACTTTATGTCACCAGAGCGGGGAAATGAGAAAAATAATAATATAATTATTCCCACGAGTGCAGATAACACCCCTAACCATCGTGTTCAGTCAGACGCTTCCCCATAATTCCACGATGGCCACTATAAAATCTATCTTCATTAAAAACGATAAATATCTAGTATATAAAAGTAGGAATAAATAAAAACGTATGTAAAAAATATATGTTCAAATATGTGTTTGGCCTATTTCATCCCTTATTGACACGTATAGAATTTCTCTATTAACTTTATGTATCACAATATACAAAATGTTCATTAAAATTTTATGCTATTGTGTAAAAATGTATTTGCTCACTGTTATATTTTATAACGTATGTGAACTAGCATACCCGTTGCCGGTTACTTTAGCAAAGTATTTATAACTTTGTAGAAAAATAAAAGCGTAAGAGTATATGTTTGACATACATTTATGTACAAAGCTATAGTGTGTAATATATATTATTGTGAGCAATAACTACACTCCTTCTCTCGTATAACTTTAAGTATGCCAAATTTCATACTTCTCTACCTACATAATTTTCTTAAAAAGATATACAATATTTTGCCGTCTCGTAATAATGTAATGATATTTACTTACCCAAGATAATAGTTTCCAAAGTAGTTAGATCTTTCTGCGCCCTAATTATTTGAATGTTCAACAATAAAACTGAAATTACCATAAATCTGAGGACTTTTCTTACGTTAAGCATTATTTTTCTTAACTCTTATTAAACTTTTAAAACACTTAATATTAATCTTTTGTGTAATCTTTTGAACATGATAACATCAATTTATTATATTTATATTTTACAGTACTCTTAGAGGTCTATTTTTTAATTGTACTAGACATAAATAATCCGGAAACAAAATAACGTAATAAACGGATTGGAAATGAAATAAACAGAGAATGTACATTGGATTAAGTACTAATCTGTAGTACAAAAGCTAATTAACGAAGTAATTAACATTTGCCACTTGTAATTTATCCATTTTGGCGCAGTATCCGACTGTAAATGCAATGGTTGTAGTTCAATACTCACTTGGGGAAATGTTAATATTCCGGTCCTATTATTTCTTACACAAGTGAACAGGTGATGTCTTAATAAAAGAACCTGAAGTATCATTCAAATCACAATTGATTTGTTACAATTGGTCTATTGTATTAATGATACGTTCGTAACTGCTTCTATTTACTTGATTCAATCGTATCAAAGACCATTAATAGTCTATACATTTTATTTATAAATTTTAGTATATTAATCAGTTTGTCTGATTATTATAGTCTGGATACAATCTGTTTTCCATCTTAGCTGTTGGACTCACATAGTCATGTAAGCTATCTAGTTTAATTAATAATTATCTACATTATTCGCAATAAAAAAAACTGGCTAGTCGTTTCAGTCACAAATTGTTTTATTGTTAGCCTTCTTGGTATAAACTGTCATAAAAATGTTTATAAATGTGATAAATAACCCGACCAAAATAGACTACTACAAAATAGAACTAAAAATTTGTGCCGAGGGCCATTATAAATAAAATATGATGAATTCCCATAGATCCCATACGTAGAAATGGATATAACCAGATAAAAATTAACCAATTTAAATATGTTCCGTTGTCAAGCCAAGCGGTAAGTTCATCATATAATAGTTGAAACAAAAATTGTGAATCATGCAATTATCTATACAATTTGTCTTTACATTTTTACCCGTAAAGATATTTCTAAGAAGTAGCGGTTGAAGGCCAACGGTCTAGAATTAACGATTGACGAATAACTAAAACAAAAATGAAAACTTATAAGTAACTTATAAAACCATATAAAATATGTTAGGACATATTTTTCTTAGATATCATTCAGGTATCATAAAATAATACAAGAGCACCGAACAGGGCATTCGCTATCAGTAAGGCAATTGCAAAGCATTAATTAGCACATTAATTAACGTTTGCTGGTATGAGATATTGAATATGTGTGATCTAAAATGTCTGATTAAATACCTGTTGATTGAAATGATACCTACTTTATTGAAAAATGGTGTCGGGTACCATTTAAAATGCAAGGTCTCAAGTGAAAGTAAAATAAAGAACTAGTATCGCTAGAATTTTTGAACAATTAAACAGACAGCAGTATACGCGAAAAAATAATAACTTTTATCTGTTAATTATCACCTATTTTATGGGAGCATTTAATTATATCAATATAAAGATGAAGACAAAAAGAAATATGAGAAAAAAGAATACGGACCAACTGTTGTATGCACTTTCATGCTTTATCCCACGTAGCAACTTTCACAGAGAGAATCTAATGTCATGACACTCCGTTCTCTGCTTTTCGTCTGAATTCGAGAAACGAAATAATCATTCCCCATAATAGGAATCGATACTACAACAGTCACGTTTACAGTCAGACGCTATCCCACTGTGCCACGATAGCCTCACACTACGGATAGATAAGTTAAATAGCCTATTCTTTAATAATTAATTAATTATAAAAACATAAGCTATCGGTCATAACAGAGAAAATATTTTATCCTAAAATTATAATAGAGCAAAGTTTCTTACGTATAAAAACGTATTTTTAACCGTCTAATGCACAAAATTTATTTCCTACTCAAGTAAAACACGAAAAGAGCATTAAAATTCTCACCTTTTTATTTTATATCTTGTACTAAAGCACTACCGTTAAAACAGTAAGATTTCCAACGCCAGCTCCTGGCGCATAATCCTTTACGATTAAAATACATCTCCACTATAAGCGGAGCGATTTGCTATCTTCACTGTAATGGAATATATATATTAGTAATTTATTGTTAAATAAAGAATGTAAAAATAATATATAATATCTGACCTTGCAGTTTCTCAATTTCTTTAAATTGTGATGTCGTAATTTCTCTGTTGTTTTCTGGGATCCTGTTGTAAAAGCAAAGACATTGTGCCAGCAAAGAATAATTGATTTGATGTAATCGAGTTTATTATCTTTTTACTATAAATAAACATAAGTATAAACATAAGTAAGTTATTAATACTAATTAATATTATCTATATCACTGATTTTAGTAAAATTATTAACATTTTTCTTAGCATAAATTACATTTTCAAATGTATATATTAATTTCCATAAATTTTACCCATAAGACTTCTTTAGGGCCTAAGTTACAAATTGCACGAATAGCTCGCTTCTGCTGGACAAAGATTAACTTAATAGCAGCTGCATCAGCCATTGTATAATGCCATAAGACTTAATACTGTGGAAGCAGCCAAAGTAAACTAGGTGAGCTGTTTCCACGTCAGTTAATCGTCTAATTTTCATAACCGCCATTGCTGCTGAACTAAATCTATTCGGCAATTCAATATTTTAATAACATGTTAAATATGTCAATATACAGTCTGTAAACGCGATTGGTTGTGGGTTCGATTCTTACTAGGAAGAGTGATTATATTTTTAATATTTTCATTTCTCCGCTCTACAACAAAGGTAGGAGGCGTTGAGTGCTGCCACTCAACATGCATTATCTTGTTTTCGGGCAGAAAATGAAAGCGTTTTCGTTTTTCGTAGCGTTTAAAACTTTTTACAACATTATTTTTCCCTTATGTTTTGATTATTCAAAACATATCCAGATGAATAATCATCGATACAATACAAATGAACATGTCAGGATATAGCTCGTATCACATCAATCAATGTAACACAGTAAGCTCCATCTACGCTGTACTTGGTGTCCTTAGGGACACCACGATTTGTCTTAAAATAAAGTATTCTAAAGTAAAATATATACTAGTAAACACTTTGCCACATAACATAAAATGTACTTCAAATGGGCACAATGTGTATTTTACTTTATACAAAAGTGTATAAGATCCTTGGTTTTCAGGATATTTACACATTTTAAATAAAACTATTTTAACAAGATTAATCGCGTAGGTATATTTTGGTATTCACACAAAAGTGTATGTTTTATACACATAGTGTGTGTATCGTTCTTTTAAAGTATTTAATGTATATTTAGTACATTATTATATAAAAATAAAAATATTTGTTTACTATACTCTTTCTCCAAATAAACTTTAACGGTGCCAATATTCTTACCCCTTCGTCCGCACAATTTTCAATAAAAAAAATAATTATTTTCATGCATATAGTTTTATACGCCTGGCCACGTTTGCCAGTTCGATTTCCATTTAGAGCAATATTTACATTTGAAAATATATATTTTCGTCTCCTGTTCCGTTAACAACGAAACATCTTTAAAATCGGAGAAAATGAAAGTATATAAAGTAAAAATTATGATAAGAATATTTCATATTTATATAGAAAATATTTATACAGAAAATATTTATAAATCAGTAATACTTATTCATTATTAATATCTAGTGTTCTCTTGTAAAGATCAAACATAAACTACTCAGATTTTCTCCTTTCTTTCTATATTTACTTAGGATACGTCCATCATAAAACACATTTGACAGGCAATATTTCATGGCCGACTCGATTCTGTAGATATTCACACTAGCTAAATAAACTTAATAAATTACTTAGTTTTTTCTCTGTTTAGTATTTTTGTTCAATTACATTACATAAAACAATAAGAAAAGTTTTTAATTAATCGAGATATATGTATAAATATCGCCTGGAAATTAGAAAGAAACATTTTATAGTAAATTAATATTTATTTGAAACAACCATGAACCAGTAAATATTACCTTTCAATTTAACATTAGGAATTAAACTCCTACAATGAGATATGTAAGTTAAGCAAGCCTACATAAACTACGCCTCAACACATTACAATCAGATACATTGCCAAAATATAGCCTTTAAGAAATATTATTTATGTTACACATGCGGCTGCCGAGTTTGATAAATGGCTGTGTGCGAACTTATATTGGAAAACTTGAGACAAGACCATCGACGGTTCAAACTCTAATTGGATAGGCGCTTTCACTAAGTATACAAGTTATTGGTAAAACAAAATATAATTTTATGTTAATGTGTTCCCGATTCAAAATACTAAAGCACTTAAACATGATATATTCGAGTTTTATTTTTTGTAAGTCTACAGCTACGTATCAATAAAAAGGAGAGACGATGAAAATTTATTGTATGGAAATATTCTTACTGTTCTCAATTTTTTAAATAATATGTGAAATAGATGACAAAATGACCAGAATATTAGGTTACTCTATTGGGTGACCCTTAACAATGCCAATATTTCAACATTACCTTCAAACTGGAAACTGTATATTTATATATAATAAAATCAATATAAATATATTTATAACTATCGACACGTTTGTAATTTGGTCCGAATAGATTACTAGACTAAACTATTTAGTTTTTTCGCCCACTCGCGTTCTTACGAAAACCACAAACTTTGCTTTCATTCATAAAAATAAATTAAAAATTTAATTTTAAATTGTTGACACTTTCTTATTTATAAACCGATTGAAATAAAATAAACACATAATGTTAAGGGATGTTTAACAAAATACAGTTTCTGAGATTTACGTGCACAGAGAAACTGAAAAAAAATTAAATCATTGTTTTGGATTCTATTACATTGATAAATGACCCCAATAATATATTTTTCCATATATATTATATGTGTAGACAGCGATTTATTACATTTTTAGTATATGCATAGATATTATAAAAACGTTATTTAACGGCTTTCATAATAGTAGGTATCCTAATCATAACGGTAACAACGTCTAGACAATTAATCTAGATCTTGAAAATTGTATGAAAATCTAGTTTAAAATATCAACAAACCGAAGTCCGAGACCGGCAACTAGAATAAATACAAATTAAACACTTGAAAGATGTGTGCTTGCCAAGAATCTAAATCACGTATTCTGTGTTTTACGAGGTCCAACCACCAGGCCATTTCGGCGACTGCCAACAAATAACCGACTAGCAACGCATTACACGATACGTTAAACACTGTCTCTTACACAAGCAACAAGGAAAATTAGCATTTACGTCATTCTAGGCGTTAAATTATTGTAGTAATAATATTTCTTCGGCTACATTTACCTGATACGAATTCATAATTGCATATATTATGCAGCTTCACGTTTTCTTGCTGTGCGGGAAGGCACAGAGAATCTAGTGAGAAGACACCGTTCTCTACACATGAGGCCGTCGTGGAGCAGTGTATTTTTTTTTTTTTTTTTTTTATCATTGTTTTGGATTCTATTACATTGATAAATGACCCCAATAATATATTTTTCCATATATATTATATGTGTAGACAGCGATTTATTACATTTTTAGTATATGCATAGATATTATAAAAACGTTATTTAACGGCTTTCATAATAGTAGGTATCCTAATCATAACGGTAACAACGTCTAGACAATTAATCTAGATCTTGAAAATTGTATGAAAATCTAGTTTAAAATATCAACAAACCGAAGTCCGAGACCGGCAACTAGAACAAATACAAATTAAACACTTGAAAGATGTGTGCTTGCCAAGAATCTAAATCACGTATTCTGTGTTTTACGAGGTCCAACCACCAGGCCATTTCGGCGACTGCCAACAAATAACCGACTAGCAACGCATTACACGATACGTTAAACACTGTCTCTTACACAAGCATCAAGGAAAATTAGCATTTACGTCATTCTAGGCGTTAAATTATTATAGTAATAATATTTCTTCGGCTCCATTTACCTGATACGAATTCATAATTGCATATATTATGCAGCTTCACGTTTTCTTGCTGTGCGGGAAGGCACAGAGAATCTAGTGAGAAGACACCGTTCTCTACACATGAGGCCGTCGTGGAGCAGTGTACCAGCGCCAGGCGTATACGCGGATATTTAATTATATATCATTTCTCCGATCTGGTGAAAAGACAAAGCTCGGTGTTGAGTCCCGCTACTAAACATGCAATGTCTCGGCATCCGGCGCAAGTGAAGAACGGTGTATCGTTGCAATCTATTATGTATTAATTTGTTATTGTAATCTTCTGGAATTATCTTTTGTTGAAGACAGAAAAAACAAAGCTTTCCTGTCATACTTTGCTTGCATAATGCAGTTCTAAATACACTGTCAAAATTTATTATCCTCTTTGTCATTAATATCCTTATATGTGACCACCATAAATACAAAAAAAAACCCAATTTCAAAGCAATTTCATACAGTACCTTTCTGAAGTCAAAAGTCCCATCTGGGCCGTTTATCGCGTTATCCAGTAACCGCATCGTTTAGTAGCGAGCGGATTTACAGCGGAATGTAATGGTTCGTCGTTTACGTTGTTTTCAAGCTATTTAAATTATTCAGTTCTGACCAACATGTAAATACATATATTTTTTTTTTACATTTTTTAAAGTGTTATTCGCATACTTAGTATATTGAAAAAGACATATATAGAAAGCGTATAAAAATTTTATAAAAAATTGAACGCATTGGGTTTTTATACGTTTTCTAAATATATGTTTTTCAATTTCCTAAGTGTGCGAATAACACTTTAAAAAATTTAGAAAATATATATATTTAATAAATAGCATTCTCTCTTGCCAAAACGATTGTTCGTAAAATAAACTTTGGGTAGCTGAAATTTGTAAAAATCTCTCTACAGAGATGCTAACAACAAATATAAGCTGTAATAAACGTATAAGAATTTTAACGTAGCTGGATGTAGAACGCATGGCTTAGCGGTCAGAGCACTTGAACGGTTTTCAAGAGGCGCGGGTTCATATCCCGCTGCGTTCCAATTTTTATACGTTTTCATATGTCTTTCAATGTAAATACATAGTTGAATTTGAAATAAAAAAAATTTAATAAAAAATACTAGTGTCTTTTAAGAATGTATAAAGGCAGTAGCAGTAGTAGTAGTAGTTTAGTAGTTGTAATTGTAGTAGTAGTTTTAATAGTAGTAGTTTAGGCAGGCAGAACCGTGAGCGGGTTGCTAGTTTGCGGATATATTCATAGTAAGGGATAATTTATCAAGAGCTTACTATGTACAAGAATACACATGCTTTGCTTATAATATAAATTTACATATCATTAATATAAATAATTAATAAGAAATGCAAAAATAACGAAATCCCGAACAATAAATTTATTTGAGTGATTTTTTTTTTATTATTTATATATATATATATATATATATATATGTCGATATATAATAGATATATATATATATATCGATAAACGTGAAGACGATCCTAAATCAACTTTATAATATGTTCATTTTGCGATTTTTAATTAAAACGAAAGTCATATACAAGGTCACCTAGACAAGCACTTACTTATTTTAACTTTAGATTAATAATAAAGTAGTAGTATTAGTAGTAGAAGTTTTAAGTAAACATACTTTTTTAGACACAAGTTTCGACAAAAAATTCTAAGACACATTCTTGAAGATTAATTATTCCGAGATCTCGAACTATGCAGTGTACTTTGGCTGATATTGTAAAATATTTCAAATTTTCGTCTTACTCACGACCCGCTCGCGGCTTCGCCCGGTTGAATATAGCTATTTCGTATTTTCACCGGCATTATCGTAAAACAATGAAATTCCTGGAAAAACTTCAGTGGTTTACCGTGTTGACGTCACAGACAGACAAACAGAGTTACGTTCACGCTTTTCTCTCTCAGCAAAAAGGACTTAGGCACACTCCGTTCTCAGAACTCCACCCAAATTTGAGACGTTACATATTAAATGCCAAAACATATCTCTTTTGGGCTTAACACCCATTTTTGTCATACCAGAACGAAAAAATGAAAACAATACAAATATTGAAATTATTTTTAACCGGATTGATCGCGTATAATATTGGTATTCGAAAATACATTTTAGAACCCGACGTTTCGAACACTTTACAGTAGTCTGTAGTCACAGGTAGACTGTCTACCTTAAAAATAGTTAATTTCAAAATGTGTAATAATCGTTAAAATCAAAGAAGTTATTAATACAAATATTGTTTTTCATTATATAAGCATTCTCTGAAATGGGAATCGAACCCACAGCCTTTTACTGTCAGATGTATCCCACTGTACCACGAAGGCCACAAAGTTCAATAATTTTTATTTGTTAACAAAATCTGCTCACCTTACTGAACAACTTTAACTAATGAAGCATGTACTTATTTCTTATAGTTTAGCTAGATCATTGTACACTATTATCTGGATCTTTAATTTTGATATGTTGACAGAGAAAGTACGCATCACGCTGAACAAATTGTGTTAAGGCGGATTTTACTTATGCCTTACAGTTTAACCATGAAGAAAATATTTGTTTTCGGTATCCATAGCCGAAAAATATAATTAGTTATGTCTGAGCGGCAATAGTCAAAAATGAGTTATAAATAAATTGAAGCGTAGTTCAAAAAGCATTAGGATGAATAATATTTTTTGAGTGTGTGAACAATTTTGAAAACACAAAAATGTTAAGCTTATTGACACAATAAATTAAATTTAATAGTTATACGTTAGCTACAGCATTAAGTCAATCAACTATATAATAAATGTAATTTGCCAATGTAATAAAAAAAAAAAAAATGCGTTCCGAATACATATTTAACAATAAATATATAATAATTAATTGACTAGGCTAATTCTAAACGTCGTATTTAAAGATCTGAACTGAATCAATTTATAATAACAATATCTTTTAAAATATATAACAAACGCATGTCAATTTTCAATGGAAAATTGAAAACAAAATAATGTATTCCTTTTCTAAAATATACTATGAATTGATATTAATTTTACTATTTAATTCAACCTTTTTTGTATTATTAAATGTATAACTGTATGTGGTGTTAACTCTAAGTGTGAGGTAGAAAAAAAGCACACACAGCGGTCTCAATAATTCACAAGTCAAAAACAACTTTGCTCCTACGCAAAGTGCTAGCAAGCATTTAAATATTTAAAAAACCCACGAAAAATCTGTGGAACGAGAAATATTTAAGCTAGCACACATTTTCAAAAACTCAAAGGTTTTTTTACAAAGAAAAGTTGTAGAAGGAGGAAAATGCTTTTATTACTTTACAATAATATTTTACATTAATATTTTAAGTGATTTATTTGTATACCTGTATAGCAAGCACGATGAACAGAAAATTACCTAAAAACTAATTTACACATGTGTAACGAGATTATTTTAGAAATAAGGTTTGAAATTTTAAAACTCGTTAACATACAATACGCCAAAGTAAAGGGCTAAGATATTACACAATAAATTACACAATCTATTTAGAAGGAACAGCAGTATTGATTTTTACATGTAAAAATCTGAATTTGAATGTCAAAAACATGATTGTAATACGTGAAAGATAGAATTTGAGTTTAAACATAAAAATCAAATCTCAATTTTCATTTCTTATAAATTTTCTTTTAAAAAATCTATTAATGTAAGAGAAAAGTCATTACTAGGCTTACCGTACGTTGGTACAGTTTACAAAGAAGTTGTTCATATTAGTTATTCAATTCATATTTCGCTACTAGCTTAATACTGCAAAGTGTATAGAGAAGATCGCTGATAGAAACTTCACAGACTAAGATTTAATATTTCACTTCTGCTCTCGCGAGCTGCATCGTAATTTTTAGTTGGCTATTTTACTTTTACATTAAGTTATTAAAGTTTTATAGAACACTTCCTCTATAATAAGCCGTAAAAATGTAGCTTACAAGAAAAATCTTGCTACTTAAAACGTAAAATTTTTTTTTTGTTTGAAATACTTAAAAATAGAAACGAATCAATTAATCTTGAATCTATAACTAAAAAGATTTTTATCCATTTATTAATTACTGATAATGGTATTCCATGCTAAATTAGATAAATCGATTATAAGCTATAATTGTTTTGTAAAATTATGTAAGTCAATTTTACTAGTATAATTATAACAAGTAACCAACGTACCAATATACCAATAAACTACATACAAATTTACTACTAAGCAAAATAGTAAAAAATAAGATAATAATTAGCATGTCATACTTTCATACCCCCGCCCGTCGACGATGCAAGCCGAGGCTCGAGCTCCGCGGGGGGCGCCCTTGCGGTCGTTGACCTACGCTCAAGCAGCCACGGAGTGCTTGTATTTCGCAGGGACAGAGTACCCTCTTCCCTCACCCCCCGGTGTCGCTGTAAAGATCAATTGATCAACAGCATTAAATCAGTATCGAAAAAAAAAAATACTTTCATATATTACAAGTATTGAGAAAGGTAGTTTTATATATTTGAATATGTTTCTAGTAGTTTATAGATGTAATTATAATTATTCAAATACTTATATTCTAGTACCGCTGGATATGTCTTCTAATCACACATTTAGAGTTATGATGTACGTATTATATATATATACAACGTTTAAATTAAAATAAAAACACACAAACAAGACTTTAATCTGTACACAGTTGTTATACAGTTATCAAATTTACATTCCATTTCAGGTTTAGGCTTTTTCCTATACCTACAGAAGTGCAATAAGAGAGAACTTAGTGTCATAACACTTCATTCTTCACTTTCCACCCGAAATCCAGGCATTAGAACGCCGCCCTTAATCTTATGTGAATAATATAAACGTACCCCGAGAGTAGATCGAACCCACAACCAATTTTGTTTGCTTGCCCCACGGCAACATCAATTTATAATATAATATTTACATAATTTTAAGAAATTTCTACAAGAGACAGAAAGTTAACAGCTACAAACATATGTCTAACTTCAATAGCAGCAACCCAATTCTTAAAAGCCAACTTAATGAGCAAACTTTGATTGCTCGTATAAAACACACGAAATTCCCAGGCTCTTATGTACATAAGACAATCAAAGCTGGTAATAAATGCAGGCAATTAAGTATACTGCGCGTAGTTGTATCACAAGACTTGAAAACGTAACTTGCATTGCTAGATTCAAGTCACTGGAATTCGATATATGAATTTTGGATAATTTCAAAGAAATTGTTTATTTACTAAGTTATATAATAATAAATCAAAGTTTTAATAACCGTAGAAAGATCCAACATGATGGAATGTATACGTATAGCTTACTTAGCAAGAGTCTTGGAATGATACCTAAAAAAAAATATGTAATATTTCAATACTTGAATATTTTTTTCTCACTCTTTTATTTCTTTTAATACTATTAAAAACTTATATTTAATATGAAATTGATATGTTTATAATAATAAGCACTATCATACTTATTAATCATATTATACTTAATTAACTACTCGGCCTCGGGCAGGTCAATTAAACTATAAGCAAGATAATATTACTAATTTAGCCAGTGAAATGTTAAATGAATCTCATATTGAATAATTATATATATTTTTTAGCTTCGAGTTCTTTCCCACCTAGCAAAGTCATAGAGAACATCCGAGTCCGAGTCAAGATACTCCGTTTTCTAATTACCACCATAAGTCGACATATTGTGAATTGAGTGGCGGCACTGAACGTCATCTTTGTTTTCTGTAGCGAAGAAATAATATTTTCAATTCTTTGTCATTAAAGTATAATCATTCCACCCATAAGGAAACGAACCCACTAGCAATCGACTTTCCAGTCAGACGCTATCCTACTGAGTCACGATGCCATATTACCTACATTAAGAAATTTAATGTAAACATTAAAAATATTTCAATTTACATTTGAATAACTATTTTGTCAAAGAAAATAAAGCATGTTACTTTCATTTGCACAGGTGTGGCTTCATAAAATACACTACTTTGTGAAGTTTTCTTCCGTGTCGAATGTTGGTTGCTTAATTGAGTTATATTTGTAACTGAATTATTGTTGTGCCTTTTACTGCCATTCTTTTTTAGTCCTGGTATATAACTGGGTAATTTAATATCAATTTCTAATAAAAATAATAACGTATTGTAGCTCCGTCCTCTACTTAGGTAAGAGAGGTAGGGGGAGATCTCGATGGATCTTTGATAGCTCAGGCGCGATTGATTATGAGTTCCATTGCCACTCGGAAAAATAATTACATAAATTATATTCATTGCTTTGAGTTCCGCTACTTAACACGCAATGTCTCGATTTGAGGCAGAAAATAGAGAATATCTTGACAATAGGTTCTCTCTGTAGTCAGAAGGGTAGTAATAATTGAATTTTTAATCTCTGTGGAATGTGGAAATACAAAATGCAGCGTTAAATATTGTTACAAAGACAAACAACTTTCTTATTGTACGTAACATTTATAAGTATTATAGTGTGTTAGTTTAATTTATTAATATAAACCATTAAGAATATACAAAGCTTATTCGAAGTCGTCTCCATTGGCTGCAATACAGTCCTTTAAACGTTGAGGCCAGTTATTAATACCATCTTTCTTTGGGAAAATTCTTTACTGCCAATCGTATGGATTGTTTTGGGACTCCAAATTATAATGGTGTTTAGAGCAAGCCTTACTCTCCAAAACTGACCATAAATCATAATAAAGTGGATTAAGATCAAGACTAGATGACGGCCGAAATGAAGTCCGAAACGTTCGTTCCTAAACAAGAGTGGGCAGATCGAGCTTTATGTCCCGGCCCCGATTCTTGGCTATTGAATGGTGTTGTTAAGAGGGCTAACTACCTTCTCCAGAATAGTATCTTAATACACCTGTGTCGATGTAATGGCCTTTTTCACAAAAATATGGATGGACCAAACCATCACTGAAGTCGGATAATGTCCACGTTGTACTATGTTGACTAATTGAGAAGCTCCTTGATAGCTTTCAGCATAAATACGGTCATTGTGTTTGTTAAAATATTACTCAATTGTAAAAAAAATCCCTTTGCGTACCGCCTAAATAGTTAATATCATTTAACCACCCTATTCCTTTTTAAATTACCAGTGCGTCACTTATATATCAATAAGGCAAGTCCTAAGTCATCGTACGAACACTACGTGGATGACCAGATCTGTTTCTGTCACAAACAGAGGAGGTTTCATTGTACCTATTAATAGCCGGGTTTACACACATTTGACTAATACTAAGCGTATGGAGAATTTAAAAAATTGTATTTGGCCATGCTTAGGATTCGATTCGTTTCTCTTTATCACCCCACTCCATTTTAATATCACAAAATATTTTACAATATATTGGCGCGAAAATAAGAAAACACAATGAACAGTCATATAAAACTGACAGATTCCAAATTCAAAAGAAATATTTTGATTATTTTTAATTATAACAGTATTTATGGCCAAACTAATTAGTATAGTTTTAATGTTGCAAGCCCGTTACAATAGCCGAATCTAAGATACTTTCTTTCCTTCCACTTTTATGAACCTTTACTTGGCATCAAATGAAAACTAGTGATAAAGTGCTTCAAGAAACTTCATTCTTTTCAGATATTCAAGACTAATTTCTCAAGTCGTTTGGAAAAATTGTCACCAGTGAAGAAAAATCTTATTTTAAAATAAGCTCACATGACGTGTTTTTTCGAATATTAATATATACGTGATTAATCAGGTTCAAATAGTTGCATTTCAAAAAAACATATTACATCGTATCTAGCATCAAAAAATTTTAAGATATTTTAAAAATTTTAAGATATTTCCATATGTTCTATGTGACAAACAATTGTGGAAAATATTTCCAAGATAAATTAAATTTTAAAGTTTTTCAGTTGCTATTCCATTTCATTTTCCGCTCTGCTAAGTGATGTTTATTTTGTAACTAATAAGTCATTAAAATATTTTTTTTAATTCTATGATTTTATAAGGAATATTAAACCTCTATATATATAACTTTCGTGACTCACTGGCTGACAGACAAAACACAACCGAAACTATTAGAATCGGAAGACTAAAATTTGGCATGTAGGTACAATACTTGGGACACTTGGTAGGTACAATTATTTGTATATTATATTTTATATATTATACAATTACTTGTAGCACTAAGAATGTTTTAACCGAAATTCCTACGGGAACGATAAAGAATAGGGTTTTACGTTTTATAGAGGATACTATGAACCTAAATTTCACGCAAACGAAGGGCGACGCCTTGTGCGACAACTGGGGGCATTAATAGTATAATTTTATTTATTACAGTCGGTTCGATTCCCGCTCGGAGAAATGATTATGTTTTAATTTCGTCGCTCTGGTATATAAAAAAAACACGTAGCTTTGAGTACCGTCACTCAAGATACAATTTTTCGAATTCGGGCGGAAAGTGGACAAGGCTCTCTTGATACTAGGTTATCTTTAAATCTGCTAAAAAAATATTAGAAAAACAGACTTATTTTTAAAATAAAGGACTTACTAGTTAGTGCTTAAGTTATTAAGCACTTTTTTATAAACTCAGCTAGTATCAAAATAAGAAACATAATAGAAAGTAAGTAAATTACTAACAAAGATAATTTTCAAATAAATCTTTCACTAAAAACTGCTGTATTAATTTAGCACTTTACAAAATATAGAACACGATACATTGTTAGAACTGTTGAATGAAAATGATTAATGGTTCAAGCCTAATGTTGTGAATTGTTCGAAGCTGATGATCCATGTACAAGTGCGCTATAAAAGTTTTATTTTTACATTTTTCGCACTTTACTTAGCCTACAAAGGCGCGCTCTCGATACTGCTAATTTAAATGTTCTACGTTTAAGAGCTTTTGCTGTATAAAACGAACTATTTTAATGTAAATCGCAGCTGGTGCTCTGGTTCTGTTTTTATTTAAACGTAAAAGCCTTAAATACTTTTAAAGCTTAATGACAAGAATAAAAGAACGTAACATTTTTAATTATATTGTACGGAGGTAGATTTCTTATTTTAATATCGAATTTGTTAAATAATAATTGAATTATATAGGTAATATTAAAAAGTATAGACGAAGTTTCTGTTATAAAAAACAATATTTCACATTTAGGTATATTTCCTCACAAAAAACTCTGTTCAATAAAGCCTACTTCTATAAAGCAACATCAGTTTTATCACCAAACCTTATGTTCGACACGACCAATAAAGTAACATGTTCATCTCCGAATACGAACAGAAATCCCGGTAACATCTTGGTTCTATATTCTTATGCCTTGTCTTCTTACAACTTAGAGTATTATTTTGCTTCAATGATTTCCAATGGGATTTGATCGACCTTATAATATTCGTTCCCGCTCGCATGAATAAAATATAAAACAAGATATTAATATTTTATATTCTAACTTTCTTAGAACTAAGTAAATTATAAAAAATGTGTTTAATTACAAGTTTATACTATTTCTTAAGTATAAACACAAATATTCGTATTTCTTAGTTTTGTGCATTAGATATATAGGTACTACATATTGGTTAAATTTTTAATATATACGCACATTATGTATCCCTTACATGCTGAACAAAGATTTCCCATGGTACAACTAATAAGAATTTAGCTCTAATAGGAGCCTATTTTATATGTATCGTAGATGAAGTTCGTTCTATAAGTTATGAAAATGTGTACTCTCGGGTTGGCTGCGTTAGGTAGTAAAAAAATATTACTTGTATTTAAAAATATTTATTACATAAATACTTTTAATACACCTTTATACTATGAATTCGGAAATAGAAGTGTGCTGACTTAATCAATGTTGGAGTTTATATATTAAGTTGTTCATAAGATGGGTCGTAGGAAACTTAAAAATAATGACGCTCATAAATGAATGTTTACAATATAAGAGTTGGTCTAAAGTACATTAATAACAATTTAAATTATTAAAATATAAACAATGCAGTGTTGTTATACAAAGTAAATAAACAGTGTTTAAGGGTACGGGATTAGAGAGTATGTGATTATAAGTACATGACCTAGAATCTGTGAAAAATTAAAAGTGCAAATTTATTATTTAATCGTTAATGTGCATAAAAATAGGTATTTTATTAGTAAGTCATTAAGTTATCAATACAATTCAATCAATGTACGTCTGAAGTTGGTAACGAATAATTTAACAAATTCACCCTAATCATGGAAAAGAGTAGGATTTGGCAAATGTTATACAAAAAAAATTTCATAAGTGTTTTACCTTGAAACTTATAATATTTATATTTTTAACTAGTAAGGTATACCTTACGATGTAAATTATGTATTTTTTAAAATGAAACAATGATCTCAACAACCTCCATTCAACCAGTCTTTGTTAAAATGATATTATGACCCTCGGCTCAGGATTTCTCTACAATAACATGTTATTTTACACAAAGAGACTTTTTGTTACATCTATTTGCGTTCAGCAATTTAATTTTTGCCATTGAACCTGGTTTTTCAATTGCTTTTACAAACAACAAATCATGTAAATAAAAAAAAACATATTTTTCTGTAATTTGTTTAGATTTTAAAATTTTTAATAAGATATAGAATTTATAAATAAAATTGCTCATACATTGTAAGACAATATTACAAAAAAAATATATCCAAATATTAAAAATAAAAAGAAATTAAAAAAAAACACTTAAAGTGATTATTTTATCTTATTTTTAAATAGTATATTAGCATCAGCAAGTTTATAGCAGAGTAGACAGAGCTCTTTCTGTTGCTCTCCTAGTGTCGAAGGCACTGCATTCTCCACAAGTACTAAATATTAAATGATTATCATCAATAAAAACGCTCATCACATGACTATAATATATTTATGTTCCAATAATAAAAATCGTAGTTTCTATGGAGTACAATAAATGTAAGATTGCATGAAGAAACTTATCCTAGAGTAAAAGAGAATTTAATGGGCAGTGTAAGACTTTCTTAATTGCCCTCAGTCCATACTTGTTCAAATAAAAAAACTATATATTATTCTTCATCAACAAGCAAGAGCACCCTGTTCTTATCAACTCTTACATTGGGAGCACTTCTTAATTTTTTAATAAATTTGTCAGCAATTCTATCATCAACCTCATCACCAGTAAACTCTGAATATTCAGATAAAACTTTCTTTTGTAGACGCTTGAAGGGCAGCTCATTATCTTTCTTCTGTAAAACTGAAATAATAACTGAGTGCCAGTTGAATTTACCATTATTTTCAGCTGCTTCCTTTTCACCCTGGGCAACATTTTGGTCATGGAGGCAGACACTATCATTGACTTCAACTGCCAATTCACTTTCCATTTTAAGCTTTTTCTTGCTAGCTTTCACCTTTACCATATCATTTTCCACATTTGCCACAACCTCTGGTACCTCTAAGGTTGGTGCTGTATCTTGTCTTTTGCGTTTCTTTTCTTTTAACTCATTGTCATGACCATTAATATTTTCCTTGTTCTTCTTCTTTCCTTTTTTAGGCAATTCAGCATCATTGCCAATTTCCTCAGGTGGAACTTCAGCACTTTGTAATTCTGCTTCGTACTTCTTACGTTTCTTTTCTTCTGTTCTTTGTTTCTTAGACAGTTTTTTGTTTTCTTCCTTTTCAGTGGGAACTTTATTATTATCTTCAGCAACAGCTTCATTTTCTTCTGCTTCCTTTTCTTCTTCATGATTTCCATTTTCCAGTTTTTCATTTAAAACTTTTTTGCCATCATCATTTTCATCTTTACTTCCATTTTCTTTAGCTACATCAGCTTTGTCTTTTTGATTTTGGTTACTATTTTGAGCATTCACATTTGAAAGTTCAGTTAACTTCACAGAAATTAATTCCCAGGCCTGATCAATGTCTTTTGGGTTGGTTTTGTGACCACAGACATTCTTAACAAAGTTAATGAATTTTGGTTTCTTTCTTGGTGTATTATTGTGCTTACTGATTGTCTCAATAATTCTTAAAACATTTCTAGATGTATTTTTTTGTTCATCTAATACAGATTGCAACATTTCCACCCAAGCATTTTGCTTCTTTTCACCTTTCTTTTCTTTTGCAGTAAAACCTTTGCCAGAGTACCTTTCTTCTTCAGTAATACATTTTATGTGAGCCTCATAATCAGTACCTCTGAAAAAAATATTTCATGATGTTAATAAAACAAATATTACTAAACAATATAATTTAAAAAGATTTATGTTTATTACAGAAATGGTGATCCAACAATAGTATTAAGTACTGAATGACACTGTTTAAAGACTATATTGAATTTATAGTTAAGATGTATGATGGAGGTAAAAATATAGAATAAGTAAGATGTATAGTAAAAATTTGTAAACAAAATATTATAGCTTTTCACCAGTATAAGCAGAGGTAAAATCATTTAATAGGCTTTATAACTTCCTTACTATTTATACATATATGTATTAAGCCTAATATACACTTTTAATTCAAGTTAGCGAAACAAATACTTACAGAAAGTCCTTAAAACAATCCATACATGAGAGGTTAGGGTTTCTATTTCTGCATTTTGTTAAATAGTGTTTTTCAACCTTCGGTTTTTGAACAGACTCGCCACAGTGACCACACGTAAAAACAACCATATTTTAAATAGGAAATAAATGTATTTGTCTTGTTTTATTTGAATTGAATTAACTTAAATATGAAAAAACCTGAAAAGTAATGATTTCTAGAGATACGTGACTTAAGACATGAAATTTATTTTATAGTTAAGTAATCAGCCGAGCCCAGAAGAAAATTTAATACATTGTGAATAACATACTTTTTTGATAGAATATTTTTAAAAACACATCAAACTTTTTCGCTTTCGCAATACACGTGCTATTCAAAACACGCAAAAAAACCTCAATCTCAATCCGAATTATTAAATAAAGTAATAAACGTCACTGTCAAATGTCAACATCGCAATTTGAAGACGTTTAGGAACCGTTGAAAACTTAGCCATAGCAAGAAATTTTAAATAAATTTCCACGGAAACAATTTAATATAGTAAAAATACACTTCTATCTGGACTGTGGCTATAGGGAAACTATTTAGTATTGCATACTATACTATTACGTTCATATATTGAAAATTCTATAAGATTACGCTTAGTGTGACGATTCACAAAGCTTTAATATGTTTAACTTTAGAATTATTAACAATCTTATCACTTCAAAAATAAAAAGTAATCTTAAAACTATTTTATTTCGGCCTGTTGCCGTCCACCGCTGATCGTAGGCCTCCTTCAAAAAGCGTCAACCATCCCGGTCCTGGGCAGATCAGATCAATCCGCTGCCAGCCTCCTTCTACAAATTGTCTGCCCATCGTGCAGCAGAGCGTCCTGCCCAAGTACCCTTGCCTAAGAGCGGTCTCCACTCTAACACGTGTCAGCTCCATCGTTTGTCGATACGTCTGGAGATATGGCCGTCCCAATTCCACTTCCGAGTGCTTATCCTACGTGCATTATCGGTGACTTTGATTCTTTGGCGAATGATTTCATTTTGAATTTTATCGTTGAGAGAAACTTCAAGCACTGTGCGTTCCATCGCTTGCAGAGAGTTTCCACGTTTTGACTTCGAAAGTCATTACAGGTGGGACGCATTGATTAAAAAGTAAAAACTTTAGTTTTAAGGCACTGTGGCAGACTTAAAAATATGAGGTAACTTCGCAAATGCCGCCTAGAAAACTTGCAACACCACACACAGGTCTCGGTAATAGTTCATTTCGGTTCTTTAGTTATGGCTTTTGAGAGTATTATGTTAGGGTGTAGGGTGGGTAGAATACAAGTGCACACAAACAACTTACAATTAAAAAACTAAATCTGAACTGATATTTTATCTATGATGTGTCATGTTTGTTTATATTTGACAGTTGGAATTTTTTATGTTTTATTCAAGTTTACGATTTTCGGGTGTGTCCTATACAACATTAACAATTTAATACCACTATTTTTCAATTAAACTGTAATCTTTTAATTATGATTTTATGAATAATTATATAGACAAAATGGTTAATTGTAACTTTACATTCTTAATGGTGATACTAAGTAAGTAAAGAATTTTCAACCCAAATTTAATTTACCTCTGATATAAAACTACTACATAAATTTACTATTATAGTTGTATAAAAATAATTACGAAACTTACAGTATTCACAGTAGCTAAATCAGCCTATAACGAAAGTCCGCTAAATGTTAATAACATTACCAACAAGCCGAAAGTGGAAGGTGAAGACGTCCTTACTTGGTGTACTACATCAATAGCCGAACAAGAGAAATGTGAGAAACTTGCTAACGCTACATTAACAGACAAGGGACTTTTTGGGAAACATTATCTTGAGATACTATGTAAAAGAGTGAGTTATTATTACAGCCATGCCACATATTTCTTAATATATTGTCTGGTCATAGTATAAACTTAAGTTTACTCCCCAGGTGATTTCTGCCTTCGAGTAACATTGTTTTCAATTTGTTTTTATTTAAATTGTTCAATTATGACATATTGCTGATTGATAAAGAAATTCAAATAATCATCTCTCATCATCTTTTTTTTAGGCATTTGACACAGAAGAATGTATGACATGGGTTGATAGACAAGAAGCATCACTGCTAGCACTAGATGCTGGTGAAGTGTATGTTGCGGGCCGATTCCACTCTTTAGTCCCTATTGTACAAGAGGTATGTTTTATTTGTAAAGCAGTTGCTTTAAAAAAGTTAGTAATATTTTTGGTTTAAGTAAGGAAAAAAAATAACCCAATGGTGTCTTCTACATTTGGTAAGATAGGCAGACTGAACCTATTGTTAAGATAATCCATTTTTAAGTTTTGAATTGCATATTGGGCAGTGGAACCTAACACTTTTCAAAATACTTAAAAATGAATATTTTACAAATGTGGATTGACAAAATTTACACATTGTTGTTTTTTTAGCTTTACGGCAGAGGTGAGCCATACCAACTAGCTGTAGCAGTTGTAAAGAAAGGAGGTTTACCTCATGTTCAACCTGGTATAGGACTTCATGGCTTGAGAGGCTCTAAAGCTTGTTTCCCTGGTGTAGGATCATTAGCTGGATGGGTGATGCCTATACATACTGTAAGCTTATGTTCATAGTTTTATATATTTAGTACTAATGCATACACACTTAGAGCTTAAGAATGGACTAGTTTAGTGTATTTAAGGTTTACTGGCGAAACCATTTAAAAAATCTATATACCTCTCTCTTGGGATTAATGTTCAAAAGAGACTTATACAAACTCACACAATTAACTTTTGTTGTTTGGAATATTTATACTAATATATAAAGCTTGCCATTTGGTTAAAATAAAAATGCAGCTGTGGAGTTTATGAGGATTTTCACATTTAATTTATAATGATCGTCCAAACATTTATAGTAATATTTAATCTATACAGATCTTACGTTACACCTTGCATGTTCATTTTATTAAACTATGCAAAACCAACTTTGTTTTAGGGATGAAGAAGTATGAAATTTGTTCTAATTAATTAGTATTTGTAAGTACGAAATTTGATATAATTAATTGTTATCTAAAAGGGTTATGTGATAACAGGGTTCAGATACTGTTGTACAACTCTCTTGTGTGCAGTGTCTTAGAATATTGTTCAGTGGTATGGAGGCCTCACTATGCAACTCATTCTCTACAAATAGAACAATTGCAAAAGAGATTCCTGCGATACCTGTTTTCTAACAGGCTTTAAAAAAAGAATAAAAACTTCTGAATGATTTCCTTAGAAGAACAAAGAAGGTTGTTAGATCTATTTTATGTGTCCAAAATTTTCACCAACCGACTAGATTGCCTTCAGTTGCTTAACAAATTTAATATACGTGTACCAATGAGGCTCCAACATAGTAAAATCACTCTCCTTTGCCCACCACCTCGGAAAACAGTGTTTGGATCAAACTCCTGTTCCTAGGCTCTGCAGGTTTTTTAATGAGTGACAGTGACCTACTAGATATAAACTCTGATTCAACTCTTGTTGAATAATAAACTCCGATATCCTTAAAAATGTATGTATTATCCTAAGGAATTGACTTTTATTTCATTTTGGATTAATTGTTTGGTTTGTCTTGCTGAAGCTTAGGAGCTCATTATGTTTTTTCTTTCTTGCATGCTGTATATGCCTGTAAGTGTTTGTTACACTTAGATTAAGTTCTATGTTTCTTTTTTATGTATGTACCGTGTAAACAAATGTTGGTGGATTAAATAAATAAATATAAACATTTCTAAGGCAACAAATACTGTACTCGTCAAGTCAGCAAGGTACTCTGTATGATTAGATTATTGGACCTAGAGTCTTAATTTCTTTTATAAGTTTAATAAATCGTTTTCCTTTTTTTTAGCTAATGCAAGAAGGTGGTCTTAAAATAACAGACTGCAACAACCATGTGAAATCAGCTATAGAGTACTTTGGTGAATCTTGTGCTCCAAACTCTTTAAAAGATTTATATAATCCTATTGGTGACAATTCTGATAAGTAAGCACTGACTTTCATTAGTAATTCCTCCTATTTTAAGTAAATTAGTTTTATTAGTAATCCTGAGACATGTCATCTATTAAAATGAGTGAATCTCTTTACTCTGTTATGATGAATTCTATGCAAATTTTAGATTATGCAAGCTCTGTACTGGAGGAGCGGGTGTGCGCTGCACACTAGCAGACCCATACGCAGGGTATGAAGGTGCACTCAAATGCTTAATTGCTAACGGAACTGGTGATATTGCCTTTGTAAGAGATACTACTATACAACATACACTGCTGTCACAAAAGGTTTTTGGTTAGTTTTTTATTTCATTTCTTCTTTAAGCATATAGTCACTTTGAAAATGCATATTTATCTATATTACAATAAAGTTTTTAACAAATAGATTAAGTGGCTCTTTAACTTACTACAGAAGGAAACACATGCACCCACTACGAAGTACTCAAAATATTTTAACATTTTTGAAGTATTATTCACACAGGATATGAAAAACATTTTTACAAAATGTATAAAAATTTCTTTTAACTTCGCAGGATTCGAACCCACACCTCTTGGAAACCGTCTAAGCGCTCTGACAGCTAAGCTATACATTCTTCATCCATACATCTAAATTTTATACAAATTTAACAATGATGCTTGGATGGTTTCTAACAGACATTAAATTTTTTATGTTTTCTAAAATTGTTATTTCAATAATATGTTTATTTCATACTCACCAAATGATGATAAGAAAATACCAACTGGGAATTGAACTCACAATCATCATGTTTATAACATAGATTAAGATTAGAGTATGAAGAAGATAAATAAGATTTAATCTTTATACATTATCACGTCTTTTTTTTTCTCATAACTAAATTCCGTTTTTTTTTACATTTAATTTAAATGTTATTCACGCACTTAAGAAATTGAAAATTAATTCCTATAGGAAACTAATTCCTTTTTTTTAGGTGGTATTACGCAGGATGACTTTGAATTGTTATGCCGAGATGGATCCCGCAAATCCATTCAAGAATGGGAACAGTGTAACTGGGGGGTGGTGCCCGCTGATGCTATAGTTACTAGTTCAGCTGCTACAACACAGCAGAGAGAAAAGTAGGTTTTTTTACTGATTGTATTGTTTGTTTGCCATACGGATGTTAAACAATAAAAAAATGTAACACTAACTTATGAAGTACAAAATGTTACCTTGAATAAGAAAGACCTTACTGTATACAACAATTCGTTTTTAAAATAGTTTTATACTTTTAATTTTCTCCTTTTTAGGCCATTCACTTACATTTTCACTATACTTTGGCTACAAAACAGATAACTGTTAAAACCGCTATTATGCTAATATAAATATTTCTGTGAACTGATTATAATATTAATTTATTTATTTATTTATACATTCATTAACTCACTCACTTACTTTATTATATATTAATGTGATTGTATTTACATTTTAATTTTAAATTACTATTAAACATTGAAATTACTACATTATATACATTTCTTATTAATTACTTTACAGATATCAACACTTATTACTGAAAATACTTGAATTATATGGGGAACCTAATCCTCTTAATAACAATTCAAATCGAACCAGCGATTACCAAGCTAGAGACCTGTATGGAAACATCCTGAGTTCAACCACAGAGCGGCCGCGGTACAACGACTGGAATAGACGAGAACAGTATACCGACAGGGCGGAAAAAGATTATAATAACGGCAGGTTAGTACATATTTAAGAAAACACCCTTATAAAACCCCTTAATATCCGAGTTGAATGGTGGAAAATTGTATGTATGAATTGTAGGTAAAGTCGAGAGCACAAGGAGCTGTTCACTTGTAGTACGAGCCTTACAGGTGTTTTCTTATTAAAACCTTGTACAGGAATCAATCACAATCGTGAAGCTGATTTAATCTCTTAAGCCTTAACCTTAAGTGGGATTTGAACCTTTAACTATTGCAAATATGCAGTATTTTATAATGCACAGAATTATAATTATTTTAAGCCTCTACTAATTTATATGTATGTATCAAGTTATAAACACATTAAATAAATTTGCTTATTATTTTGCAAGTATCTAATTTTTATAGTGAATCAAATAAGTTAGGAACTGAAACTAATATTAGAAGTTAAAAATAATATTTTTTATTACAGTGTATCACCGTTTAAACCGCGAACTGACTCCTCGGGCAGGCCTATAGAGCTACCATTCAAATTATTTAATTCTGAAGGCACTACAGACTTATTGTTACAGGTACAATTAAAACTACATTATTTAAATTATATACGATCCAGGCCATCGTAGCGTAGTATGACAGCGTCTAACTGTAAACGATGATTCTGAGATTAATTCCCACTCTGGGGAATATTTATACTATTTTAATTTCTCCACTTTGGACACTTAATGTCTCGATTTCGGGCGAAAAGTGGAGTGTCTTGACACTAGATAGCCTCTGACTATCCTGCTATGCGGGAACAAGCGTGTAGCTGCTAATAATAAAAAATATGTATGTTTAAATTTTATGTAATATAAAAACATTTTATGGTATGTTTCCCTCACTTTATAAATATATTATTGCAATACAAAATCAAGATATAATTAGATCTTGGTTCTTACAGGATGCAACAATGAACTTCCGGATACTCAAAGAGGAACAACAGTCGGCTGACCATATATTAACTACAAAGGATTCACCAATAAGCTCCCAAGCAGAGAAGGCAGTGGTGGGCATCCGAGACTGTCCTGTGAAGCGCGCTGTGCTATGTGTTACGAGTGATCCTGAGATGGATAAATGTGTTAAGATGAGGGTATGATATCATATAAGTTATAAAGATTTTAAAACTTTTTAATAATTATGGTTATTTAAGTTCAAAACTATTAAGAGATTGCTTTTATGTTTTTAAAGTGCTATTCAGGCACTAAGAAGAGAACAATATTTAGAAAAGTATAAAGATTTTGTACGTAGCGAATCTCAAGGCCACGCCACAAAAACTCAATAAGTAAAAGTAAGTAAAATGAACTGCTGCAGGTAGCCTTAAAAGCGGCGTATCTGTCCCCGCACCTGGTGTGCTGGCGCGCGCACAGCACGCGGCACTGCGAGCGCGCCGTGGCGGACGGCACCTGCGACTTCGCGCTGCTGGACGCTGCGGACATGCTGCACGCCGCCTACAGGCACCAGCTCGTGCCCTTCATGCAAGAGGCGCGTACCCCACCATTCCCAAGACTCACTCCCCATTATTCGCCCTTGTGACACATACACTTTATGCATATGCAATTTATTTTCATAGGTATAGTTGCTTATCGTAAATTCATATGCAAACTAGCCAAGTCAGACCTTAGGCTTTAATTTATTATCCTAAGTTATAAGGACAAAGAATATTTTTAGTTGTTATAAAATAGATTGTTGTATAAATAAATTTCTTTCGTCGCTAAAGTCAGCAACCAAGGCATATATCTTAATATTAAAACTGTCTCCATCTCACACTTGAATCTGAACTATTAATTTTCTTCCTGTTACTCAACTAGGCTAAAAATAAAACGTTAATATTTTAAATAGATGAGATGTTCCTAAAAGTGTCCAAAATATTTCAGTTGCCTTATTAATATCGTTTATCATTATACTATACATGTCTTATCATTATATTATACATACTCATAAAAAACCTATCAAATTTCATTCTTGTTACTATAACATTTAATAAAAATATTACATATTTGGTGGCGGAACCTAATTCTCGGAAAACTAAAATATCTTAAATATAAACGGTTCAAGAAACGGTGTCTTTTTATACACACGACGGCTGTGGATTCGATCCTCCATATGGGGGCATTGATGATATTAAAAGATCATACTACCATTATTTAAGATAAGATATTACATAACTTTGCACTAGGTTTCTTTACCCACCCTTTTTTCTGCCTGTTTATTTTTGTGTGAACAAGCGTGAACAAAGCTGTAAAACAAAAAGGCTAGGAGGAGGACCGTGTATACTAACTAGATGTTCTCTGACTAAGATAATTTAGTGTCAAAACTTTCCGTCTCCCAGTTTTCGCCCGAAAACATTCGAGACATTGCGTGTTGAGTGGCGGAACCTAAACTCCGCGCTCCGTCTAGCACCAATAATTTCAATATATTCCTCCCAAGTGGGGACCGAACCCACCACCACCACGATGGCCTCGTTAAATAAGTGAAAAAGAATGTTTCCAGATATACTCAAGCGGAGACAACTGGTACTATGCGGTGGCGGTCGCAAAAGAGCAGGACGCGGACACCGACCTCACTTACTTGCGCGGTAAAAACACGTGCCACACCGGCATCGGCATGGCGGCCGGGTGGGTGTATCCGCTCGCGTATCTCGTATCGAACGGGTGGATACGGTGAGTGGAAATAATAAAGATTTTTATTAAAATATAAAGTAGTCTGTACACGCACCGGACGTAATGTTGGAGTGGCGGATCTTAGCGCCGCGCTGAGTCTTCCAGGGCGGGCAAATGAATATAATATTCATTTAGTATATATATATATATATATATATAGACTATACTGTAGTCGATTGTTCAATAAGTGCCGTCAATGGGCGGGCAAGGTGGCGTGACATAATGGACAAAAATGGTGTTCTTTATAATTTATATATAGAATTAAGGATTTTATTGCAAACAAATTAAAAGTTATATTTTTGTATACTGATACATTTTTGGGTTTCTTTAAAAATAATATATTTGTTCTTGTGTAAGTAGCCCTAGTTAGCCCTAGTAAGCATGTGCCTAACTGAATGCAATAGGTAATTTTTTGAACTGGAGTAAATAAATTCGCAGTTCGTCTAATAAATTTAATAGGCAAAAAATATAGAACAGCGTTCTATCGTTATATTATTCTGGTAGACTTTAATATATTCAACTCATATACGACTTCAACGTAAGGGCAGCCGCTGACTGTAAACGCAATTTGTATATGTTTCATATTTGGGCGACAAGTGGATATTGGTCATCAATGTTTTGACACCAGTTTGGCTCTGTATATCCTATTATGCGGAAAAATACTTTTTTTGGCCGCATATAAAATTTTGCAGTAATGTGTGATATTACTGTACGTGGTCGGGTACTATTACGTGTAATACAACAGTCAAGCAGCCAACGAGAGGTGACGAGTCTACCGCCAATCACTTGCTAAAAATCAACTTAGAAACGTGTCTAATGTAACGTGGCGTGCGCGGGCAGGTCGTACGGCTGCGACGGCGCGCACGCGGCCGCGCAGTACTTCACGAAGGCGTGCGCGCCCGGCGCGCTCAGCAGCGAGTACGTGGACGCGGGCACCGTGCCGCACGACAACCTGTGCCACCTGTGCCAGGGCGCCTCCTTCCGGTAACAGCTTGTGTTATTAGTTTCAGATGTGTTTGTTTACTCCTTATGTTATTATAAAATGTATAAAACTTATATTTTTTTATGGAAAATTTAGTCACTTAATGACTTAAGGATCTTCTTTAGTGTCTGCTCTGGAAAGGGGTAGGTTATTGTTATTACTTGTATCCAATTTAAACAGTATATCATTATGCTAATAACTACATGACATTTATTTTTTCAATATATATTTTTTTCTATTTTCCATTTTCATTAGGCTGATACGTCATAATTTCTCTTCACACAAATATTCTGAACATTTAAACTAACGCATTCTATAATGTGTACACTTACATATAATCGCTTATATGCGTTCCGGGTATCAATAAATTTATAAATGCCTACTTTACGACGCAGACACATTAAAGTGTTATCTGTAATTTTTTTGTTCTTCAGTCATTTAAATACAATTTTTACCTGAAAGTGTTTCATCGGCACTCACTCTATAAGTAAAAACATACTAAGTCCTGTTTCGATATAAGTGAATGAATATGCACCCGTGCAGGCGGTGCCGCCGCGACGCCAGCGAGGACTACTACGGGCACGTGGGCGCGCTGCGCTGCATGGTGGAGGGCGGCGGCGACGTGGCCTTCGTGCGCCACTCCGCGCCCGCGGAGGTGTCGGGCGGCCGCCGCCGCGAGTGGTGGGCGCGCGACCTGCTGCCCGACGACCTGCAGCTGCTGTGTCCTGACGGTCAGTTCTCAAACACGTATAGTTACGCACTCTACACACATGTAAATAATTATGGAATTACGATAATATCATTATATTTTTTATTGTAAAAAAGTCTATTAATTAATTAATGGCACAAAATATCATATTTGTGTCGTTGTAGTTCATTACATATACGTTTAAGTAAGGAATTATAATATTGTTGGCGAAAGATTTTTTATTACTGAAATAATTGAAATTATAGATTGCTAATACTGTATATTAAATAAAAGAAAAGAATTCACAATTGAGTTTGGATTCACAAAACGATAGAAGTACATGTAAAAACTGTCCATACTTGTTACTAGGCACCCGAGCGAAGATGCATGAATATAAACGTTGCAACCTCGGGAAAGTCCCGGGATCAGTACTGATGGGGCGAGCTAACCATTCAGAGTTGGACACCTTCTCCAACTTGATGGTGTACGCGCAGCAGTTGTATGGCGCTACTACGTCCGATGAATTTAGGTTGGTATTTTTGTTTTTACTTTTATATTTAATCTTTGAAACTTACCCCAAATAGAAAGTAAACTTGTGATATATAAAATATTTTTTAAATAACGTGACGGTTATATTGTATTGGCCTAATAGAATGTATGTTTATATTTTAAATAATCACGAAATTGTTAGAAAACTAAAAAAAACATGCTTAAGTTATTTTCTCGATACACTGGCCGAATCGTGTTCGGACACATCACACAGCAAAATTATGGGTAGATAGTATATCAAAATTGCTTTGAAACATTTTCTTACATTGATTAATAGATAGATACAGATACATGTGACACTAATAATGATGACGAAATTTAAGTCTCTGCTATAGTCAGAGAACTTAGTGTCAAGCACTCTGTTCTCCACTTTGCACCCGACATCAAGACATTGCGTGTTGAGTTGCGCTTTGTCTTGGGTATCAGAGCGGAGAAATGAAAATAGTTTTAAATACAGCCAAACTGTCCCGCTGCACACACGATAGCTTCTCATATATAGATTATAAAAATAACTTTAAAATTATTTCTTTTTTATCTTGTATTAATATTTTATTATAAATGGATTTGTTGTTACATATTTGCAGTTTTAGTATGTTCCTCTCACAAGCACCATACGCAGATCTAATCTTCAGCGACGCGGCGGTCCGCCTTAAGCCCCTTCCACATAGCCAGCGTTCTGCCGAGATTGTAGCCGGCGAGGCTCTTACACGCGCAGCTCGTATCGTCTCGTGTGACGCGCCACAATCTCTGTACTATATAGCATCTGATCCTGACTTTTTGTCTATGGGATATAGAAATTATTTTGTTGGCCACATTTTAGCTACTGCTTTATTTGTATTAGCGTTATTAAGATAATATAATACGTCAATGATTCATAAAAATCTTATAATATTCTTATATAAGTCCTGATATTAATGTTACTGTAAGATTTAATTTTAAAAATTGAAACATGTATAGATAGTGATGTCGTGAAATCCTTATTTCAAGTATATTAAATTTTAATTTTATCTACAAAATGCTTAAATAAATGACTTAAAACTGTTTAATAATATTTATAGTTTGAGCGGATTTATATCATAATTGCATATTTTTAGTATATTATTACAAAAAACTGAATATCTTCTTTCGTAATGAAAATTCGAATCAGTACTTCATAGAATATTATAACTATTTTTTTTACGTAGCAAAAGAAAAATTATTTATAGAATTAAATAATTATTTATAGAATTCGGAAAATGCGACGTAATCGCCTTCATTTATGCATGTTTTCAATTATTATAGGTTCTTTTTCAGTGAATGACAGATTTTACTTAACATTTTCTGAAATGTGAAAGTGAAATCGCACACACTACACATGGTGTAAGTTAGATTAAGTGGCAATTTAATTATAATTAGAAACTTCAAATCCGTCCAGCCAAGTGCCTGATGTTAATAGTACTTTGTTTATATTTTTATTTTATAAGTCCAGTTATTTTTACACTAATATGTACCTTATAATTAGGAATAAAATAAATAATCTCTTTTTACAAGCTCTATTTTATCTAAGACAAGTTTTATAAATGAATCTCATTTCTTGTTTTTTTTATATTTTACACATGTTTATTTTGTATCTTATATTATATTTGTATTCTACATCTTTACATTCCGTCCAAATATAATACATTTTGTGACTGGCTAAGTTACATTACTTTTCAATAAAAAATTGAAAGAAAACACTTTAATTACTTTTATTTAATCCTTTCATTAATAAAACTTCTTATGATCAAAACAGTGGAAATCTTTAGGTAGAGTATCAAAAGATTTCATAATATTTTTTAAGTCAGTTCTTCTGCATACATCTCTAACAGCTTGCCTTTGATTTGTCCCATCTCTTGAAATTCTACAATAATGTTCCCTCCACTTTCCAGAAATACAATTTGTTTTAGCCATTTCTATATTTACAAAGGGTACTAATATATTACACTTAGGTGTACTTTTCACACACAATAGTAATGCTTTAAATGATAAATAGCGAAAATGATTAATACAATAAATAAAGTTAAAATCTCTAGGTTGATTGAGTCGTAAGGTTTCTATAATACTATTACAAAGTTTCACAGTTACTCTTTTCTTGTAAACTGGTAAATATTGCACCATATCTTTTTCAGCAGACAATATAGCCAGAATACAGGAGAATTTATTTGCTGAAAGGCATAATGTTACAAAAACTTGATTCCATACATGTTCTTCATTGTTGTGGTAAAAGTTAAAAATATGGCTATTTAAATTGAATCCTGATTGGCCAATTCTATTCTCTAAAAATGTTTCCAAGTCTGAAATGGCTGCTGAAAATTGTATTTTAAACCACACTTGACCTGCAAAGGCAGTATTAATCCTACTAATTTGCAAACTGGAAGTATCATAGCTATATCCTAAAAAATCTACATTTTGACTGCACTTTACTGTTGGATGAGCAAAATTAACTAATGTTTTGTCAAAGTTTACATTCTTGTAGTTTAAGAGTGCCTGTAAAAATAAATAAGCATCATTTGATGAATCAGTTATATATAAATAATCATCAACAACCCTTATAAATAGCTTAACAGTAGCATCTATGTCTTGCATAAATTCTGAAAAATAAATCTCATCAAAATGTGTATAGTATAATTCAGAAAGGGCTGGAGAGTATTTGTACCCCTGTACCAATCCTTTTCGCCACTCATAAATTGTAGAACCAGCACGGATCAAAAGTGGTTGTGAGAGTTCAGCTATCAATTCTTTATAACTTTGTAAATATTTTTTCTTCAAATATAATGGCATTTCTTTCTTCTGAAATATAACATACCGCTCATACATAATTTTCAAAAGTTTTGCTTTGTCTATTGATCCAAATGCATTACTGAGATCTGTTTTAACAAAATATAAAGGCGGGCAGCTTTTATTCAGCCATTTCTTATATAAATGCTTGTATTGATGCTCAATTTTATCTTGAACCTTCCCAATTAACAATTGAATAAAGTGCAATCTATCCTTAATTTTATACTTTTCTGATTGGTTGGATAGTTCATTTTTGTAACATACAATTGGCCTGTATTGATGTTTTGTTTTTAAAACAAGATGTAGCTTTGGTATGATTCTTTTACTCACTTTCAATTTTAATTTTCCATCACTGTTTTGCATGTTTTTTAGCATTTTGTTTCCACAATGCGGCTCAAACCTTCTAATTACCTTCATAATTACCATATCTGATATTTTCTTATCATAGTAGGCTTGCCACTGGTTTTTCCAAAAGAAATATAGTCTATATTCATTTGCATCAACTTTGCACGTTGTAACAAAGAAATTCAAAGTTATTATTGCAGATAGTAAATTTTTAAAAATCCAATGTAATACATTGTAAATTATTTTAGAAGCCACTGAAGATGACACTGTGTTCCATGGAAATATACTTAAATTCCACTGTTTAATTATATCTTGAAATTGAATATATTGGCGGTTCATACTATATATTATTATTTGCACATACTTTTTGAATAATTTCTTATTATGGTTTATATTAAAAAACAATACAGGTATGATATTATTAAGTGCACTCATGCAACTTGCAAAGACGTCAACTTTATTTACAACGCGTAAGTTTTCTTGTTTATTTACATGCACTGTCAGAAATTCCTTAAAGTCGTGCTTACTACAACATTTGATGTTATATCGAAATTCTGTTAATATTTTTAATATTTCCGGAGAGCTTTTCTGTAACAAATCATCATCACCAATCACTTGTTGAAGAAAAATATCTTCTTTCCCACTTTGCAATAACTTTATGTTAAAAATGTTATTTAATGACCTTATATTTTGTTTATTTGTAAAATATTGTGAAAAACAAACTGGAGAACACATAATTAGCTATTAAAATGTTAATTTAACATGTGCAAGCCTTGTAGAGAGTAGAGAAAATCATTTTTATATTAAATATTTGTCTCCCCTTCTACAAAATCATCTATTCAAATTTCAAATATTGCGGCGACTTGTTCAAACTTGTTGAATCTTGATTCTTTTGTATTGGTTTCAGTGTTGCCTTTAGTAGTAGTCAATTTAACATACGACACAGCAGAAAATGTAACATTTTGACGACATAAATAACATTACACTATTTCACAAAAAACTTTTACAAATAATATTTTTGTTTCCGTTTTTTTGCATCTACCCCTGAAAATTTTTTGGCTTTATTTTTATTTACAATACAACTAATAATGTTGATTTTTTTGCAACACTGACATATAAGTAACGTGTGAGCTGTGAAGATCAAAAGCTTGAAAGATTAACATTTTATAAAAGTAAAATCAGTGTAACCGGAGTTGGCAGAATTCTGCGATGACTGTTATGCACTTACTCTGCTTAGGTAAATTCGACTTATGTCGAGCTTTTAAATATCCTACTATTCGTTAATAGAACAATCTCTTTCTTTCAGCTGGCAGCCCCTAAATACCATCAAGGGAAATTCCCTTGAAATACAATTTCGAAAATTAAATGATTTGATAGATATAGTAAATAAAAAGTATACATTAAAACACACACATTTAGCCACATCTAGTATCATAACAGTCTAATTACGATACAGGTCCTTTACATAGACGAATAAGAGACAACAGAGAGAAAGAAAGACACGTATCAATAGGCATAATTGCTAAATTTGAGAAGTTGGTTAGGGAAATTAAGTTTAACAAATGAGATACAAAATGCTCATGCTCTAGTAATTTATTTATTGATTTACACATTGTTTATACGCGTTATTTTAGAATTTGTTTTAACTTTCTCTGTACATTTTTTGTAACATTTCGTAAATTTTGGATGAATATAATTTAAAATCACTTTGAATATTGAATATTGGCATTATTTGCTTCCAATATATTGAGTTCAAATTGTCTGACTTTTTGATTATTTAAATACATTTTATATTTAGGTACTGTCTGTATACGAACACCTAAGCATGCCAACATAGCGCGGTGGTCAGCTAGTGTAGTCCAATGGCCGCAGTGTAAACATTCACTGTACATATATAATATATGTGATCTATAAAAGGTTTACTGAGTTTACCATTGCAAATTTAATTCGAGTATGTTCTTGTATCCCTCATAGCAGGCCTAAGCTGTGAAGAGTATTATTATAGATGTGTCTTTATAGGATAGTCTATTTGGATATTTATATTTGTATCGCAGACAAATATAATTCGGTATTTGTAAAATTATTTGCAATTGTCTCACAATGTTCCTGATTAAAGAGATTATTACTGGAGTTCGGAGGAAGATACACAGCAAGAAGCATAGCAGAGTAATTTGATTCAGTAGTAACATTGCACAGTATACTTTTAAAGTATACTGTGCAATGTTACTACTGTATTTTATGTTTTTAATTTACATATAATATTATACCGCCTACTTTACGTAATTTTCTTAATGCTGTAAATATTTTATAACCGCTAATATTGTATAAACAACTTATTTTATCTGAGACATTAACTTCTGTAAGTATAATAACGTCCATAGTTTCGCTAGAAGATGTGATGCATTGTTTAAAAATGTATTTTTTTATAATGGATTAAACTGAATACACAGGAGATTTATTTGCCTTTTAGGTAAATTCATTCATTTCACATTCATTCACAAGTCATTAATATTTATACAGTCTTTAAACTTATTAAGTTCCTGTGAAAAGCTAGTCATTATAAATAATTTGAAAGTACCTATATGTTTTTTAGAATTTTGGTATAATTAAGATTGGAACAGCTCGCATAATCTTGAATTAAAATCTGGTCACACTGAGTAACATTTTTAACAACGCAGGTTGGTTTTTTTACACATATCGTTTCATGTAAGATCAAATTTCATGTAGGTATAACAAAAATAAGTATATTAAAAAAATATTTCTGGAAACATTAAAGGAAATTGATTAAAATTTTAAACCTTATAAAGATCTCTAAATGTGGAATAACAATCATAATAAATTATACTTTATACACTTAATAAATCTTAGTTTAAAATTACCTTTAAATAAAATGTAAAATTAAACATCTTATCTAAATTAAATTTTAGTGGGTTAGTGCTTATTTTAAAGTAATGATATTCGAATTGCGAAAGCTGGCGGGCGTTAATTGTTTGTGTAACTTAACACTTTTTTATATTCAATTATGAAAAAAAAACAAGAATATATATGTAACTGCTGTAGCCTACAGCTGCTGCAATCCAGCTAGGTATTATTCAGATTTCTGCGAAAAAAGATTGCTTATGTAACTCTCAACCCTTTGTTCGTCTAATAATTACGATATTTTGTAATATATATAATAGGTACCAATAAATGTTACATAACTATAACGTAACCTTATCTAAAGATATATAAAATAAACATAACAAAATGATTATAGTTGTTGGATTTAGTTTAAATCACTAAATAAGAAAAATGACTAAGAAAGTACTCAGTGACTTAATTCAAATATTTAAGAGCAGTGTATCAGCTGTGCTTCCGGTTAAACTAATGAAAGAAAGTATCAACTATAACCCATTAACAGAACAACTGATTATATCTGGACTAAATTATAACCTAAAAAATAAAAAATTGTATGTAATTGGTGCTGGGAAAGCAGCTCAAAATATTGCTATTGAAGCAGAAAAAATATTTAGTACAAAAATTCTTAACGGAATTATAAGTATTCCTATGGGAAGTTTAAACTCTACACATTTTAGTAAAAATGTTTTATATCTTGAAGGAGCTCAAAACAATTTACCAGATCAAAATGCCCTACAAACTGCCAAGAAAATCAAAGATTTAGTCTTAAACCTTACAGAAAATGACTTTTTACTGGTGTTTATAACAGGAGGTGGATCTGCTTTACTCCCTTTACCAAAGAAACCAATTACTTTAGATGAAAAAACTTTTTTAATAAAGGAATTAGCAAATTCAGGGGCAGATATAGTAGAGCTTAACATTGTAAGGAAAAATATATCAGATTTAAAAGGAGGTCAGCTTGCAATGTGTGCATCTCTTGCACAAATAGTTACTTTAATACTATCAGATGTTGTTGGTGATCCTATAGGCATAATAGGTAGTGGACCAACATATGAAAATAAAGACAGTCCATTAGATGCAATGAACATTATTAAAAAATATAATTTATTCGAAAAGCTCCCTATATCAATAAAATCTGTTTTAGAAAGAAACAAGCACTTGAAAGATTTTCCAAAAGATAATGTAAGGAATATAGTTATCGGATCAAATAGAATCAGTATTGCTGAGGCAACTTCTACAGCAAGAAGTTTGAATTTGTATCCTATAGAATTGTCAAACACTGTTATAGGTAATGTCAGTGATATAACTAGGAAATATTCTGAATTAGTTAAGATATTTTGTGATTTTAAAGTAGGATATACAGATATGCATAAATTAAAAGAAAAACTTGAAATGCTGCATATACCTGGGTTAAAATTTGACTTCCAAGAAAATAGTAGTGAAATATCACAAATTAAAAATAAAGATTTATGTTTAATCCTGGGTGGAGAGACAACAGTTAAAATAAGTGGTAATGGGATTGGTGGTAGAAATCAACAATTAGCATTAGAGTTTTCAAAATCCATACATTGTTTAAGAAATGAATTACATAATCACAATATTTACTTTCTCAGTGCTGGCACTGATGGTATAGATGGCCCTACAAATGCAGCTGGTGCAATGGGATATCTTAATCTCATATCAGATTGCAAGGAAAATGACATAGACCCCAATACTTACATTAATAATAATGACACATATAATTTCTTTAAGAAATTCAGAAATGGTGAGCTACATGTATTGACAGGGCACACAAACACTAATGTGATGGATTTACACTTGATACTAATAAAGCAAGATAGCAAAAAAAAATGAGTTTACAAGAATATTTGAATGTTCAATAAAAATGCTCAATATGAAAAAATAAATGTATATTTATTACTTTAATTATATCTTTATATTATCTATTCTAATATATGTTTAAAAAAGTGCAATGTATTTTTCCATACATTTTTCAAAGAATTTCGTCGCATGAGATATTTCACTTTGTTTTAAATAATATACTTATTGATAGCTAGTTATGAAGAAGGTTTCAAAAATAAATTTAATTTAGTTTCTTTCTCTTTTTTCAACTGGACTGCAACTACTGCATTTTTACATAAGCCTGCAAATTTATCTTTTTTCTTTTTATTGTTTTTTATTGCTTTCGAAGGTGCTACTTTGATAGTATTCTGAAGAATATTTCTCTTTTCCTTCAATAAGAAAGCAGCCTTAGACTTCTGATATACACTTGATTGCCATTCTTGATTTCTTGAATTAATTGGTTTTTTAATAACTTTTTTAGGCACAATTATTTTATTTGTAAAACTTATTTGTTTTTCCACTGTTGTTGCTGTCTTAGTTATTTGATTTGGTTTTAAAAATGTAGTTTTTGAATTCTTGCCACAAAATGAGCATTTTCTTATCTAAAATATAAATTAATTATTGTTAAACTAAACTTGCTTGCCTTACAAATATTTATATAATAAAATATTGTAATATGTTACCAATTCATTGCTGTGGAGCAAATGTTTTTGGCAGTTTGATTCATTGGTTTTCCTCCTTTTGGATTTTATCCTTTTTTTCTGCCTTTTGCTTAACTTGATAGGATTTAACTGCAGTTAAAAGATTATTTTATTGAGACCATAGAATTGCTTTCCATGCATAGTAGATAAAAAAGCAGATAATATTTTTATATTTATACCTTAATTTCTGTTTTATCACTCCATTCAATGCAACACCGAGAGCACCTTACTTCATTTGAAAACTGCTTTTTAGGTAAACCAGAGTCCTTAGCTAATAGTTTACACCGCATCCTATTTAAAAATGAAATACTTTATTACGTACATTGTAATTCCTAATAAATTAAATATTTCAATGATTTTTAAATAATAATTGGGTTAGTTCTTACAAATAGTAGCTTTTTAATATTTGACTAGTTTTTGAGTCCTTATTTTGGGCTAAAGATGAAGCTGCTTTTATTAAAAGTCCTACTTGTGCTTCAGTCATTATTCACGTAAAACAAGAAATATGTATAATTTCTGATTTTATTACTTGCTCTAATAATGTGGAATTTTAATAATATAGAAATATATTATTTAAAAAAATAACATCGTTTTATTAGAACTTCCAAGAATTGAGCGTGATTTAAGTTGCGTACAATGCAAAATGTTTAGTTTTTAAAATATTTATATAAGTCAAGATTTTCAGGTAAAAAGTGAGAGAACTGACTAGTACGCAGGTTACACTTGCCTAGATTGCCAAGATTTTCGCTTTTCAATCTTTTGAAACGCCATCTATTATTTAAATCCTAAACAATTTTATGAAATGATGTTTTATTCTGGCAACTTAGTGCTGGCCACTGCACCTAACAAAATGTAAAAAAATATAATTGCAAAATGGTGGTAACTCTATGTGGGTACGCGTGTTTGTAAATTTCTCCATTTTACATTTCAATTTCGTGTATTTGTTTCGTAAATCGACCTTTACTTGAGGTCTCGAGACTCCGAATTACTGTAGCAACTTCGTCCTAAAATAGTTTCGTACAATATTGAAAAAGTAATTGAATTAGGTATAGTTTAGTTTAGGAAATTATGCTATATTTTTCTGTTGTATAAATTTTACACCAAGAGCGAAAATGCCTAAGTAGACACATATGCAAAATCTTAAGCTACAAATTATTATTTGTATATTATTATATATTGTAATTTTGTGAAGCTTAAATTTACTGCACGTTTTATTCCAGGTTTCCAAACGTTTTTCCCGCCAAATCATTTAACTGTCACATGGCTTCAACGAAAGTATCATCAATGTTTTTAAAAACTTTATCCGTTTTAAATATTATATGTATTTATGTAATAAAAAGTAAGAATTAACAGTTAAAATTGTAAACTGCTTTATAATAAGATCAAAAGCGTTTACAAAATAATTTGTTTTGGTGATTATAGAATAAAGTGATAAGATTTTTATGGTTAGTATTTGGGACGAGAACCAGTGAATTAGAATATAAAAAAGGTGAATATTAAACATTTAAGATGGATGTAGCCGATACATATGCTACTCAAAGCCAAGTAAAAGATGACGTCGGTATTCGATGCCAAAAGCTTTTCCAAGATTTTTTAGAAGAGTAAGTATTTGTTATTAATAAGTAAATAATATTTTTATTACACGTATTGCATACTGGTCCATTACACCCAGCGTTAAAGTATATTGTTATAAACATTACTTTGACTTTAGTTTCAAAATGGTACCCTTTCTTACGAATAAACAGCCTAAGCGGTTCTAAAACCTGAGTTATTGAAAAAATCCTGTATCAGATTATTAATATAGTTAAAGTTTTGTGTATAAATTTAGTTTTGCGTATAATTTAATATTTATTTAGCTTTTTTTATAGACTTAAGGGACCCTGTAAACCCCCTGTAACCTCCTGCTTTATGTTAGGTTTGTTTACAACATAATTATTTATAATTAGGGTATTGTAGGGCAGTGGGACAGCATCTGATTGCAAAGAGGGTTGATGGTGGCTTATTTTATTTAAATTATTTTTATTTGTTTGCTTTGCTGAAAAGACAAAATTGTGACATTGACTTCTGTCAGTCAGCACGAAAGTAGAGAATGGTGTTTCATGACACTAGTTTCTCTCAGACTGCCTTTTTTGCAGAAAAGATTGTAAAGCTGAACATATATTATCTAAATATGTATTTTTCAATTTCCTAAGTGTGCGAATAATACTTTAAAAAATTTTTAAAATAGATTTAAGATCTTTATTTTGAATTTATATATTTCAATTGTGTATTATATAGCTTATTTATGAAAACACTATCTGTTTTATTCAGATTTAAAGAAGAAAATGAGTTGAAATATGAGAGACAAGCAAAAGAACTCCTTAAACCTGAACTAAGCACATTGGAAGTAAGTTTTGATGATGTTGAAAAATATAATCAGAATCTTGCAACAACAATTATTGAAGAATATTACAGAATCTATCCGTTTCTAAATCAGGCCATTTTAAATTATGTATTAAGTCTAGCAGACAGTGGTATGAAAAAAGATTTGCATGACAAAGAATGTTATGTTTCATTTGTGGATGTACCCACAAGGCATAAAGTGAGAGAATTGACTACAGCCAAAATAGGTACTTTGATTAGGATATCAGGACAAATCGTAAGGACACATCCAGTTCACCCAGAGCTTGTTCTGGGCACATTTGTATGTTTAGATTGCCAGACTGTTATTAAAAATGTTGAACAGCAATTTAAGGTATGTAAAACATTATTCTCTTAGTTAACTTTACTAGTTAATAAGTTATCTGTAATAAATTGCATGTTAAAAGAAAAAAAAATGTAGCCTTTCAAATAAATAAATATTAAAAATATGTGCACAGTATTTTAGGGTACTGAAAAAGTGGACTCCAATTACAGAAATTAAAAAATATATATAGCAGGATTCACACCTGTGCTTCTTGTAAATCATCCTAGCATGTCACCTATATTTTTATTGAATTGAATTACATTGAAATACTTATACACTTGTTACAACTTCATCCCTTGTTAGTCCTTGCAGTAAAGTTTTTATAACTTTAAACTCCTCTAAAATATATTTTTACTTTCATATTAAAATACAGAAGTACCTTTTGACCACGCTCACATTTTTTGTGTCACAATATATAATATTTTTAATTATAATATTTTGAGTCACTTAAAACCAGAAAAATATAACTAAATTGAATGTACTCAAACACATGCTTCTTCACACTTGTGTTGTTTCTAAAGAACACAGGTTCGAGTCCCTTTTTTTTTAAATATTTACAAAATATATTTCCTAAAGATATGTAATATTTAAAAAAATCATACATGTTTGTTTTATATTACAGTACACAATACCAACTATATGCCGAAATCCTGTCTGTGCGAATCGTCGCCGTTTCATGTTGGATGCTGACAAATCAGTGTTTGTAGACTTCCAAAAGATTCGTGTTCAGGAGACTCAAGCAGAACTCCCCCGGGGTTGTATCCCTAGGTCCCTTGAAGTTATATTAAGAGCCGAGGCTGTGGAATCAGTGCAGGTAAAGACAGAACGCGGCGTTGAGTTCCGCCACTCAAGCAATGTCTCGACTTCGGGCGGAAAATGGAGAACAGAATGTCTTGACTAGGTTCTATCTGACTACCCTGCTATGCGAGAAAAAAACGTAAAGCTGAATAATAAAAAGAAATATTTTGAAAATGTTTAAAAAAATATATATAATTTGTAATAAGCGTATATTTTCAATAGGCGCGGGTTCAAATCTCGCTGCGTTCAAATTTGTATATGTGTTCTAAATATGTCCTTTTTTAATTTCCTAAGTGTGCAATAACACTTAAAAAAATGTTAAAAATGACACAATTAAATTTGCATATTATAAAATATAATAGTACAGTAATTACAAGCTATAGTTGTGAAATTGGACAGTGTCTGGTTGTAAATGTAATGAGACATTGGCTCAAATTCGAGCAAAAAGTGCAGAATGCGCCTTGACACACCACGTTAACTCTGCCCATCTTGCTATGCGCAAAACATGGATATCTGCTACCAATACTAATAACTAACTTGTTCAACTAACTTGTTTATATTAGTATCAATACATTACTTATACAAACATCACACTATGGTGGTTCAATTGGAAATTGGTTGACTATGCAAGTCATAACTGTTTGTTCGATCCCCAGTCCTAGGAATGTTTATAAATATATTTAAATTCCTTAGTTGTTAGATAAACCACAGTGGTGAGTTTTGCCACCGAATAAATAATATCTCTATCATAGATGGTAAATGCATGATTTATTATTATGCCAGATATGGTAGAGATTAGAGCTTCTAATTTCGCAGTTTGTGTTCAATATCAGTATTTGTAGGACTAGGAATAAAATCCCGCATATAGAAAGAATTTATTTTTATATAACACAAAAAAAACAAAGTTTTTTGCAACACACACACTGTTTCTTCTACATATCAATGACATGTAGAGGATCCTAGCATTCATTGCATGCACACGATAGCATGGTAGACGCCATATACACGGGCCCTGCAGGTCTTTTTCGGGAAAACGTCGACGAGTGCCGAAAAAAACTTGTCTCTTCTGTTGAGGCATCCCTCGGGAATGTGTCTTATGGGGTGAAAGGAACCTAGTTTAATTTAACCCCCAGAAGACACAAGTTTGCACGTTAACCACTAATAAAACCATTTGTCGTGTCGCCAGTTTTCGAGAACATTCCTCTTAAAGCTACGCCCAGAATTAGCATATTGGGCCTTAACGTTTTGAGTGACTATTGCGTTCATCTCGAAAGCAAGGCCAAGTTGGCCTCGAAGACGCTGGGTGTCATTGCCAGAGCAGGAGAGGGTGTATAGGGCCCAGGTTTGGCCTCATATGGAGTACTGTTATCATATCTCTGCTGGTGCATCCCAGTATCAGCTTGATCCATTTGATCGCATACAAAGTAGATCCATTAGAATCGTTATGGACCCAATAATCTGTGAAAGGATTGACATTTTGCCTCGCGTAGAGACGTCTCTACGCGAGACAAAATGTCAATACCTAGATCCCGGTATTGTGGAAACGTTTCCACAATACCGGGATCTAGGTATCTATTCGGGGATGGAAGCCCTAGTGAAGATATAATATAAATTATAATTTGTTGTGTAACATTGTATTACAGAAGGGAAAAAAAGTTTAATTGTGTTAACTGTTTCTAAGTCAATTGTTTTAAAATATAATATTTTTTTACAGGCAGGAGACCGTTACGACTTTACAGGAACACTAATAGTAGTGCCTGATGTAGGCTCTTTATCCTTACCAGGTGCGAAGGCAGAGCTAACTACGAGGACTCGGCAAGCAAATGAGGGACAAATGGAAGGAATTAAGGGCTTAAAAGCTTTAGGTGTGAGGGAATTACATTATAAGTGAGTTATTTATTATCAATATTTTTCAAAACATTATCCAAAAGTTTTAAAAGAATGACAATTAAAGAAATTAAATCGAAATTCTAATACACTTATTATTTTTTTTATTATTGTTATCATCTCTGAAAAATTGGACATAGTTGGTATATCCTAGCGTTCAGGCCGCTAAGACGGTTTTCAAGAAAGCGGCTCGATTCCCGCAACGTTGAAAATTTTATCTCCTTAAAATGTTTTTGATAATCAAGCGTGTGAATAACACTTAATTTTTTTTAAATATAAAATTTTCATTAATTAACATACTCTATCAACATTTTATTTAAATGATTGATTGATTTTATTTAACATATGAAATAATTTAGTTTAATTTATTTTTATTTCTAATGACATCGCACCATCAACCATAGAAGCTATGAGCAGATAGGTAATAATAACGTTCTCGTTAATTGCTACTGCCTGTGGAGAATAAATATATTTTTTATATTTCCATTGTTTTTTATAGTTAGTTTTTATGTTGATTATCCTTGTCGAAGATATCACATATATTCTTCAGGCGGAGAATGGTTTCTGTGGTTTTTAGCTGTCCAGCTAATCGCTAATAAAATCGTTCGATGATTGATTGATGATTTTGGAGCCTTGCTTTATAGTAAACACCATGCAATCCAATTTACTCTATGACCAATGGGATACCAAGGTGTATATTATTTTACACCCTTTGCATAATCACAATATTCCTGGTGCTGACAGAGGCCCAGTGTTGTATTCAGAAAGTTATAATAGATTAATGACAATCCAATAGAGTAATAATTTAAAATAAATTTCGTTTTCAGGACTGCATTTTTAGCATGCAGTGTTCAAGCAACATCCCGTCGCTTCGGTACCGGAGATATAGTGACTGATGATTTAACTACCGAAGATATGAGGAAACAGATGACTGATAAGGAGTGGGATAAGGTAGTTAATAAACAATATATTTTATATATTAATTATCTATCTTGATATATCTTTCTTTTTAATTATCTATCTTGGTGGAGAGGGGTTTCGCTGGGTTTTAGTAGGTAGTATCGCGCTGCGTAATATGCACTTCCCAGCTACTCAAAAAAAAGAAAATGCATGACAGCACATGCAGTTCGATTTGTACTTGTGGAAAATATTTAAAAAAAAAATTCCTTAGTTTGGTTAGCCACTTTGTCCGTCACCTAATATGTAATGTCATTTGAACGGAATGTGAAAAAAGGAGTGTCCAAATACTACGTTCTTTCTGTTTGCACGTAAATACGGGAGACAGAGAAAATAAATAAAAATTGTATTAATAAAATAATGATTCAAATGACATTCCACTGTAATTCTTGACCATTTTTTCGCAAAATTCAAATTTTGTTGAATTAACTGTTTGGTAAAAAGGCTGATTGACTTTATAGGTATATGAAATGTCACGAGATCGGAATCTCTACAATAATCTCATAACAAGCTTATTTCCAAGTATTCACGGGAACAATGAAGTGAAGCGAGGCATTTTGTTGATGCTGTTCGGGGGTGTTGCTAAGACTACTATTGAAGGTAGGAATTAGATTATTCTGTAATCATAATTGGGCATGTAAGAGCCGGCAGTAAATAATTTACAAAAGAAACATTATATCGTATGGAGTTTGTTGTATTTTTTATGGAAATATTATATTGGTATAGGGTCCGGATACATGTGCACATTTCCAATAAAGTCGGAGAGCCAGAAGTGGGTCAAAACACTTATAAGGAAATTTTCCTTACATAGATTGATTGATTAAATATTGATGAATAAATATGCATAGATAAATGTAACAAACGCGATAGGTTTTGGGTTCGATTTCCACGCGGGGGAATGAATATATTTAAAATATTTTAATTTCTCCGCCTTAAGTGGGAAAAGCAAAACAGAAAAAGTAAAAAAATATAAAGGTCAAAATCTTTTCTATAACATCTGAGTTTTAACACGCTTTAAGTACATAAGAAGACGTAAGAATTCCCTAAGCTGCGCTCTTGTGAAATGCCGTCTTTTACCCAGGCACGACCCTGCGAGGAGACCTCAACGTGTGCATCGTGGGCGACCCCAGCACCGCCAAGTCGCAGCTGCTGAAGCAGGTGAGCGACATGACGCCGCGCGCAGTGTACACCAGCGGCAAGGCGTCCTCCGCCGCGGGGCTTACAGCCGCTGTCGTCAAGGTACTTCCATCTGACTTTTCAAATTGCATCCTGCTCTGTTGAAATTTGTATACGTTTTCTAACAGTTGTTGAAGGGGAGGGGGCGTTTACAGTTTTATTTTTGTTACAGTTAGATAAGATTTAATAAAATTATATTGATTTTTAAAATATTCTATTTCCAAAATAAAAGAAAAATATTTTTTGTTTTTTATATATTTTTATTTTATCTTATATAGGTTGGTAAAGACCAAGTCTTAGTTGTTATTTTAAAAGAGCTGAATAGTGAAAATATTTCCAGTGTACTCGTTAGAAATAAAAAAAAATTAATTGTGATATTTTTTAGCTTTTTCATTATTGTATCACTTATTTAGGTATAATATATTTGATGAGGTGAATTTTATATTGTATTGACGTATGATTTATAGTATTTCCTTTTTTTACTAATTTGACATTTTATGTTTAAAAATATATATTTAAAAATAAAACTAATTATCTTAATAATTTAATCTATGTAAAAAAATAATTTAAAGTGCCCGTTTGTCCATCTGTATGTAGCATTATAAATTAAAATTAACGATTTTCTTTTCCAATTCTTATCGTAACTGAAAACAAAACAACTAGTTAAAACTTTAACTAGTTAATTTGTTTTCATAATAATTATAAAATTAGGTTTTATAACAGGACGAAGAGTCGTTCGACTTCGTGATAGAAGCGGGTGCTTTGATGTTGGCCGACAACGGCGTGTGCTGCATCGACGAGTTCGACAAGATGGACCCCGGAGACCAGGTCGCTATTCACGAGGCTATGGAACAGCAGACTATTTCTATAGCTAAGGTGGGGTTTTGTTTATATTTTTTATATTAAAGAAAGAATCATGTTTTTATATTATTGTATTCGTTTCTTATAGTTTATTTTACTTATGGAAAATGGTAAAAATATATTTTAAAGTGTTCGGATCCCTTAGGATATGAAAATAATTTTTTAAATGCGTAAAATATTTTGAACGTACCGTAGTTCGAACCCAGGCCTTTAAAAACCATCCCAGCGCTCTGAGCCATACATTTTTGTAGCAACGGACTTATTCAATTGTTTTTCTTATTTTTGGCGCGCCAAATTTACATTATTAACTAGTATTTAAAATTGTATTCATATATATGTTTATAACATTATATGCATCGAAATGTACAAAAACAAAAACATTAACTTTTAATACAAAAATTAAAAAACGAATAAGGAACAAAATGTACTTCGCAATCATATTGCATGTTGGAACTTAATATATTAGCGTATATCACATTTTTTACAAGATATAATTTTCCAGGCTGGTGTGAGAGCGACATTGAACGCGCGTACCTCAATCCTAGCCGCCGCGAATCCTATAGGCGGGAGATACGACCGAGCTAAATCCTTACAACAAAACGTAGCTCTAAGCGCACCTATTATGTCTCGTTTCGATTTGTTCTTCATACTTATTGATGAAACTAGCGAAATGGTGGACTACGCAATTGCAAGGAAAATTGTTGATTTGCATTGTAACAAGGAGGAGACGTACGACTGCGTGTACTCAAGAGAAGATCTGTTGCGATATGTCGCGTTTGCGAGGTCCTTTAAGCCTATTATTACTGAAGTAAGTGCTTTTGGTCTATTTTTTTTTAGTTTTTAATATAACTTATACGTTAGTTTTCGTTAGGAATTTGTATGGAGGCTTATCATAGTTGTGAGATTTGCGGTGCGGCCGGAGTGCAGTGCAGCGTCCTCTAGTCGCCATCGCACACACATGGCGTCTCATCGCAAGGCTTCGCCATCGCAAGAGGCGGGGCTTTTTTGCTAAATACATGTGAATGAAACAGGAAGCCGGCAAACTCCTGGTCGAGTTCTACAGCGCGCTGCGCAGCCGCGAGGGCGCGGGCGGCGGCTGGCGCATCACCGTGCGGCAGCTGGAGTCCATGCTGCGCCTGGCAGAGGCCATGGCCAAGATGCACTGCAGCGGGCACGTGTCCGAGCACCACGTGCACGAGGCGTACAGGTGTCATTTTTCATTTGTCTCATTTATCTTACTAATTGTTTTTATATTAATTAAAAATTATTTTATATGATTTAACATTTAACTAATAAGTGCATAATACACGTACATTTTTTAGATTACTCAACAAATCGATTATTCGAGTAGAACAACCTGACATACATTTAGATGAGGAAGATCCACAGTATGAGCCCAGCATGGATGTTGACCAAGAAACCAATGGCACAGGTAATTTAAATACATAAAATCTATAAAAATGTATAATTAAAACAATACAAACATAAAGAAATAACTTAATAAAGATTTAACATACAAAAAAACCACAAAGATATTTAAAATAGTCCTTTTCTGTACGTGCTGCAGAAAAGCCCCTCAATTCTGTCTTTTAAGTCCTCATTAAAAAAACATTTCATTTCGAAATCAGACAGCACTTATCAATAAAATGACCATATTACTATTATTTTAGATTTATTATTGTATATATAGTTATATTATATATGTATATGTTTATATATGTGTATGTTGTATGTATGTTTATACATATATTTCATATTAGTTATATGTTTCGTTTAATGTGAATTGTACTGTTTTTTTTTAAGTACAATAATGAATATATATATATATTATATATACATAACATATCTCTACCGCAGCGTATGACTGCACACCGTTTTTTACTTTGACCTCCATTTTAAAGGAAGGAAGGAAGGATTATAAAAAAAATAAAATATTTGCACATACATTCGCAACTTATTTACCGCATAGCACGGTAGGTTAAGAGATAAGCAAGTGTCAAGACACTCCTTTCTCCACTTTCCACCCGATAATGATTCATTGCGTGTTGAGCGGCGGAACTATACGCCGCCCTTTGTCCTAACAGCGCGGATATTTGTAAATATTTTAAATCTAATCATTCCCCCGAGTGGGAGTCGAACTCACAACCATCGCGTATACAGTCAGACGCACACACACTGAGCCATAATGGCGTCAATACTCAATAATTATTTTATTTAATAATATAGTTATATAATTTTAGGTTCAACAGAAAGTCAAGTGAACAGTGACCAATCCAAAAAGAAGTTAACACTGTCTTTCGAAGATTACAAAACCCTCAGTAACATGCTGGTTGTGTTTATGAGGAAGGAGGAGGCTGAGGCAGAGGCTAAAGGTTTTTATTATTTTTTGTATATATGAGAATAATTTTTATCTCGTAGTTTTTATTAAAAATACTTAGCATATAACTAACAAAATAAATATTTTGCGAGGCTACTTTAAAAAGTTTATATACGTAAATATAACCCGTGCAGTAGCACCCTCACCACCTTGGTGCCTGGCTCAGCTCAACTGACGAGTTTGCCAGATACTTTTTTTCCAACTTCGGCGGATCAAAAAACTTCTTAAAAGCCGGCAAAGCATTTGGTGTTTCCTTCTGTGCTGTAAATGTTCGCATGGTCTTAATATATATAAAAAAGTATGTAATAAACTAATTTCAAGAGGAATATGTAATAAGAAACTACATATTTTAAATTAAACTATTTACATTAGGCGAAGAAGGTTCAGGAATGCATAAGAGCGCCGTCGTGAGCTGGTACTTGGAGCAGTTGGTGGCTCAAGGACAGATTGAGAGCGAGGACGAGCTGCTCGAAAGGAAGACCTTGCTGGAGAAAGTCATAGATAGGCTTATGTATCATGTTAGTCTGCATGTTATTTATTATTTTAGTTGTGTCAGTTAAACATACCTGACTGTCTTCCCACTTGATACATTAATCATATAAACAACAACAATGTCTTATAAAATGCGCTGAAAGTGAGAACTAAGTTATTTAACATTTCGAGTTTTCCTGTTAAATGCGGAAATTAAACAAACTTATGTGAATAGATTGTTTTTGTTTATATATGACGATTTTATTAACTTTTTCCTATGTTTTTTTTTATAAATTAATTAATTCATATAATCAAAATAAACTGTTTCGATTATTTAATTTATCACGTACATTTTAGTATTTGAGAATACATTTTGAAAAGTCCGACCTTTTGAATACTTAACAGTAGTTCGTGATCAAAGATACTTACACTCTTAGAGTTTAGAGACTTAACAGGTTTTAGAAATCCGAATAAAGGCGATAAAATCCGAATTAAAATATTTCTATTTTAAATATATATTAAAAATCTCTTTATTACGTAGCTTCCAAATTGAAAAACATTAAACACAGATATAAAAAAAATAAAATTTTATTATAATATTACAGGACCAAGTTATAATACCACTGCAGACTACCGGACTGAAATCATCTAAATCTTCTGATCCAGAAGTAGAGGACGACCCGCTGCTGGTCGTTCACCCCAACTATGTAGTCGACACGTGACATTCCTGAACTTGAAATGTTATTTTTGTAATAAATCATTGATTTTTTATTTGTTTCTTAATTCCTGTAAAATTTAATGGCCATTTAAATATAACTTTATTACTGGTATTGAAATTTATGCTATGATTAATATCACATCTACTGTAGTGTTACTGTACATTATCTATAAGCTACTGAAGGCACCTTTTCCTATGAAGCTTGAATTAAATTATGTCACAGATATAAAAGGAAAGAAAGAAATTTTCTAGAAAGGTTATCGTTATTAAACAAGTCGCCCTCTGCCTCAGTCTGTTTCTAAGCTTTTTCTTTAAACCCCGCGTCGGATTTTGATGCAGCTTTCACTGTTATTTAAGTAATTCAACCCCGGAGGTTTATACATACAAAACATCCTAATTAAGAATTTGTATAATAGACAAAAACCATATTTTGTGATGAAGCCGTCAAAAAGAACTATTTTCGAGCACTTTCATTTTAAACGCTGTCTAAACTGTTTGAGATACATCAAAATAATATACTAAGAAAGGCCAGGATAGCATCTCTGGACAGTCAGTTTTAAATTCTAAATCATTTAAAAATATTACTTTATTTGCAAAAGCTAATTTCTCCTAATCATTATAGTGTAAAACAATTAAATTCCTGGAAAAACTAAAAACCCTATACATCTCAGAACCCTCAAGTATTTCTATATAAAATTTCATTACCATCAGCTCAGCGGTTCGCGATGACGTCACTGACAGACAGTTATAATATTAGTATGGATTATTTCCATTTGCTACATGTTAGCATTGAAAGTGACCTAAAATTATAATGAATTTCTTTATAGTGGTAATTTTTTTTGTCTCTAAAACTTCCACAGACTACTGTCATTGTTTTTAGCTTCACTTTTTCTCTCGGCAAAAACACTCCGTTTTCAGAATTTGATCCGAATTAGAGACGTTGGATATTGAATGACGAAACTTCTCTTTTTTGGGCTCAACGGCCGTCTTTGTCATACCGAAGCGAAAAAATGCAAAGCATACAAATAAAAACATTCTCTAAAGTAGGTATCGAATCCTCTAAATCGCATATCCCACTGTGCCACGATGGCCGCAAAGTACAATATTTTTTATTCGAAAACTGACAGACATCCTAAACAAGTATGAAGCATTTTCTTATTTATTTTAGATTAGCTTAGACCATTATGGCGGTTTCTACTTATTTCTTATAGTTTAGCTGGACTATTCTACATCAGGTGTTCCACTATTCGCAATTTATTATACCCTAAGTTCTGCTCATTCTTAAAAACTTATAACAAAAAACTACTTGTACCACAAAATACTGTTGACAGTGAAATTGGGGCCAAATTTCACTTTCAACAGTATGAAAAAAATTATAATAATTCCTCAAAGGTGGTAATTTTCTTGTCTCTTAAACTTACGCATCAGATGATAAATAATTTTACAATCATCGATTGTAATATTTTTTTCAGCTTATGACTTTTCTCTTTCCGCCCCAATTTGAGACGTTGATCAAATGGGAATCAAACCCACAACTATCGCGTTTACAGTTAGACGCTACCCCACTCTAGAACTGTGGCCGTAAAGTTGAGTATTGTTTATTTGTTAACGACAGCTGCCCGCCACACTAAATAACTTTTTACTAATGCGGTATTGACTTGTTTCTTACAGATTAGCTGGTCTATTCGGTTCTTTGTCAGATTTTTAATGGTTACATTTTTATGGAAATTGTAACCATTAAGCTAGACTAGACTATCATGGTTCTTCATTATCTGTACTTCTGTTAAAAACATATAAATACATACAACTTGGAAATTAATACTACAAAATATAAAATTTCATTGTTTTATATTGTAATCAATAATCACAATTAAAATTAAATGAATAATAAGTGATCATATTTAGATTTAACATCGTTCAAATACTTTATACAAGTCACCAAGACTGGCTATTTGTAATATGGCGCCGTTGTTGACAAAAGTAGTAGGTGGTAGAAAATATCTTCGTATAGCTGGGAATATTATATGTTCTTGCTTCCAAATTTCTCCTTTAAAAACATCTTCAGAAGTGTCTGGATTACTTTGTGAATAAAAAATAGCCGTCTGTCTGCTGAAAGTGTCGAAACAGTCTTTTTCTGCTTCCCAGCTGACTTCAGTAACGAGACGCACAAGATAGGTCGGCAGAGCACCCATGAATGGAGTATGGCCGTCTGAGATCATAAGAAATATAAAATTAAAAAAAAAACAAACATTTTTAGAAATGTATAGCGCTCTGACCGTTAAGACACGCATTCTATATCTTTATCCATCCATCGTGGGTCAATATTTTTAAAATGTTAAAAACAACATTAAATAACAAAAAGAACAGCTTTACAATATTTCTAGTGTAGCCGGGTAGTCGGAGAGAACCTAGCATCAAGACACTCCGTTCTCCACTTTCCGCCCGAAATCGCTGAGCGTTGTTGACAGCACGTTGAGTGGCGGAACTCAACGCTGCACTGTCTTAGATACTGTGTGTTGAGAGAGACGGAATTCAATGACGATTTGTAGAACTAGGGCGTGGTCCGCTGTGGGGACGTCACATACAACAATAGTGTTTACTATCAGAGACAGGTCCTACGGCGCCACGATGCCTTCAAAGATCCTTTGACTCACGATGGCTTCAAGTTGAAACACCCTTTCCACGCACTTTACACGCCGCGCTTAGTCTTACAATAACGAGGAAACGAAAATAATTTAATTATCATCAGTTGTGGGAATCGAATCCGTAACCAATCGTGTCAAAATTGAAATTCTCTCAAAGTTAAAATTTTATTCTTTACCTAACAGCAGTGGTATCGCCATCAACTCTCCCTGTTTGCTTATTTGTAAGGAGAAGTATTCAAAGAGCATCGCGGATTTGCTTACTAACAGCTTGGTCATCTGTGCAGCCATCTCGTGCATGTCTCCTGAAAACTCATGATTATATCTGTATTTTTAGACAACATGTATTTTTTTTTAATATTTAAATGTATGCCAGTGATTCTCAACCACTGTGCGACGCAATTCTTATAAGTGTGCCGTTGAATTTTAGAATATGTATAGAACCGTTAAAAATTATATGCTTTTTTTAATACGAGAAAAGCTTATATAAAAAACCTATATATATATATAATATAATAGAACCAGCGCCTCTTGGAAACTGTCCAAGCGCTCTGACCGCTAAGTCATGTGTTCTACATCCAGCTGCGTCGAAATTCTAATACGCTTATTTTACTTTTACTTATTTTTGTTATTAGCGCGCTTGACAGTTTCCAAGGGGTGCGGGTTTCAATCCCGCTGCGTTCAAATTTTTATACGTTTTCTAAAAATATGTTTATCAATTTCCTAGTGTGATTAACACTTTAAAAATGTTAAAAAAAGCTTAAATTGTAGGAAAATATAATTAACAGCTTCACATCTTTTATCGCATAGCAGGGTAGTCAGGGAGAATCTAGTGCCCAGACACTCCTTCCTTCACTTCCCTCACGAAATTGAGATATTGCGTATTGAGTGGCCACCGCCACGCTTTGCGCCGTTGCCTTCAAATTAGACGCTTCTTCTCGCGTTTAATTTGAAAGAGCCTGATACTTAATACCAGAGCGAATAAATGAAAATAATTTAAATAGAATAATTCTTGCGAGTGAGAATCGAACCCACAACGAATCGCGTTTACATTCAGATGGTGTCCGTCTGCACCACGATTGCCTATGGCTAGAATGTACAAAATAATTCTAACAGGAATAATTCCTTTAAAAACACATTATTTTTTAGTGCAAATGCTATGTTATTTTAAGTATGATTAAGTATAAGTAAGTTGTTATTTTAGTACAAATTATGAAATTCTCAGTATTTTGTTGTAGAGTATGTTTTGTAATAAATTTATAAGAAATAATTTGTATTGTAGGTCTAAGATACAATTGTGGCGGCATTCTATAGTTATTTACAAGTTTTTTTTTAAATAAATGTTTGCTCTGTTGGTGATCTAAATGAGTAAATAAATAAGATAAAAATTAATTAATTTAATGTATTATTTCTTTAAACTTTATTGTGTGTCATCCAAGTTTTAAAGTGTATAAAAGTTGAGAATCACTGTTGGCGACAGAATTGTTTTTCAAAGTGCAAACAAGTTATTATCATTTAATACCTAGTTCTGGATTCCATTCATCTTGCTGCGAGCTGAGTCCCAATACGAACAGTTCTTCTAAAGGCAGTGGATTTGACAACTTAATTAAACCAAGGTTTTGAAAATCATACAATATTGTTTCATAGAACAACTCCTCCCTATAAAACAAGTTATTAAAACAAATTGAAGATATATAAAGCAAAGGTCAGCGGTAAGAGAGGCAAAATGAGACCTCGACTTTCAAGACCACAGTATCGATGATACTGGAGGAAGGTCCCGTAAAAAGCGTGAGGATTAAAAGGAAGAGGAGCAAAAGCGCGTGTATGGAGATTGATGCAAGCTAAGGAGGCGATAGAAATATGGGACCTGCTACATATAGGGCTACCTGCTAGGAATAAAACGTGAAGCAAACAAAAAAATAAAAGAAATCGTTTTTTACTTTGAGCTGCATTAATATTGTGTATTAGATGCAGTTTAGATTCTTATTTTGATATACTCTAACAATTACTTGTTCAGTCATTATTATTATTGTTATTTATGCTTTTTTATAATGAACGTAAATTTTGTTAATATAATAATTAAATATCAATAGAATTCTTTTTAAATACACCCCAAAATTTTATAACTATAAATTATTATACCAAATTTAAAAAAAATCTACAAAAGAATGTCGAGTACAAATATTTTTAAAAGTTATAACCAGTTGTTAAAAATGAGTTACTTACGTCAGCCTCCTCGTGTCACACAAATACAACTTGGTGGAATGTTGCAAGAGCGACCTGCCGCTATCGATGCACGCTATAAATATTAAATTCGCCAAAATCTCACGCAAATTGGTGTTACACTTATTTTCTATATCCAATCTTAACTGCTTGACACTTGTCAATTTACTTTCAATTCTTTCATATTTAAATATTCTAGTTTTAAATGAGTCTTTTGGGTTTACATAAGTAATGTTCGCGTTGTCTATTGTTACTGAATTATATTTGTCATTCTTAGCTTTATAATAGCTCGGTTCGTGTATTAAAGAACTTTCCAGATCATTCATTTCTTCCATATTAAAATCCAGAAGTGAATCGTGATTATTTCTAGTTTCAGATCTGATTTCTTTATTAATTACACTTGTTTGTTCATTACTTTCATTAATTATTTCGTTTTTAGTATCTTTAATTTCATCATTTCTTCTATCATCAATAATATTTTCACCTATAATGGATGTTTTATTTGTATTAACAGTTTTATTGGCAGCATGAAAGAATTTGTCTATTTTTTGCATATCTGAGTCAACTCTAACTAAATCCTTAGCGTATATTTTAGCTCCGTCGGTAGTTTTCTTAACTATTTCTTCAACCATGGTTGCTCCTGGCAGTCGCGCCTTAAATGTGAATGTCATCATAACGAATTACATACATTCTTAACATTTTTATAGTGTTCATATACTTAGGAAATTTAAAAACATTTTTAGAAAATGTATAAAAAATTTATCGCAGCGGGTTTCGGTTTGGTTAAAAATATCTAATAAATAGCATTCTCTGTCGCCAAACGATTGTTCTTATAATAATTTTTGGGTAGCAGGAATTTGTAAAAATCTCTCTCACCTCAGATATGTCAACTACAAGAATAAGTAGTAATAAACATATAAGAATTTCGACGTAGCCGGATGTAGAACGCATGGCTTAGCGGTCAGAGTGCTTGAACGGTTTTCAAGAGGCGCGGGTTCAAATTGTTATATGTTTTCTAAAAATAAGTGATTTTACCTGTGTATACATAACTCTTGAGGAGTTACAACTAAGCAACTTTGCCTCTACGACAGTTTTAATTTTATCTATAATATGTTCTTCATATAAAAATTGTACTTCATGTTTAGTTGGATGGACGTTGACATCTACATTCTTTGGATCTGGAAAGAATAAATGTACAACAAATATTGATAATTTATTTGTATTTTTTTTAAGTTAGCATTATAAAAAATTTTTTATGCATAATACAAAATTATAAATATTTAGAAGCTATTATACTGTATTATTATTGAAGGCTATGCGGCGCAGTGGGATAACATTTGCATTGCATTCAACATGGAGTTCAATCCCCACTAGAAAGATTCTTTATAGGTGGTTATATTTTAATTCTTTCCATTCAACTGCTCTGATAGGAAAAACGCGGCATTAATTTCCGCCACTCGGTCTCTACCTTGGGCGGCAGGCACACAAGAAAGGAGTGTCCCGACACTACGTTCTTTCTGTCAAAGCCACTAAGTAAATCGTTAAGAAATAATATTGTAAACCAAAAATAAATGAAATCTTACCTAGTTCTATGCTCAAATAAACAAAGGAATGGGCATTTTTCGGCAAATATGTTGAATAGACAGAGTCTATCGCTTTACGAATAGCTGAAAATAAAATATTTCATACAGTACAACTAGTACGGAGGGTGTATCCATCAAATTCTATTAGCCTGATCTTTTAAAAGGAAATATCATTGTGATGTAAACTAATATTGTAATAGGTTAAAGTTTATGGGTTATAATAAGCAAATAAACAAAATAATAAATAAATATATTTGAATGTCCCAAAAGTTTTTCGTAATTTTTTATAAAATATTATAAACGGTTATTCTTGTTTTCGACAAAAAAAATATTTAAACACTTTATTGTTTATATTAACATTATATTTTTAAGCTCATAAAAATAAAACTACATAGTTAATATTTTGTAAAGCTTTAAAGGATTAAAAATGTCACTTCTTGTCATTCAGTAGCAAGAATAAAAATCCACATTTAAAGGGATCCAATATTGACTACGGTAAGTAACTCATAAAATAGTACAATAAGGTAATACATTGACACAGATTTTTATATGAACCCTGATATCAGATAGTGGTAAAAAAATTTGGTGAGTTCCATGGAGCTATTTCACATCACTCTTATAGTACTAATAGGCCCTATTACGCCGTAATCGTAATTATAACAAGAAAATTGAAATTTAATTTATATTTTCACAACTCGTCCTTGTCAAGTCAATACCGTGGCAGATAAACAAGAGACAACGAGAGAAAAAGCGAGCGAGAATTAATTTTTGTTTATTATTGTGGAGATAAAATAATTTGAAACAACGTTTCTCAAGAAACCATCGATAAGTTAATTGCTCGTATGCTTAGACTAGTAACAAATGTGATAGCATGCCAGGGAGAGGTTTTAGACGAAAAATCAGTTTGAGATATGATGAACGGCGTTTTTGATGTTATAAGTTGATAAATCTCTATACTTTTGTTTGATTTTTGATGATTGTTATTTATTATTAATTTATTACTAATAACAATAATAATAAATATTTTAAATAATAATTAAACTTCTTCCTTTGTAGTTTCAGTTTTATTTCCTTCTTTCACGTAGGCGGTCTCATAATTTTGGCCGGTAAGGTATATACTATTCAAGACACGAATCAAGAAAGGTTAAATGCAAATGTAATTATAGACCTTCAAACTCAAATATTATAAGAAATCATTCTTACTTCTTTTTTTTTAGAAAAATAAATCAAATAATCATTGCAATATAAGTTGTGTGAAGTTTTATAGTAATAAAATACAAAATATTATAATTAATTTCGTCGACTATTACATAAATATATAACTCATTCATTCATTTGGATTAAATTATATTTATTTTTAAACTAGCTGTGTCTGCTACTTATACTGCGTGGAATTCTAAAATAAAAGTAGCCTAAGTTACTCCTTATTACATCAGCTATCTGCCACTGAAAGTACTGTCAAAATCGGTCTATCCTTTCCGGAGATTAACTGGACAAACAGACAAACAAAAATTAATAAAAAAAATTCTCGTATACAGATGGATTTAGTGAACAAACAAAAACAGATACTCTAATTGTATAGATTTCTAGAATTTTATTTATTTGTATAGACAATTATTCCATTGATCAGCGTTACTGTGTCACACTGGTGCTTTAAATTTTAGTAAATGCCTAAAACTAAGTTTACTTTTTAAATGTTATATATTAATACCTACTTACATTGAGAGTCAACGAGTCTATGATTTATGAATAATAGCATAGTGCCTTTTTTATGTGAATAGTTAACATTTGTTATAAATCCATGAAGGGACAGTTTGAGTGTTGGATCCTTGAGTTCTATTTCTAATAATTCGCGAGCTATAGAATTTCCATGTATCTAGAATAAATATAAAAAATATAAGTTAATTAAAAAAAAATATATATATATATATATATATATATATATACTACATAGTTGAAACACAAATATAAATACTATTTTTGAAACACATAAAAAAATAAATATGGTATAAAAATATTATTCTAATATAAGGGAAATATAAGTATTAAATAAATCTATACAATCTAAGCAATAGTAAAAAAGTGTGACTGTATATTGAATATATTTACGAAAAAATAATTTAGGGAGATGAAAACACACAGTAATAAGAACATGAACATGATTTTTAAAATTAGTGTCTGCCTGTTTGTAACTACTGAATAAATTTGATTGACTTCTTATAACATATTATTTTAAACCTGGGCAGAACTTAGGGTACAATTGAGTTTGAAGTTTGATGCCCCCTTAACAAAAACTGTTCAACATAATAGGTAATTGGCAATAAAAATAATCACATTGGAGCAGATAGTTATATTTGTATTGCTTCATTTTTTTCTCTTCAGTAAGACAAAGATTGGCATTGAGTTTGATTCATTCATTACGCAACCTGCCGAATTCGAGACGGAATGTACATAGCTCCTCTTTATCGGTGGATAGAGAAAGCGTTAAGCTGAAAAAAATACAGTTATACTTCCGGAATATTTCACGTGGAAGTCTTAGAGACAAAAAATATCCCTTTAAAGAAACTTATTTTGATTTTGTGCCCAAGTAAACATAAGTAGTTTGTCATAAAGTTATAGTCCTCGCAATAGAGTTGCATCAACTAATATTACATAAACCTAACTATGTATTTGCAATTATAAAACAAATACTCACAATCCTAACATTTTCGATAACAGATGATTTGATAGGTGTTTTAACATCAGTATTTTCACCAAATTTCTTTAATGTGAATCCAACATTATTATTGTGAATAGCGTAACCGCCTACAACTTCCATAATACGTGTATACTCCTCATTTGGGCTACGAAGAGCCCTTTTTCTGGCAATTACATTGTAAAATAGATCTTCTACTGTAATTTGAGTCCCATTGTTTCCAGCGCAAGCTTTTATAGGGCCTTTTAGTTTTCCATTTTCATAGGATGCTCTGAAAAGATTTTTGTTAGTTTTACAATAATTTCCGCATATATGGGTAGTCCGTAGTAGTAGGAGAGAACTAAGTGTCAAGACACTACATTTTCTACTTTCTGCCCGAATTTAAGACATTGCATGTGCAGTGCATCTTGTTCACCAGAGCAGAAAAATGAAAATAATTAAATAATATAATTTCTCCATAAGCCCATAAGCAATCACAGTTACAGGCAGACACTATCCCACTGCACCATGATAGCCAGATTTTTTTGTGAATAATTTATAAATAATTTTAGTTTTTAAAATTTTAAAGTGAAAAACAAATTAAGAAAAAATGTAAAAATTTGGACACAGTAATATTGAACCCGCAACTGCTAAGCCATGTGTTGTACATCTGGCTGTGTTGAAATTCTTATATGCTTATTACCACTTATTTTTGTTGTTAGAATCTCTGTAGATATGTATCAAAATATAGGCACAAGGATATCAAGATACCATTGTTGAGAAGGTTGTTAAGTCAATTAACAACACCATATTCAATTACCAAGAATGGCATTTATTTGGAATTGGAATTTGAACAAGACTCTGTGCTGGGTCATAAAGCTTAACCCACCCACCCAATCTTGGTTAAAAACTAACAATGTTCTGGACTTCAGACCTGAAGATTGACCATCATCTTGTCCTGATCTTAATCCACTGGATAATTATTTACGGTCAGTTATAAGGCTTTCTCTAACCACTATGATAATTAAAAGTCCTTAAAACAGTCCATACAATTGGCAGTGAAGAATTCGCCCATAGCAAAAGTGTGTGCTGCTATTGATAACTAGCCTCAATGTTTACAATTTTAAATATTTTTATGTATGAAACTAAAACAATATAATACTTATTAATGTGATGTACAATAAAAAAAAAATTTTTGCTTGTAACAATATTTATGCCAAGACTAAGTAGTTAAGTTACTTAGACTAGAAATATATAAAGAATGTAAGAACTAATAACTTTAATACAAAACTTTATTAGACGGATATTATATTGGAAAGCCTATACAATATACAAATATCATAAATTACAAAAGATATGTTAGTTAACTTACTTATAAGCACATTTGGCATTTGCAGTTTTAGTAAGAATAGTTAAGTGCGCAATATGACTAATACTGGCTAAAGCTTCACCTCTAAATCCATAGGTACTAATAGCTTGTAAATCCTCATATTCCCTCAACTTGGATGTAGTAAATCTTTCGCATACTATATCTAAATTATCGTGTCTTATTCCAGTCCCATTATCTTGTATCTTAAATATATTATATATTATCATTCAAGAATATTCTATAAAATAGTTACACTATCATAACACAAAATATATAATATTACAACATTATAAATACCTGCAGATATTTAAGACCTCCAGCTTTCACTGTGATTATTATATTTGTAGATTGAGCATCTAAGCTGTAAACAAGTAACATTTTAAAACTGCCAATTATTTACATAGTTTTTTGCATAATGGAATATGAAAAAATATACAACACAAAAAACTGACTTTATGTTTAAACACGTTACATGTTAATTTAAAGAATAGCACACCTATTTTCTATTATTTCCTTCAATGCATTTGCAGGTCTTTGTACTATTTCTCCAGCAGCGATTCGATTTACAACTTCCTCGTCTAATTTTTTTATTATTCCTGGCTCACCCATATTATCGTAATAATATTTAATCCACGGACCATTATAATCTATAGAGTTTAATCTAATTAATAAACAAACATTTTATGATTTTACAGTTTTCCGCCAATTTAGCCCACAGATCAATAATATATATTATAATACTTACTCAACTTTATAAAACTATTATAAAACTTTTACTCAAGGAACATACCGGTATGTTACCGGTATTTTTGATTGGATGTATGGATTATATTTTTTCTTGGTATAATTAATACCTTATTATATCAACAAAAAAACAAGAAACCAACTAAGAAAAATAAAATACAATATTACATATAAAAAAAACCACGACCTTAAAAATGTAATAAAAAAAAGATAGAATAATCGATAATTGATTGTGTAATTTGAAATAGTGATGTTCAGCTCCCGACCTATTCATCAACTTTTGTTAAGTAAATTCTTTTTGGCAGACAACGCTCACCCGAAACCATTGGGTACAATAAGCTAAAATTTGGATTGTATGTTCCTTTGATATTTGAATTAGAATTTTTGATCTCTAAACTAAGCAAATCAGCCATGACATAAAGACTCGGCTTATAGTGGTAATTTTTTTGTCTCGGAGTTTTCCAGAGCAGCCGATTGTAGTTTGTTTTCAGATTCACGCTTTTCTCTCTCAAGAAAAAGGACCTAGGCGCATTCCTTCCACCCGAATTCGAGACGTTGCATTTTGATTGCGTCAGTGAGTTGCGTCGAATTAGGATTATTTCAATACTTTTTTCGTATATAAATTTAAAATGTAAATGTAATATTACATTCATTAAATATATCAACGCTGAATAATTAAAAAAGGGTCCCATGGTTAATTCTGAGTATCAACTATATGTATACCAAAATTAAATATACCAAAACAATCGGTTAAGCGATTAAAAATGTTCATATGAATTTTCATCCCCTATTTCAGCCACTAAGGGGTTAGTTTTGGATAAAATTGGTTATGTTTGATCTTGCTTCATCAACTATTTTCCTGAGAAAATTCATCGAAATCGGTGAAGTGGTTCAGATTTTTCATATAAACTTTCACCCCGTATTTTAAAGCCTGTAGGCGGTTGATTTTTGAAAAAATATTTGCTTTACTAATTCGAACCAAATCGGGCTAGCGATTTTGCCGTGAAAGCTTCACAGACGGGCAGGCTTTCGCATTTCTACTGTTAATTATTCTAATATTTTTTTTTTGTTAATTTTTTTATATTAAAGACGTTTTATTTTTTGCAGGATTGTATAAGGAAATTATTTTAAGATATTATGATATACAAACAATTTGCGTCGTTAGTCTCTATCTGTCATTTTGAATTGGGAAGAACACATAGCGGAGCAGCAACGCAACAGTACCTATCCTCGATACATGTATTTTTAGGTAAAATACCGGTATTTATTATCGCTTTTCCTTTTACCTTTATTGTTTTTCGGTAGTGGTCCAAGGACCCAAGGACCAATTTATTATTTTGCACAACACCTGTATATACCTGTAAATGCTGGTTTGATTTTTTCAAATTTGGTGCAGGTTAAAAGCTATGTTCATAATTAATTCTCTCTTGTGTATGTAATGTAACAATGTATGAGAATTATAGAAAGAGAAGCAACGAATAAAGGGTATCGATTTGCCTTTTAACAGTTTTGAGTTTTCTTTACGATAAAGTTCTCATATTTGAACCTTGAAACGTTTTTGTCTAGTTATTTCATGACGGTAATGAAAATTTAGTTATCGATATGATATAAGTGTCAAAACAGTTTTATTTACGTTTTGATTTATCGGTCCATGCCTAGTAGTGAGTATCACTTCACACAGAGTTATACTATATCCACAGACTAGATTCTTCAGATATCAATGTCACTGTCAGTAGTAGTATTTGTATATAAATTGAAGTTATTGTGCCAAAGTCTTCTGTTTCGTTATAGTATTATTTTTTATTGGAAAAGTTATATAAAATTACTGTTTATTCTATTTATTAATTAACATAAATACTATAATTCACGTGCTTCATACACGAATAATTGCTTATAATATAATTTCAATATGAGTGATTTTGAAATGGAAACTGATAGTGATGAAGAAAATCAAATTCAGGATCTTGAACAGCTAAATGCAGCTTTAGTTGACGACGAAGCCTACTCTGTTGCCTCCGTTTCACACGTTTCAACAGTTAGTTATAGTACAATAAACTCAAAATATGAAGAATACTCTAAAATTGAAACTGTTTTAGCTCTCAATAAAATGTGTGACGAAAAGCTTCGAAGGCTAGAAAAAATCTTACAGTCCCGTTTATACGAATGTAGACAGAAACTAAATGATATCCAAGGAACGGACATGAATAGTGATAGATTTGATAAAACAGAAACATTCCGCTATGTGAGTTGTGGCAAGCCCTATTTTAAGGACAAAGCAAACTTCCCAGCCCCAGATAATGAAGATACTCTACTTATGGCTAAGTCACAAATGTATGACTTTTCTAATATAGTATCAGTTCCTGGATGGACTGTTAGGGATAAAAGCCAATTCTTGAATATACTTCTAAAAATGTCTCAAGAGAAAAGGAAAGCACAAATCAATTCAAAAATTGCTGAATTAAAACGAGAAGATAAATCTAAACAAATTAAAAATAATGACAAAAAAATATCAGTGTTGAATAAAGAAGTAGACAAAGTCAATAAAATGCAACTTAAAGACTTGGCATTGCCAATTGCACAGGAGTATGATTGGGATTATGTTGCAAATAAATTAAGTCACAGACACAGTGCCCTAGAATATAGGTCCTTATGGAAATTGTTTCTTCATCCATCCATTAACAAAAATGCTTGGACTAAGCCTGAACACATGGCTCTACAAAAAATAGCTTTTGATCAAAAGTTACAAGACTGGGATAAAATAGCTTCATTACTGGGCACTGCAAGAACTAATTATCAATGTTTTGTATACTTTAGAACAAATATGAGCAATACATTTACAGGCAGAAGATGGACAAAAGAAGAGGAAGAATATCTGAAAAGGTTGATAGAATATTATAAAGAAGATAATTATATTCCATGGGGTAAAGTAGCAGCATCAATGGAAAATCGGACTAAAATACAAATATATAATAAATATTCTAGGCTAGAAGAGCTTAGAAAGGGTAGATTTTTAGCAGAGGAAGATGCTGTGATTTTAACATGTGTAGATAATTTTGGTTCAAATTTCAAAAAAATGTCAAAGTTTTTACCAGGCCGTTCTATAACTCAGTGTCGTGTCCGTTACCAAGTTTTGGCAAAAAAACGGATTTCAACTGTTTGGACAATAGAAGAGGACCGAAAATTAATTCAGTTGATGGCAAATCAAGATTTGTCAATTAACTATTCCAGTATTACTCAACATCTACCCGGAAAAGATAGACAACATATTAGATCAAGATATTTAACTTTGACAAAATGGATGAGAAGGAACCCAAATGTGGACATTGCTAAAGCCCCAAGGCGTGGTGCACGGCGTTTAGGTCATGGGCATTCATCAGAAGATTTAAACAGAGCCATAGAAGGATTAAAATCTAAAATACAATCAGAAGTGATTGATAAAAAACGAAAAAAAGTAAATAAAGATTCACCTGAACATGTTATAGAAGATGCTATAGTGGCTACACTAGTAACAGAAAATGTGAGAATGGAAGAAGCAAAGAGGTCTCAACCATATCCAGAAGAATCTGACGATGAAGACAATGACTCCCAAAATTCTCAAAAAAGCTGCAATGTTCAAAATTTAAGAAAACTATTACTCTTATTAAGAACAAAGTTAAATAAAAGCAAATTTATGAAGAGTCCATATAGTAAAATATATAAAGGATTGATGGAGCCTGAACAAGATGTTGTAACTGTCAAAGTTAAATCATATTCTAAACAAGATGTAGAAAAAAATATAACTATTGATGGTACACCTGATATATGGGGGAACACTTCCTTAGGTCCTTTAGCATATGTGCTCCCACCACATTACTCTACAATAACAGGGTGCAGGAAATTAATGAGTTATGTTACTGCAAAGGCCCAAGCTGATAATCCAGTGAACATCAATGTAGTGTTAAGACGAAATGTCCTGCTAAAAGAAGAAACTTTTTTGTTAATGGAAAGATTCAATGCATTATTTCTTTGGCCAATGCTTCTATCAAATACTACAGCAGGTGAAACTGTATTTGTCAACACAGAGAACTGTTTTTCTCAAAGCCCTTTGAAAAAACACCCACACTTCCATAAAGAGGACTGGAATGCACTGGCAGTACCTGTACATCAATTTACCAACCATGTAAATGACATAATTGACTTAGAAGAGCCGACGGAAAAAGATGATATCAATATAGATGTAGATGAAATACCTAAAGATATAGAATCATTAGACTCTGATGATATGTTTTAACTTTTTAAATAAAATACATGTGAAACCAGAAGACTAATTTATTTTTTATAATATTATTGAACCAGTGACTAAGCTTTGCGAAATTTTATTCTACATATGTGTGTGTAATATTTGTGTATCATAGTTAATTATATGAACTCAATATTTTTTAAGCGTAATATTTCCATATGTAAAAATTTACGATTTGTGTGTTACATAAAATTATTTTGTATTTTGTTTTGTAACTATAGTTTATTAGTCCAAAATGGCCTATCATAAAATTATGTTTGGTAATTAATTTACAGTATGAAACATTTTTTTGCCTAAAAATAAAGAGTATTATTTTGTCAGCTTGCCAAATAAAAATCATTATGCCAAGTTAAAAGTTTATTTTTCGGGACTTAAAATCATTCTTAAATGTATGTTAGGCCATTTTCACTGTAGTAGTTGATGAAGCTTATGTGAATACATAGTAATTGCTGTTATTTGTATGTAAATTAACTGAAGAAATCTCATCTCTTCCATATTCACTGTTGTAGCAGACATAGTTAATAGATATGTAGTAATAATACATACATATACCAAATTCGTAACTTGAAAGTATCTCTTACTATTTAATCGATGTCTCAATTTACGAAACGTTTTAAATAAAGTAGAATATCCTCTGAATATGATTGTTATTTTATTATACTGTATTAAATATAAATATGTACTATGCTAGTTTTCAGTATAAAATTGCACGTGCCTTATGATTTATATATGCCATTTGCAAATGCGATTTCATAAACTCTCAAAATGAATTGTTAAACTGTTCGATTTAACTATTTGTATTTAGCAGTTCTGGTTAGACAAAGCTTTTCTTTAATAATTCAATGAAACATGTTTTGATTTCCGTTATATTCTTTTTCTTCATTACACCAACAAACTACGCTGAACAAAAGTAACAAGAAAGGCTTAAGGTGTCAGTGCAATTGCGATATTTTTTACTGGAGGAGAATTGTCTTGGTTCAAATGCATGTGTCACTACTGTCGCTCTGTCTACCGGGAATAAAGTGTAAAAATAAAATAGAATGCTCTATATGTTAGGTGACTAAAATTTACTTTCAGCAATTTTCTAAAAATGCTTTTTCCCTGCTTTGAAATGAAAGCTGTGAATTGTGATTATTTAGAGATTTGTTCTCCTATTATTATATATTCTGATGTATAAGATAGTTAAGGTAAAATTCGAAATGAGAAAAAAAAATACAAAACTTGCAGCCCACTTGCGGCTTCGCCCGCGTAAACTACAAAAAACGCTGCAACACCAATATACTAATTTTTAATTTTAATCTATACATAAAATAAAAATGTAACTGATCGCTGTCTGTAAAAATATTACCTTTTTTGTTCTTTTCTGCTTGTTTGTTTTTTATTCACGCTAATCTCAGAGGCGGTTTACCCGATTTTAATGTAATTTTGACTATTGTATTGTGGTACACTTACTGTGTATTGTGGTACAATACTATTGTATTGTGGTGTGATTTCAATCGGTTCATAAATTCAAAAATTACATCTATTTACATTATAAATTCATTTCAAAGTTTGTCATTAAAGTGAGAACGCGTATGTTGAAAAACAATAGATATAATGTGTAGTTTACGCAGGCTAGCTTTCATGGTTAAGTCGCTTAAGAAAGTACATAAATTTATACTCATAAATTATTAAAATATATATCGTTGATGTATGAATAATAATTTTGATATTCAATGCAGTGGTTATTCGGTTTTCGGTTTTGTTTTATCATATTAGTTTAGCATCAGCCGACAGCACAAATTAAATGAGAAATTAAAGCATATTACTATATACTTTAAATGAGTCATGGAATTTATGACTATTATTGTCAGTTTGTGACAAAATCAAAAATTTATAAAATTTTTAGATCATTAATCTGTCTGCATAGTGTATACTGCAATCTATTTTCTCCCATGTGGAACTTGTATATAACATGCTCCGATTTCCATAGTCTGGTAACATAAGCTGCAGCATTACACCACCACATATACTGTGTCTATATATAAAAATGAAATTACCTTTGTTAGCTTCTCCTGTTTAAACTCAAGAACAGTTGGGCTAACTTTGGTTTCAAAATATTTGTAGACAGACAACCTTAAGACGGCACGGGAAATTATAAATAAAACTATTTTTCTTCCCATATAAGCTGAATATTGAGCAAGGAAAATAGCTTAGAGTATGTAATATTAAAAGACCTAGCATAAGTAAAATTCGGCTGTATAATTTAATGATGTTTAATAATTTATGCATTCAGTAGTTTTACCGGTAATTTGATCTCCAAATTAATATTTATTACCTTTCTAAGAAAATTTCTGAACGCACTATAAATATATCTTTGACAACAAATATTATATTCATCTGCAACAATTAGAAAAATTACATAGTTATAAATCAGAAGAATTTTTATAGATATTTATAATTTTTGGTTTCTGTTAATTTTTATTGAATTATGAAGTTTAACTTCGTACTCAGGCGAAGTAGTTTGAACGAAGTTTAACTCAGTACTCAAGCGGTACGAAATTCGCTGGTCAACTAGTAAAATATATATTATAAACGTAGACAGTGGGTAAGGGTGGCGTAACGGTCTACTTGTCTATCATGCTTAGCGGATGAAAGATAATTATTTAGTAACCTCCAACCCCTATCTCACCCTTTAGTGGTAAAATTTTCACAAACGCTGAAACTTGTATTTACTTATTTATTTTCAGAAACCAATAAATAAATTGTCATATTTCCAGAATCAAAAATTAAGGATTTTCACTTAAACTTTCAACAGTTATTTAAACATCTAAGGGGTACAATTTTTACAATCTACGACAATGTTTAAAAATGTAACTTTTTAAATTTGTACAGTTGATTTTTTTACACAAGGAACAAAGAACCAACTTGAACGTTAATATCTCAATAATTCTTTATTGTTTTTTATACAACTTAGATTTCTAGTTAATCTATAAGACTTTAAAAGTACCAAAACTAAATTTCATGTTTATATGTTAAATACAATTTGAGCTATGAAAATTCTAAAATAATTCGAAATGGTTCCTGTTATATGACGCTAGGGACCTGCGTCACCAGTTCCCTCTTTCAACTTAGTTGGATATGCTGTCGAATACCTAGCCCACCCATTTTGTAAACTGAGTTTAAAATATTCGGGTGTCTTTGATCTAGTAAGTTATACGACAGCTTATGTTCCGCCATTCATCGTGCAGCGTCTTGAAATTGGGCGTGAATCCCAGAATACAGAGTTTAGCACTATTTTTCTGTGGCTCTGTGTATCCCAGGAGATATGTGTAAACAAATATACTATGACGAAGTAGCTATTGCTTTTTATTTTTATTTCCTTTCTTATGTATCAAATATGTCAAAAGACAATTAATACACGAAAGATTTCGATATTTCACGACCTTTCCTTTCTAACAAAAGTGATATGGAACGCTTTTTAATTTCTGTATTCATATTTATTCTTTACATTGGAGTCGTGCGTCGATACTCGTCGCAAGCACACGAGTCTTGCGTTCGTATAAAAGCAATAACGATTTATTTTTTGTTCTACCCTCATGTATTATTTATTTGATTATGGATGAAAATAATGAAGATACGGTTTTATTATCGAGCCTCAGTGATTCGGAGGATTTTCCGAATCGGAATACTGGAATTAGTGAGCAACAAGTAACAGTGAAAGAAAATGAATTACATAGAGAGAAATCTCGATTTGTTGAAAAAAGACAGAGAGAGGACAGTGAAGAAAGTAGAAGTGAGGAGAACGATTTTATCACAGTACAAAGAAGGCCCAAGCGTATACTTAGAAGTACATCTACTCATGATGAGACATATGATATATGTTTGTCGTCTAATATGGTATTACCTAAACAAATAGGCATGGCTAAGCTGATGAGGTCGGAGAAAATTAGTAATATTTTGAGAATTAAGTATAAAGGACCGTATAAAGTGATTATTTCATTTAAGAATAAAACTGATGCAGAAAAATTATTGAGTAATAGGAAAATTACAGAGTTGGAGTATAGATGTCATCCCACCACTGATGTTCAAATTACGTATGGCGTGGTCAAAGACATAGATTTAGATATAGACGAAAAAGAGATTCAAGAATTTTTTCAGTGTAAAGATGAAATAATCACTGTGAGACGACTTAGGAGATTGAATGAAAAAAGTGAATGGGTACCGAGCTTAACAATACGTTTGGCCTTTAAAAGTTCAACTTTACCCCCGTATATTTTTGGATACGGTTGCCGGTTTAAAGTCGAACCGTACACTTTTCCAGTTTCGCAATGCTCCGGATGCTGGAAATTTGGCCATTTAAATAGAACGTGTCCTACAAAGAAAATCAAATGTCCAAAATGTGGGCAGGGTCATCAAAACTGTGAGTCGATACAATTTGTGTGTGTATACTGTAAAGGCCCGCATATGGCTTTAGATAAAACATGGCCAATGTTTGTGAGAGAAATGAAAATTAGATTGATAATGTGTCAGAATAATCTAACATATAAAAGTGCTCTTGAAAGTTACTGTGAAAAGGAAAAAATATTAAAAGAATCAACCAAAAAAAAGGAGTTTAAAAGTTCTGAAATTTATGTAATCGCAGCAGTGGATACATCGAGGGATCAATTCAAGGAATCCGATAATAGAACATATAGAGATGCTTTAGTCGCAGAGAGTGAAATACACAAGCCTGCAATGTTTGCTTTACCTATGGCAGTAGAATCGGAAGAAGAAAGTGGCGCTGATACCGAAACAAAAACATTTTAAGAATATACGAACATCAATGGGAGAAAGAAAACTCCAAGAAAGACAAATGGCGTATGTAAGCCAGCAAAATGTATGTCAGACGAAAATGACATTGATAACAATACGAATAAAAAGGAAAATGATAAGAAGAGTCCAAAGTTTGAAGAAATTTTAAGAAAAATTAGAGATTATTTTATCAAAAAAAAACATTAAAACACTTTTCTTTAATGCTGTTTGGTTAATTGTAGGAGAACTATGTGTCTTGTTTTCAAAGTTTGTCAAGAGTAGTGATGTGCTCAATAAACTACTATCGTGTCTGAATGGATCCGGCATGTGTTCCTTAAATATTATACAATGGAATTAAAGAAGTCTTAGACCTAAGTTATCAGATTTTAAATTACTGCTGAATAGAGAAAACATTCACATTGCTATTGTAAGTGTGACATGGTTACAGACTAGATCTAATCTGAATATAAGTCAGTATAATGTGTACAGAAAGGACAGAATAGACTATACGGAGGTGTGGCTGTTATAACCCATAAGTCACTTAAAACTGTTTTAGGATCAATTAATGTACCGAATAATGACATAGAAACTTTGCACGTTAAAGTTTTAAATAGTAGAATCGTTAAGAATATTGTTGTATCTGTTTATAGTCCTGCTAATATTTGCACAAGTCAATTGCACTGGGATTACTTATTTTCATCATTTCAAAAGAATACTATAATTGCAGGGGGGGATTTTAATGGGCAGCATACTTGTTGGTCTAACAAGGTAGATACAAGAGGGAAATCAACTTTATTTGATAGTTCTCTCGAATATGATTTGCATCAATCAATGATGGCAGCCCGGCTAAATTGAAAAAGTTGTGGGTCAAGCTGGCAGTCACTCACCAGATATCACCTTTTGTTCTACCGACATAGCATCTAACTTTGACTGGAGAGTTACTAATGAAAATCTTGGGGGGGTGTCACTACCACTTGATAATCAAATTTGCTTTATAACCCTTAGAAGAGTTTATGAATTTCTCTAAAAAACGTAATTATAGTAGGTCCAGCTGGGGAAACAATATAAAGACATGTTTTTAACGAATGTTTTTACCATTTCTACATACGAAACAAATGATGTGCAGGAAATGTATAATTGGTTCGTTGAACAATTAAATAAAGCTGCTGAAGCAAGCATTCCGTTAATTAGATATTGTAATAATATTCACAGAAATTTACACCAAATCATATTGGAGTCAGAATCTGTCTTAAATTGTAGCTGAAGAGAAGATTAGCGCTCAAAAATCTTAGGCGTAATCAACACCTGATAATCTGAATACCCTAGGCGAAAAATTTTAGAAGCTAGAAAATTAATTAAAGCAGCTGATTGTAAGAGTTGCCATGCATATTGTGACTCTATTGATGGAAAATGTGAATACAGCTTGGATTGTAATGGCGTAAAATGCAGTGGATGAAGGGTATGAGAATGGCTAGATTAAGTGCATCTGAGGAGGAGAAGCAGGGAACTATTATGTAATTTATCGCCTGATTATGTACCAGTAAACAAACAGAAATGAAACTTTCATACAAGGAATGTGACTTTACAAGTTGGTTTTACTCTTTGTAGAACTGCACACCTGGTTATGACGATATATCATACTCTCAATGTTATTTAATTTACCCTAGCTGTGCAAACAATATTTATTAAATATTTTCAATCTAGTATTTAGAATCAGATTGTATACCATATCAGTGGAAAGTAGAGATTGTAGCCATTCTAAGCCAGGAGCAGAATAAATTAAGACCAATTTCTTTAATGTCTTGTGTTGTAAAAACTTTACATAGCCTTGATTAAGGCAAGGTTTGAATGGTTTTGGGGAAAGAAATCATGTTTTTTTCTCCCAAAACAACAGATTTTAGAAAAGGTCAGTCATGTTTAGATAATTTAACTAGTTTAATAGAAGTAATATTCAAATAGGTTTTACAAAATATACAAACAGTCGCTTGTTTTGTGGATATATATATAAGGGAAACATAACAATGTAATACCAGAAATTGTTGTTATTAGGTTAGATAATTTAAATATTGATTCGGGAATTTGTCAATATATTTGGTCCTTTTTAAATGAAAGACATCTTAAAATTAAAAGTGAAATGAATAATTTCTATTATGAGAGATGGACAAGCAGGGGTCTTGCCCAAGGGGAGACCCGTTGTGCAACTGCATTTATTTAATATAGCCACCATAGAAATTTGTCAAGCTAGCACAAAATGTATATATAAGTCAATATGCCGATGATTTTGTACTATATGCAAGTTGTAATAAAATTGAGGAAAGTGCGTTCCACTTGCAGGGTGCTGTTGATCTTTTACTCCCAACGTTATTAAATAAATTAGGGCTTGAAATGTCGAGCAATAAATCTAAGCTATGTATTTTTAGTAGGAGTTTTAAAAGACAGAATATAAATGTTAACATTAATGGGTTGAGCTTAGAAGTGGTAGTAACATTAGGTACTTAGGATTATGGCTGGATAGATCCCTGCGTTGGGGTAACATATTGATATTATCTGTGCAAAAGCTGTAAATTTCATTAAAATACTTAAAGTTCTGGCTGGTTCAGGATGGGGATTGCATCCTCAACATTTATGTAGAATTTATTTTGGCATTAATTAAGTAGAATTGACTACGGATCCTTTTGTACGATAACAGTGCTAATACTCATTACATAAATTGGACAGAATACAAAAATATGGCAATGAGAGTTATCGGTGGGTATATTAGGTCTACACCTATACATGTAATGGAAAGTATCTTTGCATTTCTCCTCTTTTTATACGAAGACGCTATATAGCTATAAAATACTGTTTAAAATGTCAATCATCAGTGAAGAATGAAACCATCCAGCATATTTCGCAATTGAGTTTATTATGTAATAAAAGTTATTGGACTAAGAAAAAGAAGCGTTATTGCCTTTCATGTACTGTAATATGAAAAGATGAAATGGAGATTAGTTCCTCGTCATTGGAGATGTTTAATTTAAGCACTTGGCTGTCTAACATAAATATTAAGAGAAAATATTATTAAGACTGATTTAAATTGTATAAATACGCCAAAAAATATTTAGACTGTAATGTGTCAAAAATACGAAATTATTCACGAAATTAATGAGAATTATGTTGGGGGATGCCAGCTACACAGATGGCTCTAAAAATTGTATAATGTTGGATGTTTTGTTTTTTTATGCAGTTAATTTAGTTAGCAAAATGTTTAGAATAAAAAATAGCATTACAATTATGACACGACGGAACTGGTTGCAATTTTACATGGCACTGGTGTATGTTTCCTCTCTTAATTTGTAATAAAATAATGTATAGTTATTTTCTCCGGACAGTAAAAGTGCTTTGCTTCATTTTGACTAGTTGCATTAAAGGCAAGAGAGCTATATCAGTTGCTTATAAAATATTAGATAAGATTATTATGTTACATAACAGGAACATTTTTGTCAAACTCCAATGGGTTCCTTCACACCTTGGACTTAAGGGAAATGAGGAAGCGGACAAACTAGCAAAGCGGGCATTAGTGGAAGGTAAAAATTTAAAAAGAAAAGAAAAGTCAGGTAACACCTGACTTTTGAAACCCACAATCAAGTACAAAAGGAAGCCAGAAAAATTTGGAAAAAGTAATATTTTTGATGAGGGATCAAATTAAAAGGAATATGGTATAAAGGATTATTCAGAATAGCTTCGGCGCTTCACTAGAATCCTATGGTTTGAGGTGAAAAAAAAGTACGTGAACAAATTTTACTGCTCTTAGGTTGCGTGCTGGGCATATTCCATTTAAAAGAAATTCAGTTTTCTCATGAAGAAAGTAAATTCTCCCTAACTGTGGTGTGCGGAGTGGAGGATGATATTCACCATTTCTAAGTGAGCAGAGTGTGTCTGTAACGCCGGGGCCTAGGGCTTAATTCGTCGATATAATTTAAATTTAAGAGTTGTAAAGGTGTTTTCCAATGTTTATTGTCTGAACCTTGTTCTGTGGTAACTAAGATGTTGTATAATTTAAGTATAAATAGTGTTGTTGTTAGAAGATTAAGGGAAATGCTATAATTGTGTGTTTGAAGATTGTTTTAGGGAACGATGGGGCTGACTTGTTGTTTTGTATTATTACATAAAAAAGACCCTAAATAAAAATAGATATAAAAAAAAAAAAAAAATTCTTTTTACATTGTCATCTACACTTCAACAATTAATATTTATGTGCATTTAAATAGAAATTATTTCTATATAAGATATGGTTTTCTATCTCGACCTTTATCAAATAAACATTATAAAAATAATAGAATAAACAGGAACAAAATTATTCTTGACAAAAACCAGATCTACCTCATATAAGTCTATGTTATCGTTATTGTACTATATTTCTAATATTATTTTCAAGGCTTTGATATTAAAATTAATTTATTTACTTTTAAAAATAGTTCAGTTTCTAAACGTTCGATACATGATGACATTTATCTTGACAGCTACGGTACTAGTTCGACTATATACGCTATTTAATTGATGTTTTGTATTAGTGGTTTGTGTCGAATAAAGCACGAATTCTAATAAATAACAATGTAAATATAAATTATCGATATGTTTGATATAAAAGCATGTACCGTATGCTTGAAAACAAACATTAAAATATATAGTTTGAATACAGATCAACTGAGACATGAATATAATTTAGTATCGGGTTTAATGGTAGGTTTTTGTATTTCATATAACAATTTTATATATTAAAATTAAAGGAATGTTTTATAAGCCATTTAATTATTCTCATAATGTGATAATAGTATTTATTTTGATAAATAAATAGTTATTAAAAATACTTCAATATTAGTTTGAATAAAAAAATAAAACAGCATATATATTGTATTTACAAATGTATACAAATATAAGTGAATTATATGTTATAATTGCTGAAACTGTTTTCCATAAATAATCTTAATAAAAAATTAAATGCTTTTAGACTTTTACATACAAAATATAAACAATATCGTATTTTAAACAAATTTTATTATTTTAGACATATAGTCAAAATGGTTTACTGGAATATTTATGCTATCAATGTATGGCTTATGTCAGAAATTTTAAGAAGTTTCGGGACAAATGTCAACATTCATATTATGCACTCAGAGAAGCATTTGATAGGGATAAAAAAGTAAGTTATTATACATTACTAATGTTCTTTTTATTTTATTCTTAATAAAAAGTGAGTATAATTCTTTATTCTTATTTTCTAAGATAACCCAAACAGTTGTTGAGGAAATAAGCCATAACATAACAAATATAGAACCAAGTCTCTCTTATTTGGCACTAGATCATTATAGAACAAAATATGAGCATGTTAAATCTAAAAGAAAGAAGCATCGGCATAGTGGTTCAAGAACAGAAGAACTTGAAAATATACCCATCTTTCATTTTGCTACTACTTCTGATGAACTTATATTTGAAGTACCTAAAAAAAAGACAAAACTGTGGGTCAATTCAGACTATAAAATAAAGCAGGAAGATGAAACTCATATAAAACATGATGAAACTTTTGTAACTGAATCATCTGAAATGTATGAAAAGAAAGATGATGACTTCTATAATGACTTTGATGATTGTGATACACAGAATGAATTTGATAATGATTTTGACACAAAATTGGATAATCAAGTTGATGTCAATGGTGATAAGCTAGAAGAAGAATATGCTACATTAGTGCCAATATCCACTAAGGAAGCTAAAGCTGCTGTGGAAGTTTACAAAATGCTTTTCCAAGGCAAATTTTCATGTGAAGTGTGTCAAAAGACTTATAATAGTCAATACAGATTAAAAGCTCATATGAGAATGCATGACATGGTAAGCATCTCTCAGAGTCAATTTCAATTTTGAAACTATTTTTATATCTTGGTATATTTATAAAAATAATATTTGAATCTCATTGTAAAACCTTTTTATTATAATACTAGTGATTGGCTCGTCAATCTTAGCTATTTCGTACTTTAAGCGGCCTTTTCGAAAAACAATGAAATTCCTGGAAAAATTAACGTAAAATAGGAGAAAAAGGTACCCTATGTTTATCTCAAGACCTTCAAATATCTCTATATAACATTTCTTCTTAAGCGGTTTGATGACGTCACATAAAGACAGAGTTACTTTCGCATTTGTAATGTTTGTATAGTGGTACTTAAGAATATATAATAGTAAAATAAAGTACTATAGGTAATTTGTACTGGTAAATATACAATAAGACCTTATACTTGTAAGCATTGTGGTTTATATAATGTGGCGTCGTGTATGTAGTAAATATTTTTAATTTGAATTTCCTGTAATGTATCTATATTACGCCGCGCCGTTCCATATGACTGCTTGCGTAATGAATTTACCGCCCGAATATTTTTATTTTGCAATATCTTCTAAGATATTTGCTTAATCTATTTAGAGATAGGGGCACAAATATTATATAGATTAATGCCATATGGGTCAAATACGCTTCACAAAATCGATCCTTCTTTTATCTAATAAAATTATATGTTTTTCTTTAAAATGCTAAGTTAAACTACAGTTAATAATGAGTTTCCAATAAAATTAACCAGGATTTACAAATACTAAAAATAATTATTTCCCAAATCTCAAAATTATATTCTTAATAGAACATATTATTTTCATTTTCAGTGTATCAGTGGTACCTTTTCATGTTCACTTTGCAAGTTTTACTACAGATCTGAACTGCTCTTAAAATCTCACATGACAGAAAAACACATGTATAAATATTTATGTAAGAAGTGTCCTGAGGTAAACTTTGACAGGTGAGCTTTTGATTATTAAGATATAACATACATTTATAGAGAACACAGTATTGATGCTACTGGAAAAAGGTCACATAAAAAAGAGGGTCCCCACTTTGGGGGTCCTTATGTTTTTTATGAATGAATGAATTATTGATGACAGTGGATGAGGCTAAGAAATATGCAGGGTCTGTAGGGCTTGCCTCTCCATTCTGTCTGACTACCCCACATGCAAGCAAAATTTTTTTGTAGATTTTGAGCCAAGTTTGCTTAAGATTGTCTTGTCCTGAGTGTCAGACAAATGTTTAACCACCTTCCATCATATCTAATGTCTTAGTAATGTAATGCAGTAGACAAAATTAATTCTGTTGTATGATTATACATGCGATGCTTGTCAATTATATTTTTTCCCAGTGTAATTAGATTGTGCTCACAGTATATTCAAAGGGCCCCCCTTCTTTGGAGAATAGAGTGATGTACCACCAGATTGTCTCTCTATTGATCTATATTGTGAATTTCTATTAGTGCTTCAAGATCAAAACTGAAAAATATATAAAAAAAAAGTATGTTCTATATAAAAAAATAAATAAATTACAGACATTCTGCAAAACGGCACTACTATTGGGGCCATTTCACAGAGATATCACAAAAGCGCACACGCTCTACTAGACTCACAAAAGGAAGAAGGAAGCACAAATCTGCTATAAGGCAATTGGAACCAAAAACTGGTGATCCAGAAGATTTTCCCATACTCTCTGCTGTCAGTCAAGAAGAACAATATGCTTTAATAAAAGATCGACAAAAGACCAAGAATTATATCGATTCTCCATACAAATGTGAATATTGTTACAAAGGTTTTAGAGTTGCAACAACATATGAAACACATTTGAAAAAACATGACCCTGTAAGCTTTTTGGAGTTCAAAATTTAATTTGTGTAATCACCATTTACGATAAGAGGAGTGCATAAAGGCAATATTTTTTTATAGTAACACATTCAAAACACATTAATTAGTAAAAAAATATTATACACACATATGTTTGAAACATGTGTACACATTGCCGAGGCCACGTTTCAACTACGTACTTCTTTACTATTTTTCTTAATTTGTTCCAGTTGATATGAAGAGATAAACATTATTTCATAAAATAATTAAGTTTGCAATTTGAGATGACTATATGTGATCTTAGATGTAACAAAATATAATACAATTAGTCTCTTAAATGTGTAATAATTAACAGATAAATTTTTATAGTTTTTTTTATTGATTTAGTGTTACTATTACTTTTAAAAATAGGTAGTTTTTTATATGTTGCAGGCTATTTCAGGCGAGCTCCAGTGTGATACTTGCAAGACGTATTGCCCCAACACAGCAAAGATGTACAAGCACATGACCAGGTGTCACATTTATAAATACACATGTCAAATGTGTGGATATTTTTGCTTTAATAGGTAAATACTTAATTTGATTTTTGTATTCGGATTCAGAAACAAGATGCCTGATGACTAAAGCTATACCAGCTCTAGAACTTTATTTACTATGTACCTATCTCCCATATGTGGGAGGGAAATTGGTACTTAAAAAAACATTTAGCAAAGATAGGAACTGCTAACAACAAAAATAATTGTAACAAGCATAGATGAATTTCGAAATACCTTGATATGAACATATGGTTTATATGGCGTGTTCGGCCCGGACGGTTTCCAAGAGGCACGGGTTCGAGTCGTGCTACATTCAAATCTTTATACGGTTTCTAAATATGATTCTTATTCTATGTATGTATGTATGAGGTACATGTTTCTTAATACTAAATGTTGGAAGCCTAACTTTAGCTTTAGCCTTAACAACTTGCGGTTTAGAAAAAAATGTATCCTTTTTTGTTGATTGTATAATTTATTAATTTTATTTCAGAGGTCAAGCAAAAATACACTATAACTGGCACAAAAAAGTTATCTATCCTTGTCCTCATTGCAAGAAAGAATTTTCGTAAGTACTTAAGTGTTATTACGCATCTTTAAAATTCGTACAAAAAATCACTTTAGCGGGATTTGAACCTGCTAAGTCGCCGTAGTCTGAACGTGTTGCTTAATTACGTAGAGAGCTTAGATTTTTTGTCCAACAGATGACTGCTTCGAACACCATTGAAGTTTTACAACAGATTTTTAGACAGATTTTTTTATATGAAGTATTATTTTTTAATTTATTACATAAGAACTATTTTTGAACTTCAGAAAAGAATCAACAAAATTGGGGCATATTCGTAAAATGCATCCTTCTACAAACATATGTCACTTGTGTGGACATAGTTTTGTGAGTGTCACCGGGCTTCATATACACAAGCTGAAGACTCATAGTAAAGAGGTGAGTACTTACTATGCAATTTATGTTCTGTTTTTTTGTTAATTTTAAATCAAATCATAAGATATTATTATTTAGTAATGAAAATATTTTTTACTGGATTAATGTTGTATATTATTAGTATTCTATAATACATTTTTGAACACTCGATCATTCGTCTGTCAGTTGATACAATTATTTTATCAAACTACCGTCAACGATTTCTTAGTTGCCAAAATTATTTGTTTTTATTTTCACAAATAAATATAATATATAGATTTTAACATTGAGCCCATAATGGTGAAATGAGATAGCGTCTGATTGTGCACCCGACAGTTGTGAATTCGCTCCCCACTGGAGGAAATATTTAAATACTTTGTTTCTTTTATAAGGAGGTAGAAGAAACCCCAGGTAAAGTGGATCCCAACAACCCGCTGTATTGCGCGGAGTGCCGCGTACAGTTCCGCGATGAAGAAGCTTTTAATACTCATCTGGGCTCCTCTAACAAACATGCAGAGACTAATCGGTCAGTTTTTTTACTCGTCATTACCAGTTGTAGATATAAGATATGTCAAAAAATACGCATTGTTAAGATTTTTTAATTCGACGTCTCGCAACATAAGCTATAAATAAAAGAATGGTAGAGTATTATAAAATAAGAGAGAGAAGAGATTATAAAATATATTTATTTCTAGCGACCCGCTTGCGGCTTTGCCTGCGTAAACTACATGCCTAAACTATTTGGTTTTTTCACCCGCGTTCTCACTTAAATCACAAACTGCTTCCATTTATTATTGAAATTTGTATATGAACAGATTGAGATGAATTAAACACTAAAGCTTAAGAGGCGCGGGTTCAAATCCCGCTGCGTTCAAATTTTTATACGTTTTCTAAATAGGTAAACAGAAAAACAGAAAAGAAAGTTAACAATAATTGATTTTCTAATTCAAATTCTAAATATCCTTATTCAAATAAATTTTTGCAATCACTTTTGAATTGTCGAATGAACATAAAGCTACCACCGGTGAGAAATTGATAAATGCCCGTAATATTTTTATATATCTTCCATTTACAGACAGCGGTCAGTTACATTTTTATTATATGTATGTAATGTATTATATGTCTACAATAAGCAACATAATTAGAAGCAATGGATGTAATAAAAACATGTTGAGACAACTGTTTATTATCTCAAATAAATAAAATAAAAACATAATTACAGGTCAATGATTCAAGCGAACATCGACAGCGCGTACGACACTAAAGGCACGGGAGTGCGGGAAGGGCCGCGACTCACGGACAAGGGCGTCGTCAATATGGGCCGAGCTACGTCTTCTAACTGCGAATTTGTAAGATATTTCAATATACAGCCAAAAAATACGTTCAACACGATCGACAAAAAGCTCGTATTATCCAAGAAATCTTATTAGCGGGAAAATAAAAAATCAAATGTTTTATATCGTATAGATATTAAATTATATAGTTATGAAATTCAATAAATTATTAGAAAGCTAATATGGTGGTTAATATATGAATATAATAAATTACGTTTTATCACATTTATTTATTATGTAATAATTATAATTTTTGGTGTGACAAAAATATTGATGACAAATATAATGTTTTATAACATTATATTATGTGAGAAATTGTATTAAGCGTAACTTAACGGGGTTTTAGGTTTTGTATTAAATTGGGTTTTGTATTATTTTAAATCATAATGTTTATTATCTCTATTTTAAAATTTAGACTGTGAGGTTAGCTTAGTTCTTTAATAATGAAATCTGAAACTTTTTCTTGTAATAAATGTAAACTTATGAATTCAATCCACAGTCACTACTTAAAATAATAATAATAAAACTGTGTAGCTTCCAATTCCACTTATTATATAATATTTACGTCATATATCTATTATGTTATAAATGTTCAAATAAAACTAGCAAGAAAGACAAGTTAAAATAAAAAATGAGGCTATAGTTCGACAACGTCTGACCGATTGTTTAGACTCGGTCCCACTGCGCCACTATTGCTCGTGGGCTCTCTCTCCCGGAGAAATTATCATAATCTGGTTATTTTCATTTCTTCGCTGTAGTGAACTTAACAAAGCGCGGCATAACTTTTTTTTTTTTATAGTAACTAAAATGGCTTACATGCCCTTAATTCTGTGCAACTGATACCAAAACAAACTCGATGGTAATGCATTCAAAGATAATGTAAATTCCACAGTGCAACAAGTACTTGCTGAATGATACACAAGCGACGCGCCACTACGACGCGGAGCACCCCGGCGCGCCCTACCTCAAGCGGTACATGTGCGACATTTGCGGGCACAAGACGCGGGTGAGTACTTGTTGGCGGCCCGTGGATGGAGCAGTGCCTGGGGCTGGCTTTTTTCAATTACGTGTTAGAAGTGAACCGATCATAGTTCTACACAGGCCGGAGATGTTTTAGTAGATTATAGAGAGATTTATTAGTTATACCTCTCGCGGCTACTTCTACTGTATACAAATGAATTCAAAAGTGTGCCTATTCCTCAGTCAGTCTGTAAGTAGGTTCGAGGTGTTCGTCATTTAAAATTCAAAATAATACAAACCACGTGTCTCTAGTCTACTGTACATAGAAAAAAAATCTATTATCCCTAATGGACATTGGACGTAAAGTTGAATCTGTATTAATAAATCCAAACTAGCATAAGCGAAACCTTCATAACAAGTAGACAAGTAAAAAATTTTTGTTACAATATAAAATTATTTATATTATTTGTTTACTGTCAAGATTTAAATATATAATATATACTCGTATATAGTTGATATTTCTTGTATTTCAGCAATATGCCAATCTAGTAGTGCACATGCGCACACACACCCAGGAGAAGCCCTACGCGTGTCCGCACTGCGACAGGCGATTCAGTATGCAGAATAATCGAGACCGCCATATTGTTGTAAGATATCCTATCTTTTCTGTTTATCTGTTTGTCTGTACGTTTGTGCACGCTAATCTCAGTAACAGATTAACCCATTTAAATGCTGTGCAATTATTGTATTTTGGTAAACTTCCCTTAACATTTAGTGTTTATTTCATTTCAATTGGTTTATAAATAAAGTTGCAACCATTTAAATTATAAATTTGAGCAGTTTTTATTTAAGTGAGAACAAGGGCGGGCGAAAATACGAAGTAATTTAGTAGTGTAGTTTACGCAGAAGCATGCGCGAGCGAGAGGTATATATATAAAACTCGTGCGTTACTTGCGACTATGATTTTTGCGGGTTAAGCAGATAATATCTATGAATCCAAAGATCTTGACTATATGGCCATTTTAAATATTGTTTAACAAACAAATATATTGTAGGTTGTACATTTGAATATGTTTCATAAGAATGAAATAAGAAATAAAATTAAATGTTTTAAATTGTATATAAACCTATACCACAAAATATACATAAAAACCTCATGTTTTTACCGGAAATTATATGTGATTTGGTCTATCCAGTATAGCAATTTACGTATTATTTTGTTACAAATCACATACATTTACATGTACCTTCTATAGTAATAAAATAAATATATATACATTCTATAATAATTCCAGGTGCACACAGGTGAAAAGCGCTACCTCTGTCCGCATTGCAACCGTCGCTTCTCACAAAAGAACACCGTGAAGCTACACATACAAACTGTTCACTTGAAGATCCCTTACCCACCCTGGAACAAAAAGAATAGAAAGCGTCGCAATCTCGACGTAGAGCCCCCCTCTCCCCCGCCCAACTATAAATTACCCTTGGAAGCCCCCCATGGAAACTATCTGAGCGCATATATCGACACTACTAACAAAGTATGTGGCACAAATTAATTAAATATTAAAATCAATAATATGTAATCGTAATATGAAATGTAAGATGATATTTTAAAATGTTATTTTTAAAACATACAAAAATGTTATAGTAAGAACGTGGTCAGGTGGTTTGGGCACGTCGAGAGGATGAATGATGGAAGAATGGTAAGAAAGGTATATGACGTAAAGGTGAGCGATATCTGAGGTAGGGGAATAGACCTCGATTGAGCTCAGTATCGATGATACTGGAGGACGGTCACGTAAAAGCGTGAGGACTCCCGGAGGGAGGGGGGCGTGTATGGAGATTGATGACAGCTAAGGAGGCGATAGAAGTATGGGGCCGTAGCGTTTGGCGCTCCGTACTCTCTAGCTACTAAAAAAACTAAAAAACATAAAAAGTTCAAAATGTCACCTGACCTATCCCAATCGAACTATAAACTACCCCTTGGAGCCACATTGAACGGCCCTTTAGGTGTTACGTAAGCAATGTTCTTACTTTTTACATTTAGGAAATTGAAAAAGACAACCTCGAACGGTTTTCAAGAAGCGCGGGTTCGAATCCTGCGTTGCGTTCTAGTTTTCTAAATATGTCTTTTTCAATGTTCTTACTGTTTTTAGACCCGTCTTCTATGTCACCAAAACTAAGCAAATCCCATTCCATGCTAACGTTATCATTAACAACGGATTTTTTTATTATTTTGGTATTATTGTTTTGGTTTCTTTATCGATTCTTGTTTTTTAAATCACCTGGATATGACTGATGATTTAATGAATAAGTAAATAAAAAACTAAACGGGGACGCTTAGTGCTTACGCAATACATGAAAGACAAACGCCTTTATGGAAGTGACGAACGCAGTATGTGGATCGCGTCAAAAGAAAGCTTCGCGCTTTTTCTGCATCTGTTCTCCCTTACCCAATTAGTGTTAAGTGGAGCGCAACTAAACGCCGCAATTACCAGAGCGAGGGAAATGAAATGGGAATGTCCTCGTAATTATTCCACTAGTGGAGATCGACTCTTCTATCGCGCTTACTGACGCTGTGCTATTACGAAAGGAGTAAAATTAACAGTGTTGTTTTAAATTGGGAATTGTTATATTATTGTAATATTGATTTGAATATTTTTTTTATATAATTTCGTGATCTAGTGAAAAATGCATAATAAATAGAATGCTTAGTATTATTTATTATAAAGTAGTCATAAATTTAAGAGCTGTTTCAGATTCACAGTATTTTAAAACTTTGTATCTTTTTTACTTTTCTATTGACTGACTGTGAACTTGTTATTAATATATCCATTACATTGTACTACTAATAAAACTTAAAAAAAGATTACGACTCTAACAAAGACATGAACGTATTTGGTTATATTGATGTAGGTAGTCATTGGTAGATTAGTTATTATAATATTTTTCACAAAATGGCGAAATTGTTTTAAGAAAAATTAAGAATTTCAAAGTACTTTATTCAAAGTTTAAAAAGCTATTATAACTATGTGCTGCGCTTGTCCACAAGAGCGGAGAAAATAAAATAATTAAAATATGATCATACCACTGTGTGGAAATCTTACCCACAATCAACCGCGGCTAAAGTCAGACTGTCCCCTTGCGCCACGATGGCTAAAAAAAAAGTGAGCATACCATATATTGCATTGAATGACATCTACTACTTGACGCTGTAAAATAATACAAACCTTGTCATATCTACTGAAATAGAATTGTTTGATAATATTGATACTCACTAATTTGTACTGTTGATAAAAAAAAAAAAAATTATAATTTAAAGATAGGTTGTGTACCAACCCTAGTGATTTCTTTACACATGGATTGTGTCTATCTTACCCATCAACTCTCATTGTTGATCTCATCTGCAGCTTGACTGTACCTGTACAATTTTATTGATTTTTTATTAAATATTCTAAAAGGATCTGTCACATATAAATAAAAGAATCTCCCATTGAAAATAGTTTTATTTAGCATATACAATAGTATTAAATGAAGACTATGTGTTGTAGTTCTGGTTGAGATTATAATAATATTTTATCTTAGTGTTGTAATTTATATAAAAAAGTATAAAATGTAGACTATGAATGTATTGAGGCCATTATATTATATAAAATATTTATGAATTTATAATTTGTAATAACCTATTTATTATATCAATTAAGCCATACTCTGCTTGTAGGTTTTATTAGACAAAAATATGTTAACATGATTTATTTATAAGTAATGAGTAATTTTAGTATAGAAATATAGTTTATTAGTTATAGAAATAAGTTTAATTTGCATTAGAATATTTTAAAAATGAAACAATATAATTACATTTTATTGGTATTATGTTATTATAATAAATATTTTTTACATGCTACATTATTTTTCATTTGCCCTCATACATATAACTAGTCAATGTATTTCCATTTACGTTGTGTTTGACAATTGGTTCTAAAATTTTACCGCCTTTATGGAGGTATGTAGAGGTGCTTAATATTTATAGGTTTGCTATTATATACCTTACTATACTTCCAATTTGTGTCCACTGGTGTGTCCTTGAGATCTCTGAGCATGTGTGCACTAGGACTGGATTAATAAAACGTTTTGGGTCTTTACACCTACAAAAAAGTGTAATATCATTTTATGTAACTGCATGATCCACGTTTTTTCTAAACTATTTTTAATAACTACTGAAAATACAAAAAAACCCTGCATGCATGCGTGTCTGTATCTCAATATATCAGCTTAGGAGGTTTATTTGCCACAACATTTTTAAAAAATTACATGCGTAAGTCATGAACACATGGCTTAGCGGTACACCTGTTGGGCGGTTTTCAAGAAGTGAGAGTTCGAATTCCGCTGCGTTAAAAATTGTACGTTTTCTAAAAAGGTTTTCAGTTTCTTAAGAGTGTGAATAACACTAATAAAATGTTAACAAAAAGTTTATTTTAAGTTCATTTGAAGTTTGATTTAATTGACTCGTAATATTTTATGTAATTTATTAATTTTTAAATATAACTTTTCTTATGAATTCTTCACATTCTTGACAATTGACATTTAGACTGTACTTTAGTTATCTGTAAATATTTAAACGTCTCTACAAATATTTTATCTGCATTTTAAAAGTTGAAGTCTTGCTAATTTAATATTTTGTCTGTAGTCTGAGCTCTGTTGTGTTATGTTGTTTTCTAAATGTGTTTGGAGTGTATATTTTTACTATTTCAAATATTAAATAAGATGTATAAACAAAGTAATTAGCCACGCTCGCTATGTTTGAAATTAAAGCATGTATTGTATGCTTAAAAAGTAATGTAAAAATTTTTAGTATGAACACTGGTCAATTAAGGAAGGAATTTAATTTAGCATCAGGTTTAAAGGTATTTTTTACTTATAAATGAAACTGTAACACATTAATACACTTATAGTAACATTGTACAAAATATTATTGATATTTTTTTCAATTTTACATATACCTTTTAACTTATAATTTACTTTTAATTGAGAATTGATATCTTGATATATTTTTTATACAGAAAATATAATGTTGAGGAAAGCTATTCTCTATATTTTGAACCAAAATATTCCTTTACATATTAACTATTATAATAATCTTATTTATTATATTTCAGACCAATAGCCTTAATGGACTACCTGAATATTTGTGCTATCAATGTGTAGGTCATGTAAAAAGTTTTAAAAAATTTAGGGAAAAGTGCCAACGTACATATTATGCTTTACAAGAAGTACTACATAGAAATAAAGAGGTAAAATATTTCTTCTATGATTTAATATATTTATTAAATTATAAGTAATAATAAAATTATATATATTACTTTTTTTGTATTACATAGATAACAAATTCTATAATTGAAGAAATTAACTCAAAAGTCCTTAAAATAGAGCCAACTTTATCATATGTAACTCCAAATCACTCCCAAATTAAGTATGAGAGTACAAAATTTAAATGGATAAAACAAAACAGAGTAGGTATAAGACATGAAGATGAAATCTCAATATTCCATTATACTACAACATCTGATGATCTCACATTTGAAGTTCCAAGAAAGAAATCTAAGCTACTAACAGAATTAGTTCAAGAATGTATTAAATTAGAAGATAATGGAAATGCATCGACAACAGCTCCTATAGTTGAAAATCAAAATACAGTACCTGATGCAGAAGTTAATGATACTTTAGACACTACTTTTGACAATTGTGATGATGTGACTGATATTGACAATAATGAGGTTATATGTAAGGAGGATCAAGAAGCTGATGGCATGAATTTAGATGAAGAATATGCAACAATTGTGCCTATATCTATAGTTGAAGCAAAAGCTGTAGTTGATGTATATAAAATGTTTGCCCATGGCAAATTTCAGTGCCAAAAGTGTGGAAAAGCTTATTATAATGAAAATCGTCTTAGTGCACACATGAGAATGCATGATACAGTAATATATCTTTATTTTTTTTTTTCTATAAAAGTATTTAAAAATTATATTTGATATTGAAATTATGTTAGTTGTATCTTACTATTATTATAAGTTTTGTACATTTTTCAGCATACTAGCGGAACATTTTTCTGTGATTTATGCAAATATTATTATAGAACAGAATTCTTATTAAAAACTCATATGAACGAAAAACATATGTACAAATACTTGTGCAAAAAGTGTCCAGAAGTAAGTTTTGACAGGTGTGTAAAATATTTAACAATACATCATTTAGAATTTATTGTAGCACAGTGGGACATCATCTGACTGTAAACGTGAGTGATTCGGGTTTTGAAAGTGTAGAGCAGTGTGTCTTGACACTAGGTTCCCTCTGATTACCCTGCTATGTGGAAAAAAGTGTTATGCTACATTGTTTAAGAAATGTTTATTTTTTTATTGTATATTGAAATTTGTAAGAAATATAGTTTAATTATTATTAATTTCCAGGACATCAGCTAAACAACATTTTATATGGAGTCATATGCAAAAAGGTTCTAAAAAAGATACAAATTGGTATGAATCTCAAAACTCTAGCTGTAGTGCAAATAAAAGTATTAAAAAGAACAAATTGTTTATACGTCCCATAAGAAATACCAAGAGGCTACCTCAAGACTTCCCCATGTATTCCCCGGTCAGTCAAGAAGAACAATATGCAATAGTTAAAGAGAGACAGAAAACTAGAAACTATATAGACTCACCATTCAAATGTGAATATTGTTTTAAAGGCTTTAGAGAAGAAATAACATATCAGAAGCATATGAAAAAACATAATCCTGTAAGTACTAATAGTTAAATTAGTTAAAATTCTCAATACTAGAATTCATTGTAATTCATGATGTAGTTTTGACTTGAAAATAATTGATAAATTTTTAGTCAAAAAAATTATACAATGAACAACATGTAATAGTAATTTTTTCCATTTGTAAATTATAAAAATTGAAAGCTTTTTAAAATTGTTTCTCATTACATTTGATCACTTTAAAAATATGAATATTTAAGTAAACCCACATAGCAGGGTAGGCAGAGAGAACCTAGTGTCAAGATACTGCTATCTCCACTTTCTGGCCTACAACGAGACATTGCGTGTTGACTGGGAGAACTCAACCCTGCACTTTGTTTTAGGTACTAGAACAGAGAAATGAAAATATTTTATATATTATCATTCTTTAAGTGTTGATCGAACACAATTGTACAAACAGTCAGATGCTGCCCCATTGCGCCTCAATGGCCTCTTCTCACATAATTAGACAAATATTATATACTAGCGAGCCGCTCGCTGCTTTACAAGCGTAAACTACATGCAATACCAAACTATTCAATTTTTTCGCCTGCCCGCATTCTCACTTAAATCACAAACTGCTTAAATTTGTAATTTAAATGTAACTTTTTTGTTTATGAACCTATTTACTTGAAATGTTAAGGGAAGTTTATCACAATACAATAGTCAGAACTGCATTTAATTCGGTTAAGCCGTTTCTGAGAATAGCGTGCACAAATAAACAGACACTAAAAATCATTGTTTTGTGTTGTATTATATTAATAAATCCCTAATAAATTTTTTTCTCATATATCTTCCATGTACATAAAGCAATCACTTACATTTTTATTTTATGCATAGATGTAAAAAGTATGTTTTTTTTAATATTTCAGGCCCATTCTGGTAAGCTACAATGTGATGCATGCAAAATATTTTGTCCCGATGCTAGAAAAATGTACAAACATATGAATATGAGTCATCTATTTAAGTATTCGTGCCAAATGTGCAGTTATATTTGTTTTAGCAGGTATATAAAAGTAATATATATTATTTAATTTTGTTTTTTCTATACAAATTGTATTATTTTTAATTTGCTTTATTTTCAGAGGTCAAGCAAAAATGCATTACAAATGGCATAAAAATGTTACATACTCATGTCCCCATTGTAAGAAGGAGTTCACGTAAGTGCTTCTGTGTATATTTAAAGTTTTTTAATATGTAAGTGAATGCCATCAGAGTGCAGTGGATGTCACTGTGAACTTGATTTTTGTGGGTTCGATTTGCATCAAAGATTCCCAGGCCGTGCTGCTATGTAATCATGCTTCTATGAAGGAGAGATGGAGATGCTGAATACTCAGCGCCCGTGCAGTCTTCCAACCGAAATACTTTCTAATTTTGGATTTATTGCTCCGATAACACCTAATGAAACTAGGGATTGTCTTCACAACGCATGAAGAATCGGAAAGCGGTGGGACCTGAGGACATTCCGATCGAAGCGTGGAAATCATTGGGCTCTCTTGGGGTACTTATGCTTACTGACCTGTTTAACTGAACACTGGAACGATGCCACGTCAGTGGCGATACAGCTTTATTACCCCTATATATAAAAGCAGGGGCAGTGTTCAAGATTTGGTAATTACAGGGGCATTAAGTCACACCACCAAGCTCTTTGAGGGCATGATCGACCTCAGTCTTCGCGAAAGTGTACTGTCTCTGAATGTCAATATGGACTTCAGCCGGGATCGGGCACCGGGCAAAAGTGCGGGGAAATGAACAAATATTCATAAGTAATCATTACCTTGAGTGTGATTGCAACACACTGCGCATCAACGGCGATTAGTATATTACTTATTCTTGAAATAATTAGTCTTAAGTATTTGAATCTTAAATGTATGTATACATTTAAAGAATGCATTACTGAACTCCATCATTTTTCTAAAGCATAACACTTATAGTTACAGAATATGTACTAAGATATGCTTAAAATACTAATTTAACAAATTGAATTTATTCCTAACAGTTATTTAGTATTTTTTTATTTACCAGTAAAGCTTCCACAAGACTGACTCACATCCGCATCAAGCACCCGTCCACCAACATCTGCAACTTGTGTGGGCACAGCTTTGTGAGTGTCACCGGACTCTACTGCCACAAGAAACTAGCTCACACAGAACAGGTTACGTCTATATTATTTGCTTATTTACGACAGGAATTCTACGATATTGTGTCTCTGAAGTATTCTTTATAAGAACAATAATTACATAAAAATGTTTTTTTAAAATTGCTTCATAAATAATCAGGCTTTACTTTTCAAATATTTAAAAATAAAGATTAAGATTGCTTATCTAAAGCTTGGCATAATAAAATAAAGCGGCTACTCGCACAGAAAAGTAGTCAGAGGTAACCTAGTGTCTAGACCATCCGGTCTCCATGCCCGACATCTAGACATTGCGCGTTGAGAGAGAGAGAGAACTCAACGCCGCAATTTGTCTTTCCAGAGCGCAAAAATTAAAATAATTTAAAGACCACGATTTTCTACGTTTTAATATATAAAGAATATAAGGCATACGACAGGGAGGTACCTGCGGCTCTTTAAAGGATTATTTGTGGCACTCGATAAACGTAAACATTTTTGTGTTATTATAATTTAATTTAAAATACCTTTTTTATATAATTTGTAAAATTTGTACGGATGAAATTTGTCATTTCATTTAATTTGTTAGCGTAATATATTTTACATAATAATTGTGATGTATGCTGGTTGTAGGTTGGATACCTACTCGGTACATTTATTATCTTTAATATTTATTTCTGTGGTCCGGTTGCGAACAGCCCAGTGTCGCCCAGTGTCGCAATTCCGCCACTTATCACGCAATGTAAATAAAACAGAGTGTCTTGACACTAAGTAATCCTTGGCCACCCTGCTATATCTATTGTGTTTTGTAGGAAGTGGAGGCGTGTGCGGGCGCGACGGACCGCTCGCACCCGCTGTACTGCGCGGAGTGCGACGTGCAGTTCCGCGACGACGCCGCGCTCGCGACGCACTTTGGCTCTTCTAACAAACACGCTGACACTAACTTGTGAGTGTACTGTTGTCACTGTCAACTTATTCTAGTATCTATTATAGTTGAAAAGAGCAACTGTGCTTGTTATTGCCTATTTGAATAAAGATTATTTTGATTGATTACAGTTAATGGCCGTCAGTCAAATGCAATTTCAAACTTTATTCATTCATTAGTTTTAGAGCTGCTATTTTCAAACTGAGTATCTGCAAATGCTGTTTGTATTTAAAACCTTTCACCTGTATTGCTATACTTGCGCAACTTTGCAAGCTCCAGTTAGTACCGGCAGTATACTTGTGCCAGTTGCTAGCGCCAGACACTAGCGCCAGTGAACTTGCGCCAGTTACTGGCGCCGGTGTACTTATATGCCTATTAGGAACTAAAAAATTGTCTGTGCAAGTCGACTTATCAACATATTCAAGTCTGGTACGAAATTTCAGTTTGATTAAGATTATATCAACTTTAAACTATTTATACGCGTTATATATATGCGTTTCATAAAATTTTTGTCACTAAGTGAATTCAGATTAGGTTCCTCTGAATTTATTAATACTAATTTTATTTATCTCGATTCGACGTACATCTTGTAATAAAGTTATTCTGTTATAAGTATACGTTTATTAATGTGACTGTATTTGTATTAGATTATTTTTAGAGGAAAAAATGTTTTCTTTTCATATATTATTACTTTACAAAACCCGGAGATGGCTGTTTAGTAATAAAATAAGTGACTAATCCGTACTGTAACGGGATTGGTGAAACACTCGAAGAAATGATTATATTTTAATATCTCCGCTGTGGTACCAACGACAATGAATTCTGCCACTCTTCACGCAGTCTCGATATCAGGCTAAACAGGTTTAAAAACCAGAATAATAAATTTATAAAAAAAAATTTCTAATACAGTATACAGTATTGGAATAATATTTTACATGCATTGTATATGTAAGAAGTTATTTTCTGATTCTTCTAATCGTTTTTATTTTGTGGTCGTATCGATGTGGCATCAGTACGTCTTCACTGCACACCTTAGTAATATTAAATGTAATATTTATGGAAAAACTTAGCAAAATTATAATAATACTTTATTAAAAAAAAATACTATTTTCATTTAATTACACACACTTTTTATTATATATGCAATGGCGGCAGAATATATTGTGTTTATTTTACATTTGATGTAAATGTAGGTTTTTAAATTATTTTAGATCAATAAAATCTCTGAAAAAGGAAGGTGCCGGTATTCGTCGAGGACGTCCGCGGCGCACGGAGAGCGGCATCGTCAACACGGGAGTGCCCACGTCGACTACTTGTGAAATTGTGAGTTATTCACTTAACTTTATTGAATATTAAATGAAAAATTGTATATTAAGTCTTACTTAATGCGTTTAACTAAGCGATGCTAGCGGCGATAAGTTTTAAATAGTTAATTTATTTTTGTTGAACGTAGCCAGATTCGAATCTGCGTCCCATGGATCAGTGAAATGATTTGACTAAAATGTTAACAAAATTTTGAATTCATACTATTCTCCATATTCTCTGTCAAAAATACAACAAACAAGTGAAATAATTATTTCGATATGTCAATTAGTTCGCTATTTAGAAGTAACCGCGCGACGCGGCCTGCGTACGATCCGTTTGACAGTGTGACGTCATCTTACAACTCTCGTTCAGTCCGCTCGCGCTCTCATTACCGCGCCGTTTTACGTTTCACCAGCAATTAATATATCATTTGTGCTTTCAAATTATTATATTAATTTAGTTATATAAACACACTCTTTTTTTTATATATATATATTATTTAGATTTTAAGCCAAAAAAAGTTCTAGCTCTTTTTTTGGTCTGAATGAGTCTGAATTAATGAATAAAAGTACTTATGACGATCTCGTCGATGATTTTATGACAAAAGTTCTCTATTATTTTGCTGCAGGCGACTTGCTCTTAAATGGAGCGTTATTAAATGACGTCACATGCGGTCTCGTGAGTGATGGCAGACTCGATTTTTTTCCGAATGTATATATATGCCTCTTAAAATTAAAGTACTAGAAATTTTTAACTACAACAAAAACATTAAATAAGTTTTAAACAATAAATTAGTTTTAGTAGAACACGATATGTGAAAAATTAGAGCATATATAAAAAATAATTAAAGAATAAAAAACAACAATTGTAGTGTGTAATCAAATTACAAGTTCAAAAGAGTCGCATTAATTTGACTTGTGTATATAGTAAAAAATATGCCAAATTATCTTCAAATTGAAATATAAAATGAATTAATAGATATATGAAGTATTATTATGATGAATATAATGTTTTAAAATTCCAGTGTAACAAATATCTAGCAAATGACTCGCAAGCGCGCCGCCACTACGACGCGGAGCACCCCGGCGCGCACTTCCTCAAGCGGTACATGTGCGACATTTGCGGGCACACTACTCGGGTATGGGAATATCATATGTGTACATTGTTCCCTTACATACTTGAGGAGAAGCAAATGTTTAAATTTCATAGAACAATGCCTAAGTAATAATTAAAGACAATTGAGCGTGATGTCTGGAATTCGGGCGGAACGCAACTGAGTGTCTTGGCACTAGGTTCTCTCTGCCAAGTTTGCTGTGCGTGATAAAATGTGAAGCTGGACTTAATTTTATATTTTTAATATGTTTTGTTATTTAGAATGTTTTTTTTTGTAAGACTGCGTGTAAGGTTATTATAATGTCAAGAGAAATAATTGTTACTACTAGTACCTTATTAGAACTTAAAATATTTTGCGTCCCCTTCCAGCAATACGCGAACCTGACGGTGCACATGCGCACGCACACGCTGGAGAAGCCCTACGCGTGTCCGCACTGCGAGCGCCGCTTCAGCATGCCCAGCAACCGCGACAGGCACCTCGTGGTGGGTCCCACACCTTGCTTATTGTTCATCTACTTATCTGCATCTGCTGTGGGTTCGATTCCCGATCGGTGGACATTTCAATTCATCATTCATCATTTGTCCGCTCTGGTGACGAGACAGCGTAGCGTTAAGTTGCGCCACTCAACACGCAATGTCTCTAATTCGATTGGGGATGGGGGTACGGAGTGTCTTGACACTAGGTTCCCTCTGACTACCCTGCTAAGCGGAAATCGTGAAAATGCATGAAATATACTTATCTACTATAACATTAGCACAGTCAATTTTCAATCACTCATCTGTTTACTCAGTCACTCGTTTATTTCAGTTGCTAACTCATTCATTCAATAACTCTAATCAGTTTAAAAAGTAATACTTTCATTTATACACTTTTACTCATTTAGAAACTTAATGCGTGTTATTGATATATATTTTCTATTGATTTATTAGCAAAAAATATATAGTTTTTTTGTTAAAATGATATATTTTGGTTTTAAATTAATTTCACATTAAATGTTTCTTATGTGAATAGACGTATCGTGATAAATATTTCCACATGTATGTGTCAAACTTGAAAAGAACATTAGTAAACATAATGTAAATTTAATAAACATTCTTAAAACAGGTACACACTGGTGAAAAGCGCTACCAATGCCAGCACTGTCACAGACGGTTCACACAAAGCAGCGCTGTCAAACTACACATACAAACTGTGCATCTAAAAATCCCGTACGCGCCGTGGGACAAGAAGAACCGGAAACGACGCCGTGACGCCGAACCCCCCCTCCTGCCCACCGCCCTCGCGCCCCCCAACGCCCTTGCTGCCCCCGCCGCCCTCGCCGCCCCCGCACCCCCTCCGCACGCCCCTCTGCCCTCCACAGCGCATAAGCTGTTACTTGATACTACACATGGGAATTATCTAAGCGCTTATATTACATATAACGAGTAACGAACGCATTTCAAGTTACAATTACGTAAGATACAAATTTTTATTTCAACGTCGTATCAATTTTTTTGCGTAAATTGTATAACTCTTCGCAATGTGAAATAAATGACTGAAGTAAAGTTGTAGCTAAATCTTTTTGGTTGTGTTTTTCATTGATTTTGAGAATGTCAGCATCTGCTTTGTTGTCAGCGTTTGTTTTGTTGCAATATGTAGTAAAGCTTTGTATACATCTTTTTATAGAGAACATTTTTTTTTTTTTTTTTAATCTATTTTTATTTAGGGTCTTTTTATGTAATAATACAAAAATGTCAGCCCCATCGTTCCCTAAAACAATCTTCAAACACACAATTATAGCATTTCCTTAATCTTCTAAGAACACTATTTATACTTAAATTTATACAACATCTTAGTTACCACAGAACAAGGTTCAGACAATAAACATTGGAAAACACCTACATCTCTTAAATTTAAATTATATCGACGAATTAAGTCTTGACGGGCCCCGGCATTACGGACACATTCCACTAAGAAATGGTGAATATAGAGAACATTAAATGATTGAAATGACAACAGTAAAACATTACCATAGCAGTTTAACATAGAGCCCTTCCATATAGTATCGAAAGAATTGCAATACAAAACCGCCCCCTTTGTTGTATTTTTTTTTAAATTATAAACGAAATCTTATTCTCAATATGTATGATTAATATCTTTTAGGCTACTTTATGTATATATATTAAATAAAAGAAAGACATTGTTTCAATTTTTCTAGCATTTTTTTGTCCTAATAGCAAAAGTATTTATATTCTAAAACTACCAACCTGCTCGCGGCTTCGCCTGCGTAAATTACACAACTAAACTATTTAGTTTTTTGCGCGCCCGCATTCTCATCTTAATCATGAAGTTTGCTTGAATTTGTAATTTAAATGGTTGTAACTTTTTTTATTTATGAACTGATCAAAATGAAATAAACAGTTAATGTTAAGGACAGTTTACCGCAGTCTGGTACATAAATCAGGTGAACAGTTTCTGAGATTAGCGTGCACAAACGCATAGACAAACAGAAAATAAATTTAAAACCTTTGTTTTGGATTCTATTATATTAATAAATGCCTTCCAATAATATTTTTTCTAATATATCTTCCCTGTAAAGACAGCGATCAGTTACATTTTTATCATATGTATAAATAACTATTAGTTTACAGTATTTTTAAAATAATTATTAAGAATGTAAGAAAATGTGAATGATTGAACCAGATATGATTGTTAAAGTAACTAATACATATAAACTTATTATAAGAAACTTGTGTAATATTTATTGTGTACATATTTAGCTGTAAGGAAAGTGCTTTTGTATACTTATAAGAAATATAATTAAAAAGTGAAACATTCTGAAATACTAAACTAAAAATATCCTTTATAGACTGTTATATTAAAAAGATATGGATGTTAAAATATATAATGCTATTTCTATCTTGCAAAAATAATTATTTCATTAATAATATAGTCACTTCAATGATCTTATATATAAATGCTTGACGCAATTGTGTTGCAGAGAGACAGTATTTGGCTGTGGTCAATTGTGAGTTCGATTCCCACTCGGGGGAATGATTCAAATTATTTTATTTCTAAGCTCTGGTAAGGCAAAGCATGGCTTATTAGACTCACTGACTACCCTGCTATGCGGGACAAAGCGAAGCTGTAAGAGAAACAAGTAAATAGTCTAGTTACACAACTAAATGCTGCAATTTGTTTAATTAAATTTCAAGTCTATTTCTATTTCGAAATTGAATATTCCTCGGTGTAACATAAAAATTAAATACTGTCGTGCAAATAATAGTTGCAATTTTATTATGGAATTGATTTAAATTACTTATTTGTAGTCGGACTGCAAACGTGTTGGTTGCGTGTTCGATCCCTCACTCGGAGGATTTTTTATATTTTAATTATTTTCATTTCTTCGCTTTGTTACAAGACAAAGTGTCACGCAATGTCCCAAATGTCTCCAATTCTGTTCCCTCTGACTACCCTGCTATGTGGGAAAAGCGTGAAGCTTGTACAAAAAACTGACTTGTGTGTATTTTGATTCTTTATATACATGCATAAAGTTTCGGTTTGGAGGAAATAGACTAGCATGAAATAAAGTTTACTTTGCATTCTTATATACTATTGTTTGTAATATTATTCGACTGTTATTTTCGCAGCATTTAGTTTTAATTCTCCTTATATATTTTAATAAATATAATTTACTCAATATTTATGGTTGTTTTTTTTACAATATAAAGTTAAAGAATCCACTGTACTGTCTAGAAGTGATAGTAGATCCGTTGATGTATAAAATCCGCGTTGCCTTAGCAACGTCTTATATAACACATGGTAGGTAGTGTGGGTAATATTTATTTCACTGTTTTATTTTTCTGCGTTAATTAATATAAAATCATTAGCGTTTTACAACATTATCATATAATTTTTAACTGAGACATAATACATACACTGCGTCTGCATAATTTTCGTAAAATGGAGTTGAAAGTTTTCTTCTCGTACTACTAATAGCATTTTTCACAATAAACTATTTATGAATGCGTCGATTTACTCTGTGCAACCTTTCCCATTCCAATTTATCTCTCCTCTCCCAAAGGTTACCTAGAAGATATTGCTCACTTAGCGAGTACAATGTACTGTGTTGAATATTAAGATGAATATTGTGTAACATTTTTTTTTGTTGTACAATAGAGTATTTACTTACTTACTTATGTAATCATTCCCTCGAGTGAAAATCGAACCCACAACCGATTGCGCTCACAGTCAGACGCTGTCTCACTGCGTCATGATGGCCACAAATTTTAAATTATTTTAAATTCTCCGCTCTGGTACCTCAAACCGCTACTCAACACGTAATGTCTATTTCAGCCGGAAGTGGAGAACGGAGTGTCTTGACAATAGGTTCTCTCTGACTAACCTGATATGCGGGACAAACTGTGAAGCTGTGTATACTATTATCGGGAAAATAAAATTCATTTTTAAACAATAAAGTTTATTCTGTATATTTATAACATTAAAATTTGTTTCAAACCCAATAGGAAATGGCAGATTATTGTCGCTTGTTAGCTTAATTGACGTCACAACGCAGCTCGAGCCAGTGCAGTAAATGCTACTAAAATTAATATTGCTATACTATTACTAATGTAACAAATTGAGCACTAAACTAGTCTGTTGCATATAAAATATAAATTATATAATAAATAACAATAAAGAAATAATAAAATAAAATTGTACAAAAATAAAGTCTATACGCAACATTCAGATCTAATAAATAAATAACAAATCACATGTAGGAATGTTTTGGTTGCGATAATATGTTTCTTGTAAACAATACAAAATGCGTTTAAATTCTAGAGGCGGCGACTACAAGCTTCCTTCTTTGAAGACTCAGGTTTCTCTAAATGTAGTGATTTAATCTCCAGCGTTTACAGTCCCTTGTTGAAATAGACTTCCTTCATTTTAGGATAGTTCTTTTTGATGTTTTCCTGGAATTTTTGTTTTAAATAATATATCATACTCATATCATAATAAATAAATGCGTCTCTATCATTTTAGGTTATTAACACGACAATACATAAAAATATGAAAAAATCTTAAGCGTTGCATATTTTAAATCAGGACCACCAATTACAGATAAAAAATAAACATTTCAGCGATATGAAAATTTTAAGGTTAAGACCATCCTGGTGTGTGGTGCACTGGGACAGTATCTGACTTAAAACTAGTGTCCGATACAAGGTTTTCGGCTGAAATCGAAACCGAAACTTGTCAATTCATACTTTTTTTATGACATGTTGAAATTTGTTTTTTTTCCATTCGAATAGTGATTTATTACTTCCACATTAACGATTGGAAATAAATAAATAATTGAATAACATAAAATTGTTAGATTTAATCTTATGAGTACCTAAACTTTGACAAAAATCAGCGCACTTAATATCCATGCAAGGCGTTAATAGGTGGATACTAGAATTTCATATACAATTTTGTGAATATACAATCAGAAGAATTAGTTTTATTTATAGGGTGAAATGATTAATGAAAAACCTAAATAAAACGAAATAAGCACGTAAAATTTTTTTACATAATAATGTCTTGAAATAACATAAAATAGAAACACAAAATTAAATTTAATAATGTATGCCGTAAAAGGTGTGAATTTTCGATTTATCAACTCATTAACGCTCCGTACATAAATACACTTTAAAAAGAAAAAGATGAATATTTCTAATGTAATTATTGTGTTTGTAATGAAATATTACTTGAATTACACTAAATAACATCTCATATTTTTATATATACGAATAATATTTTGGTGTATTTTTAAAAAATATATTTATTTTTAGTTTATTATTATTCACTGCTTATAAAGCGTTAAGCTAAAAAAGTAAATAATACAATACATTTACAAAATATAAAGAATTGCTCTCGATGGTGGAGCAAGGATCCAAGTTAACGATAGTTAGGGTTCAAAGTGACTAATACCCTCAAGGTATGCGCTGTTCAAGCAATGCTTACTGCCTAACTAACTACTGAAGAGGAGTTGGTAAAGAACTGGATGATTTGCATCTGGTCCTTGACCAACTTCTCTCGAACAGTTAAGCGTTCGAGCGATATCAATACATTGACAGAAACGACTCAGTACCATCGTGGTCACATCGACATTCTATATAGCAGTTAAAACGGCCGCAAAGTCTAAATATTTAAATAAATATGTAAATGTTAGTACATGCTTTTAAAAACAGACGTGAGATTGTTTCCCTAGTATGGCATGTGTAGGACTACAAGGCAATATAGAAAAGCAAGTTGCTGGTTTGTCTTTGCAAAGACCAGTACAGCTTCAAATTGTAGCGGAACGTGATTAGTGCATTCAGAATGTCGTCAGTTTATAATATTTTATAAGATTAATATTTTATTGTTAGAGTTTATTTACGGCATCAAAGGAACGGGTCGAAAACCGAAACTTCAGTCGGTCACTACTTAAAACACGATGGTCGTAGGTTCTTTTCGCTCTTGGGTAAATGATTAAATTTAAATTTGTTTCATTTAGGGAAATTATAGAAATTTAAGAAAAATGTAATTAAAACATAATTAAATAAAAAGAATTCAAATTTTATCATTCACCCAAGTGCGGTATTGTGTTACAGTCAGATACTGTCCCACTGCACTGTGCACCAGGATAGCCCCTCTCTTAGTAGGGTCTTTGGAATATGCTAGACTTTCTCAGCCCTCCATGCTGCGCGGGAAAAGCGTGATTAGCTTGACGCAGGCAATAATATATAAGGTACCCTAAGTCCCGGGTCCAGGCTGTCCACGCTGATGGAGGCGCGCTGGTCGAAGATGGCGCAGCAGAGCGGCGTCGCGAAGGTCACGCACAGCCCCACCAGGAACAGCTGGAACGGCACCACCATGACGGGCCGTTTGCAGAACAGACCACGTTTGGTCGCTATACTCGTTATTATTGGCGTTACCGCTGAAATTTAATAATTATGCATCAACTTTTATATAAGTACACAGCTACTTTTTTTTCTAAAAAACGGGTCATCTATGAAATGAAAAAAAAATATTATTTTTTGATAACTTAACAAATATTATTAATATTTGTTTTGTTTTTGTGAACATTATGCGATTGATTTCATGTAGTAATGATTATAATGAGTCATTTTGAGACTGATTTATTAATAAGAGCTAGTCGTTGATTATAAATTAGCTAAATAGTTATCTTAAATAACTATTTTTTAGGGGTATTCTCAAACTTACATGAATAAGAACGTCAACTCTGATAAATAATAGTTTTCATTAACAATTCTTCAAAAACATTGCCCTTTTTAAATATTTGTAAGTAGTATCAGCTGGTATTAAATATATTAAATAAAATATTAAAAAATACGAAATATTTTTATATAAGAGCTATTAACTAAATCTTTCAGATTACGGTATGCCAGATATTTTTAAATTATCTTTATTTGTCCACTTTGGTACCTAAGACAAAGCGCAGCGTTGAGTTTCGCCAGTCAAGACGCGAAGTCTTGGATTCAGGCGGAAAGTGGAGAACGGAGAGTCTTGACATTCGGTTTTCTCTGACTACACTACTGGTGAAAATAAAAAAAACCCATATCTAATACATACTAAGATATTTCAACGATCTTCGAATAGTCTTTGATTAGCAAAAATGTAATGTCTCATTGATGCAACATTTATCAATTGGTACCACTTAATTTTGTCAATAGCAGAATAATTAATACTACAATTGCTATATAAATAAAAATGTCTAGCAGTAGGTACCTAAGCACCTTATACTTATAGTATTGCAAAAAAGTGTCCGTTCAACTACTTACATAAGTTAGTAAATAAAACAAGAACTAATATAAAGAGTATTAGTATGTAAAAAGTTATAATAAGAAAGAAAACTATTAGAATGATTTAAGGAAATTAATATATGAATAATAAGAAAAATGGGTACGTTGCAGAGTCATGGTTTTCCTCGCAAAGGGTAGTCAGTCATGTACAAGATACTTCGTTCTAGACTTTCCGCCTGTATTCGTGACACTGCGTGTTAAGTGGCGGAACTCAACACCGCTCGTTGTCTTCTTACCAGAGTAGAGCAATGAAAATAATTTCAATATAATTCCCCCATAAATCCAAATAATATCTGCTATATTTATATGCCCTTAAATCTAAATTCATACACAGAACTGCCAAAACACAAAAATGCGACATCCATTCATGTCTGTTTTAGTCACAAGGTTATTAAAATACTTTCGTATAAGTAGTTCATCCTAGTCTTCAATTGGAACTGTATTTTAAAAACATTCAACCATATGTTCATAATTTGTATTATTTTATTATTTTTTAAGCTTCCCCCACTCCGCAAACTCTCAGGTTTTTTTTGACCTTCCTCCAGTACCATCAATATCGTTTCTTACCGTGTTCACCATAATACTTATACAAACAAAGAATATATAAACGTAACACATAACAAACTCACTCATTCCAGGCAATGCCATGAAAATTCTGGAGATACAGACGAGGCCGATGCCGTACTTGGCGGCGCGCTTGGACTCGCCCATGAGCGTGCCGTCTGCGGTGAACACTGGGGTGCCGTTTATTAGTTCCCTAAAAATTTTTATAATAATTAAAATCTTTTTCTAATAATGTAACTATGTTACAGCTAAAAGGTGTTTGAAATTAAATACACCAATGTTTAACACTTTTTATAATCGTAAAGGTTCGAAAACCGGTAAGAATTTTACTAAGCCTAATATAAGATCACATATTGCTTATATTTAAATCACAACTTTAATATTTTTCATTTCCTGTGACGGAAAAAAAGTCAATTTACAATCCATTGTTATATTTCATCAATAATTTATTAACTAAATAATTTGCATTAACACAAGCTTAAGACGGATGGATGGATGGCTTTTTTAAAACTAATAACCTTATATTTAAATTAGACCAATATTTACCCGCTTCGCATCATGGGAATGTTAATAAAGTTAGCTCCGCAAACAGCCGCGAATGGCACTAAACGAGAGTAGATGGGACTCATGTTCTGAAATTGTAAAAAAACATGCATTAGTTAGTCTGCCATTTTTATTTAATCAGACACGCTGGTACATTTCATCATTCTGACAGAATATTATTTTCATCTTCATTTATCTCCAACATTATTCATTGTAGAGTTCAAATACCTAGAGACTTTTAAGTGACTAATTACTAACTGGTCACTGCTTTATCCTGACGTCTTTTTTTGTAGTTGAGAAATGTATCTAACGCATGGATAGATAATCCGCTGTAAATGAATCCTATACTACCCATTAGAAACATGCAAGATAGCATATTACTACGAAGCCTCAGTGGATGGCAGCGGTTACATTGCATATAAAATGGCACCTAACCCAATTTTTTGTCTGTTCTCGTCAGACTAACCCACTTCGTTTAATTAGAGGAAGCAAACATTTAAATTCTAAATAAGGTAGATACGTATATTTTTTTTCCTGAATGTGATTCTGTCGCACAACCCTTGTTCGCGTAATATATTGCGCAGGCGAAACTTACGCACAATTTTATAAAGTTTTAAATTTTTTCTATTTTTTGTAAGTTTTCCATTTATTTTTATAGCTAAGATAATATCCAAAAATAGCTACGATAAGTGGAGTAATATATCTTAGCTATTTGTAGAGATTATGATTACGAATATGAAGCGCATCATTAATTTATTTTATTAACCGTTTTTTTTTTATTCAATTGAATTTGTTTTGTATTTAGTTAGACCACGCATAACTTTTTACAGAGGACAAGAGTACACGCCGAAGTTGGTCTCATAAAAAAAATCTACAAAAAATTCAAACCTAGGCGTTTTTAAAGTAGTAGTTTAAAGGTTAACCCTAAGTCCTAATTTATAAGTCGAGTAATTTTAAATATGAATAGAAGAGAAACTATATTTGTTTGGAAGATAATACGTTCTACACAACAGATTTACATTTATCTTATCACTAGATAAGCTTTGGCTTTACGTAAGGAGGCGGTGTCAGAGACGTATGCGCATATACGTGTATATGGAAATAGTATATACTAGCTGTGCCTGCGACTGCGTCCGCGTGGAATTCTAACATAAGAGTAGCCCAAGTTACGGAAAATCAGTCCAGCTGTTCCAGAGATTAGCCGACAGATATAAAAATTGTACAAATGTAATTTTTGTAATTAATGTAATTTTTGTTATGTATCGTGTGTACATACGAGTACATATGCATTTGGTAAAAAGCGGTTATTTTAATATTACAAACAGACACTCCAATTTTATTGATTCGTATAGATAAACTTGTCGAGCAACTTTTACTTTCTCCTCTCCTTTTTAAATCCTCTCTTAGAGCTCCCCTACCATTGTCCCAGGACATATCTACCAAATTTCAGCTTTCTACGCCCATTGGTATCGCTGCGTTGTAATCAGTCTGTCAATAACGCAATAGTTATATATATGAGATAATGTTTTATTTTAATATATTTGCCATGAAGTTATTAATACAGTGATAAGTAGAATGCCATGAATAACTGTGTTCAGTTAACATTGTTCTGTTTGCTTGTCTGTCGTCGTCAAGTGCAGTAAGATGTGACATATTGTTATATTTGCATAATTGTTATTTATTTGCTTAAATCATTGTTATTCTTAAAGTACCATAGTACGTAAACAACAAAATGTATTTTTCAAATAAGATATAACGTATAAGTCCTTACGTAAGGGAATTTATTTCTGTAATATTACCATATACTTAGGTTGAAATACAAAATGGACTCCTGAACTCATAATAAATATTAGCATTTATTACGTCTTTTATATATATAAGCTATTTTATTACAGCAATAATAAAATCTATATTTAAAATTTCATTGGAGTAGGTAGGTAGAGTAGAGTTTGAGTAGGTAGAGTAGGCACTGCGTTCACTACTTTCCGAATTCAAAATATTGCGCTTTGTCTTACAAGAGCGGAAAAATAAAAATAATTTAAATATATAATATAAGAGATGTAATGGGATCCACGACCATCGCGTTTACAGTCGTACTTTGAACTTTTAATACCTTTTTTATTTGTAGCAAAGGCTAATCAGGGGGAAACTTGTGTCAATAATGATATAATAAAATATATATCCATAACTCGTGTACCTATTATGTTTTAGGGATAGGCGTAAGACATGTTTTAGACGTAAGTTTTATTTACAATGCATTAACAATTTGCGAATAACATAACAAAAACCCAGATTAATTTTAAAATACAGATAAGTAATAAGATTATGTGGTACCAAGCGGAACTATCACAAAGTGTGAATAACGATTTAATGAGAAATTTTAAATTATTTTAATTCCTTCGCTCTTGTAGAAGACAAAGCGATGCGTTGATTTTTGCCACTCAACTCATCTCGATTTCAGGCGGAAAACGCAGAAAAGAGTATCTTGAGACTAGGTTCTTTTTGACTACCGTGCTATGCGGGAAAAAAAACCATTGAAGAACATCCTTTAATTGAATATTTTTAGTTATTTTTTTTTTATATTACTGAGATTTGAGATTGTTTCGCAACAGTCATATTCAAATATTGAAGCTTTCATAGACATTGTAGTTATAAAAAACGAACTGTAATTTATCAATGTCAAGAAATCATTACATAAGACTGATCCCTATATCATTTTATTTAGCATGTCAGGGGTATATTTGTATTTGTATGATAAGGGCACACAAATTATTAACTAGTTGGCATTAATTTTTTAGCTATTTTTTATCTCAGATCATAATCAAGTAAAAGAACGGAAAATGTAATTACTACTATTTACTATGTAGGTATTAGTTGAATTTGGGACATGAAAACTATATAAAATCTACATATGTAATCCTTAATTCAAGCGAAATGTAGTTCCGACCATGTAAATTAGAATCCACTCCACGAATATCGTTCAACGCGCATTCGAAACAATTGAAAAGCGACTGAAAATTTAATACTAAGTACATTGAGTACTATATTTTTTCAGTATTAATTTTAATTTATCCAAACTATTTTTATTTGTATTCCGGCTTAGTATGATAAAGCGTGACACTGGCTTCAGCAAGGCTAAGGCAAGGCAAACTAGTAATTTCTCTAAAAAGGGCAGAAAGTGGAAAATACAATAACATTAGAAATGCTTGAAGATGAAAAAATAAATATAAAATAAATACAATAGTTACAATTTCAAAAGTTCAGCAATGAAAAGTAAATCCAACATTATGGCATCGAGTTTAATCACTGTTACTACTAATAAAGCACTTACTATATAACTAATTTAGGTTAATAAAATATTTTCTATATAGATATAAGCTTCATATTGATCCCTGTATTGTTGTTAAAAAAAATTAATTATAGTACAGTGTCCCATAATATATACATATAAATGTATATATGTATAGGTTCTTGTAATTTGTAGTAGTTTCGTGTAGTTCTAAACAAAATAATCAATAGCATTTGTATGATGTAGAAACATTTTGTCAGAGGCATTACTTGTTTAAGCAAACAGAAGTCATTTTCACTATCGCGTTACACGACACACCTCTCTAGCTCTGACGTCAATGTACACATTGGGGGAATGATAATAGCAATATCACTGTCAATGGGTTTTTTTGTGTAATTCTTTGACGTTGCATGAAAAGTAAATCACATAGACTCTAGATAGAACCTTGTGTCATACACTACGTTCTTCACATTCCACCCGAAATCGAGATATTGACGTTGAGGAGTGGCGGAATTCAACATCGTACGCCATGGAGAAATGATTTATATATAATCATTCCCCCGAGTCGGGATCGAACCCACAACCAAACGCATTCACATTCAGATTACAAGATACGTAAATGGAAAAAGTTCATAAGGTTCGGCCAATAAAGTATTTAATGTATTATTATCAAAATGAAATCAGATCTCTTACTTTATTAAAAAATAAAAAATGAGATAATAATTTTTTTATTCATTTATATTATAAAAAAAAACGTTTTAGTTTCTTTATGATATCGCACAGAATATAAAGTGGTAAATCATTTACTAAAATAAAAGTTATGAAAATATTAAATACATTTTGCGTGATACAGAAATTTTTTTTTTTTTTTAGATCTTGAGTACTAATATATAATATAATCTAAATAACATTTAAGGTTTCTTTCTATAAATTAAAATTTATTTTGCATATTTTTTATTGGTACAATGGAAATGGATATCTAGAGCAAAAAAAAAACCTTTTATGAATGAATGATATGTCACGATATAGTCCGTTGAAAAGTTACATTTAGGATTGCATTTTTCTGAGAACGTAATTTAATTTTTTTTGTATAGCATAGAAAATTTTATATTATTTTATATATAGCGGAAATTATCCGTTGAAAAACTCTCTGTAAGTTTGCTCTCATGTGATTTTATTCTAAAATCACCAGAATATGAAAGTATATAACGCCCGAAAGAAAAATTGTTAAGAAAAAGTCGGTTATTTTTGGTTATAACTTTTCTATTTTTTATTTTCTTTAGAGTTGCTAGCTTACGAGATGCAGAAACCCTTTGCGCGCCTTTTCCAAGACGGCGTCCGGCGGACAAGAGTGGCGACCCCACAAACTTGAACTTAAGCTTCTTTTTACTCCTACTTACTCATTACTAACATTAAAAATATAAAATGGTATACTAATGCCTAAAAATGTAACAATTTAAATTTCAATGGCGCCAAACATTCCTCTTATTCGAAAATGGGTCAAAAAGTTTGAAGTTAAAGTTTGAAGTTAAAAAATCTAAAGTTTACGCCAATACACCGATTTAGCTGGTGCATTTGACAGAACCTGCCGAGCCGTCATAAGTAATTAAACGCGAAGGGAAATAAATTCCCAAATTGTGTACTTTAATAAGTAATAAAAAGAAAATCGACACTCGGCTTACTTTTTTTCTAATCGATCCACTAAATATAAACTTTATTTTGAACCACCTTGTATTACAGTTTTAGGTACTTAGAAATAAAGCCACTACTTTGTTTCTATTTCGTTTCTTACTATAAAATAAGTATTTTATTTTGTCAATTTACTGTTCTTTTGTACTCTGTCTATCTGTTTGTGACGTCATCACGGCACAACCGCAGAATCGATTGATATGAAATTTTATGTAAAGACACTCGAGGGTCTTAGGATGAACATAGGCATACTTATTATTTGGATTTCCAGGAATTTCATTGATTTACGAGAAGGCCGCTAAGACAAAAACAACTATAGTTCACGTGGGCAAAACCACGAGTATGTATTAATATGAAATAACAAGTATCTTAGTATAATTTTTATTGTCGTTATCATACTTGATAAGAATAATAACAGCATCCGGCTCTTCAATACTTGTTAGAAAATGCCGAGATTTTTGAACTGTAAGTGTTTATCACATTTAAGTGTAGATATCATAATTTGTCAACTGAGTCATGGTCAAGAGACGATGCTATGTCAGATAATAACATTAAATATGTATGCGTATTAAATCATATATTTTTTCAGCTTTACGCCTTTCCCACATAGCAGGCAAGCGTTCACTAGGCAAAGAGAACCTCTAGACACTTCGTTCTCCACTCTCCGTTTGAATTCCAGATAATGTGTGTTGAGTGGCGGAATTCAATGCCAAAACCACAGCGGAGAAAATGAAAATAATTACACTTGAATGTTGATCAAAACCACAACTAAAATGCTTACATGCTCTTTATATGAAGAATATAAAAATATTCTAAATTACTCACATAAATGTGTACCTATATACATCATATAGTAATGGAAGATATTGTATTATGATTGCACCCAAAGAAACTTTTTATATATTTTTATATTACGATATTTTTTTACTTATTTACTACTATCTTAAATACCGGAAAAATTCGATGAATAAATTTGGAATTTTGTAAGGTTTATAATAAAAAACAAGAAACAAAAATTATGTACGTAATTGTACGTAGTAATGTATAGGGTACCATATTCTTTATTTATTCTGTAAATATTTTAACACGCTTTCAGTAATATTCTATCTTGATTTTTTTTCAAGTGAATTATTGCCGATTTAAATTTTGTTATGCAAAGGTTTTACTTTTGAAACGGTAAAAATATACCAAATATATCTGACGAATATTTTTGAAGGCAGCACCAGTGGTTATATGGTATTACGAAAGGAGTAAAAATATATAATAATATAATATAATAATATAATATAAATAAATAACAATGATATATATATGTATATATGTGCGGCTTTTTCCTAAAAAAATCGAACCCACAACCAATCGCGTTGGCCTCCACCATTCGTATATAGTAATAGTAAGTTTTAACAAACAAGTTTGTATATTTCTTTAAAAATAAAAATTTAAAGAGTAACATGTTGTACTATGTTGGTACTATTAAGTGTTATAGATCATCTAATATATATATTATATACATATATATTATATATATTTAATTTTTTCTTACCTTGACTTTGCTGTTGAGGAAGAGGGCAGTGGAGAGTGCGCCGCCGCATGCAGCGCAATATGATGCTACAAGTTGTCTGCAAAAAATATAAATTTCTATTTAAATAATTAGAATGAAATTTTTCTTGTTAGTATATGATGACATAGAATTTTTCGATTTTTCCAATGCCATACCTAAATCACTGTAAGCATGATGGTTGTGGGTTCGATACCCATTTTGGGAAATGATAATAATTAATAAAAAGAAAATCGCGGCATTGAGTTACTCTCTGTCTCAAATTTGGGAGAAAGGAGTGTCTTGACACTATGCTCTCTCTAGAAGAAGAAGCTATATTAATATGCTTTAAGCTGAAATATTTTTATACCATACTCACGAGGTAGGTAGCGGTGTAGTGCCAGACCTATTGGTGTAGTTGACGACAGCGTTGAACGTCTGATTGACCCATTGCCAGAAAACCGTGGCTGCGGTCGTCTTGTAAAACGTTATCATACCTTAAATATTAATAATATTGTAGAATTCATTTTAATACATTATTTTTAAAATGCCACTCACACATTTGGCATATTTTATTTTAGATACAAACATAATACGACCACACGATTGGAACTTTAGATATCTGTCCGAGCGCTCTAGCCGAATACTTAAAGCTATACGTTAAAAGTTAGTTGTAAAGACAATTTCGTAATTTTTTCAGCATCACGCTTTTTCCCGTATAGCAGGATAATCAGAGAGAACCTAGTATTAAGACACTCCGTTCTCTACTTTCTTCTTGAGTTCCAGCCATTGCGTGTTGATTGGCGAAACTCAATACAGCGCTTTCTTACCAGAACCAAGAAAATGAAAATATAATAATTATTATATACCAACGCAGATATAAATAAATAAATATTATAGTTATCAGTTATTGAAAAATAATTATTTTACTCGACGCTTAAAATCCTCATGTTACTAACAATATAACTAAGTGCTACGTCTTCGAACCGTAGAGCGCTTTACGTTATTAGATCTATATTTCTGGTCGTATTATGTTTCCGAACCTAATGTCATTAAAAGTTTATATAAACACTTTAAAGGCTAAATGGCTGTGGGTTCGAACCCCAACCAGGTATTAGATAAAGGGCGACGTTAGGTTATACCATTAGGTTCTCTCCACTTACCTATCTAAGAACAAAAAAGAAGAATATAAAAATTTAGACTAAATGAAGAAATTTTTGAGGCCATTGTGGCGTAGTAGAACAGTGGCTGTTGTTGGTTCGATTACCAGTAGGGGTATTATATTTAAATTTAATTTCTCAGAACTGGGAAGAAGACAAACCGCCAGCACTCAACACGTAAAACTTACATCCTGTAATTATAGTATTCATCGGCGCCTGTGCGGACATCCGGCCCAATACAAACATCTTCTCCCCCGAGTCGGGGTGGAAGGCGCTATCATACAAATATTTCGTAGACCACAGTTTGTCTTCATCGTAGCCAGCCGGCATTTTACGCGACCGCCTGTATATTATAATGAAATTCATTGCTTAAAGAAGAAGCGATGGTTCAAAATCTTCATCGTTCAAAAATTGTGTATGATTTATTTTGCCTCAGTATAACTTTATGTTTAAATTAACTTTTAAATAAAATATATAATACAGTGTTTCTTGTCTTGTTTATAAGAGCGGAGAAATGAAAATATGATCATTCCCCTAATTGGGAATTGAACCCACAACCAATCACGATTACAGCCACAACTCTGTCCCACTTAGCTTATGGTCTGTATTCGGACGGAAAGTGGAGAAGTATCTTGACACTGCTATAATAAAAAGCGTGAAGCTGAAACTGTACTGTTTCTTACAACTTGTAGTAAACTGTATTTTTACTATTTATTTTTTAACATAGGCACATATACATCACAAGCTAATATTTTGTAACAAGTAATAACGAAATATAACGTAAATGACGTTATATTCGTTGGTGTATATTGGCGAACTGACCAAATTATTCGTAGACTAGTTTGCAGAATCAAATCTCGCTTTAATAAAAAGTATTTTATATAGAACTTACTCATATGAACATTACAATGAGCTGGTGGTAAAATATGTCGCTAATATATACAAAGAGTCTGTCAGCAATATATTAAGCTAAAATAATAAATCTTAAACAATTATAGCAAAAGTAAAAAAAAATACTCTACATTATAAACATTATATATATATATATATCTACCTGAATTCAGTGACGATACGTTTAGCCTCTTCCAAATCGGAATTGCTGGCGAAGGCATTCATAGGATTAGTCAGCAGAAGGAAGTGTTTCGCGCGCCCCATATATGAGCTTTGGTCGTACCGGGGCTTATCCAGATTTATGTGGCTCATATTGAAGGCTGCTACTAAAGGAATATTTTAAATTTGAGAATATTCATAACTCAATACACTTGTATGTCAAGGGAATAGGATTAAAAACATGGTGAATATTGTGAACCGTTTGATTACCCGATTAACCGTCGTAATTTGATTTTATTTATATTTATGTTTGTTTTTGTTAATTAGTCCTAGATAACTAATTATGTATATACAAATGTTCTTTTTTTTCCAAAAACTTAAGTACGTCAACGAATGCTTACCTAATTATCCCTTTTGTATGGTCTCATGTAAATTATATATATGACTTAGCGAGAATAAATGTCTTTAAGCCTAAGCCTAACAGTTTCAAATAAGTTTCGCTTCATGTTAAAAGTAGTTATATATAGGAAGAGACGCATTGCAGGTACCTATATATAGGCAGAACCTTGTGTCGTGATACTCCGTCCTCCGGTTTCCGCCCGTACTTAAGAATGCAATTTGTAAAGCAGGATATTGAAAATAATTTATATACAATCATTCTTCTGAGTGGGGATCGAACCCACAACCATTGTGCTTAAAATTAGACTTTGTACCACCGCATTACGATGGGCTATTTTAACTTGTTAACTTTATATAAATTTAATATAAATAACAAAAGATTACAAGTGTGCTTATATACTATTTTCTCAATGCATCTCAATATTTATAATATTTACAAATGTATTATAAACTTGAGCTCTGAACAAAAGAGATAAACATTCACAATTATCAATATTATCTTTACGAACAGAACAAAGTATAAATCATATGAGAATTTTGAGCAAATTATATTAAGAAAAGTATAGAAAACCGGCGTGTTCAAATCAAATGAATAATTATTTTTGTATACAAATTATATTTTATTATACTGTATGATCATTACAAAATAATTTCTAAAATTTAATGATAGCAGACTCGGCGGAATCATTAAATTTATATTTTTCTCCACTCTGGAAACACAAAGCGCGGCGACTCACACCGTAATATCTCGAATTCCAGCTGAAAGCGGAGCGTGAAACTGTAAGAACAGTCAATTTTAAAATTTTATAGGTAATATAACACTTATATATAACGGTTTAACTAATAACCTTATTATATAACGGTTTATTTTTCGGGTAATTTAATTATAGGTCGTGGTTTTTTTTATTTTCATCTTTCACGCATAGTTAAGTGGGTGGCAGAGAGAATGTAGTTACATGATACTCTGTAATTCGTTTTCTGCCCGAAGCAATGATTTTGCCGAGTGAGGGTCGAACCCTCAACCATGTTTTTGGTTTACTGTGAGACGTTGGTCTACTTTTTAATACATTTTATTTATTTGTCATTAAATAGAAAAAATAATTTAACTTATCCAAAATTTATCATTTAATAGAAAAAAACATTTAACTTATTCAAAATTAATCATTAAATAGATAACACAAGCTGCAACAATTTTCTCATTTCAAGCAATGTTAGGTATACGACATATACGCAATGAACTAATTGTACTATAATAAAGAAGATAATCCATACTTAATACAATATGCGAATAAATGCGAAAGTAATAAAATACTTGAGGGTTGGAAATGTGAAATTAATAAAATACTTGAGGGTCCTGGGATGACCAAAGGCTACTTCTTCTCCTATTTGTTTTATCAGCTATAGTGTACGCGGACGAAGCCGCGATCGGGTCGCTTGTATTAAATATTTTGTGAGAAAGGTTTATTATAATAAACTCCGTATATATACATAATTATTATTAATTTGTTTCTTTTGGGAGAAGAATGGCTGCGCTATTTAATATCAATCATAAGTTTGTTCTAATTAATGTTCGTGATAACTTAATAACATAAACTAAGTAGATGTCACGGGCACATCTTATCTGACAAAATTCTTCTGCGACGAATATGATAAAACAGCTACAGCTGTGTTAACTATTAAATTTTATCAATTAAAATATTACAAAATATTTTATACAAATATTATTTTTTATTTAGACATTAATAAACCTTTCTATTACTATGTAGTAAGTTTAATTGTTAGCGGAAAAAAAATAACTAAGGCATTTATCGTGTAAGTGTGTCTAAGGTTGTTAACTTTTCGGTTTCTTGTATCAAACAGAAAGCTATGTAAAACATTCTGTATAAGTAAAATACGTAATATAATTATTCAGTATAATATTTAAAAGTTATTTATTTTCCTATCTATACCTTAAACACACCATATTGCTAACAGGTATGCTTGGTATTCTAGTCACTGTAGATTATTATATATTTATTATTATAACATTTTACCTAAATCATTATCAGCTTTACACTTTTTCCCGTATAGCAAGGTAGTCAGAATATAGGTACCAAGACACTCCTTCCTCTAGCTTACGCCCGAATCAGAGACATTATGTGTCTTAGATATATTTAGAAAACGTATAAGTTCAATTTCCTAACTGTACGAATAACACTTTAAAAAATGTTAAAAATATATACATTATGTGTCTTATTCACCGGGGTGTAGAAATGAAAATAATTAATTTATGATCATTTCTCTAAGTGGAAATCGAGCCCACGACTAATCGCGATTATAGTCAGACGTTGTCCCACTGCGCCACTATGGCCTCATTACAAAACTAAAATTGTAATTGATAAAAGATTACTTTTAAAAAAAATACGACAATTTTAACAAATAAATTGAAAATGTAAATGTTTACAAAATTTACATATAATATGACTTAACTTTAAACGCTGCAATTTCGGATGCTCAAGGCTCATTTTTTTTGGCATTTATAAATACATATACTTTTCTATTTTATTTTAATGAAACTAAGTATAATAACTAAAAATGCATGACAACATTGTGTTATTTTTTTTTAATAAATTATGATTCATTCCAAATGCGTACGCAATTAAACGAACAGTCAAATATTTCATGTTGTGTTCAATACGTGAATATAATTTTCGCGTAATATTGTATTTGGTGTGTATATTGATAATATTTTTATAACAATTATTAGTTAATATTAATGGTGTATATTATATTTTTTATTTTCAATAAAGTACCGCATTGTTATAACCAATTAAATATATCAATTTCTAATGTAATATGTGGCTTGGTTTTTTTTTGTATGTATTAATTTGAAACTATGATTAACAAGGCTTAGTTCTTCGTCCTTAGTCAAGCTTGGATCTAAATATACAACTGCTTTTATAGTAAGAATATCGATTTATCGACTTACAGTAAGTGAAGAATGAACATTATAAACTGTAAATAATAACGTAAAAAATATGAATTAAAGATATCAATATACTTTATTGTACTCGTATATTACAAAACTTTTGCAATTCAGATAATGTATTTGTTATTGATTTGGGCGTATTATCATATCATAAGACTACTTATCGAAATAATAGCAAAAAAAAAATTTAAATATTAACTCACCACAGAATTATATAAGTAAAATTTTAAACTAAATCTCTAAATATTTATTAAATATAAATCACTACAGGTCAATAGTTATACACATGATTTTTAGTTTTTCTTCACTAGAAATTTTATCGGAATATTAAGTTCAAATGTTGCGCCGTCAGAAGACCCCGAATAATGACGTAAAATCAATTCGTTCGCTGCCTTGCCTACTACAAAATTGCCATAACAAAAATTAAAAACAATTAAAAATATTAGAAAGAAATTATTCCTAGTTTCCTACAAATCATAATAAAACTTTACTTAATAATTCATTATAATTTATGAAACAATAAATAATTAGTAATATTTTGTAGAGATACATGTAATAAATAAATGAGATTTCGAAGTATGTTAAGGTTCGCCAAAATTATATATTTTAAATACTAGCTCTATACGATTCATTGTACGTAAAAATAAACTATTCATTTTGAAATTATATGAAATATATTTATATGAAAAACACAAATATTTTAATAAGGTGAACTTGAATGTATTATTATCTAACATATAGTATCGCGAAATTGTCTATTATTTTAAATAAAAAAAACATGGGTTTATAACTCCGTTGACTGCTCATCACTATATCATAACGTACAACGAAAAAAAGTTGGCAAGAATTACGTCTTGTCAAGCAAGACGGTCCAAAAATACCAAAAATTATTTAATAACCTTTTTTGAAGGTTTTATATTATTTAAAGATGTCCCTGATAACCAGAAACGTATTCCGTACTTTACTTCAGGTATGATATATAAAATTTATTTTAATTTACTATAAATATCGGACATTATTTTTGCAAATCTGTTTCGTAACTACTCGTTCTTGAAAATATCCGGACTTCGTAATAAAACTTAAATTATTTATTAATAATGCAACATAAACTATAGATCTTTAAATTAAGATAAATTAATATACAGCCTCGAAAAAATCAGTAATGTCTACAAGATATCAAATAACCTCACGTGATACATTTAATTGATAGTCTGAAGGAATTTCATATTATTAAGACGTAATAAATGTGTTCGTTTCAGGGTTCTCAACATGTTGGCAAAGGTTTGCACACAAGTGCGGTAAACTCCGATAAAAACGTATGTTTCGCGCCCCTTAACATCAGCAACTTGGTGAGAATACTAACAGTTTTACTAATTTGCACCTCTTACATTAAGTAGAATATACTCTATATTCCGTGATATTCTATATTTTTTGTTTATGACTCATATGTAAGCAAACATATCGCTTTTAGAAATGTTTGATAAATTATTCAATTAATAATAATTTCTTTTTATTCTTATAAAGTAAGTTAATTTTTAAGATTTCTTTATTTATGCTATTCTAATCCCATTACTGTTTCTTTGTTTAATTTTTAAATATCGAAAGGAATCACAATTTATTTTATATTTCAAAAATAAAATATATAAATTTGCTGCTTTATTTCTTGTTTTCTTTTACATACATAATAAAGCCATTTTATAATATAATTGGAACTACAATTTAAATGATACTTGTTAAAAGAGTGCCATTGAATTTAATGTATTTTTAAAGTTTATTTATCAGGATCTACTTGTTCATCCCAAGATGAAATCGTAAGAGTTTATTTTAGAATTGCATGTATATATGTTGGTGTCTCTTAGGACTATTCTATTCACAGACCAAAATTCATAAACAAGACATTATATAAAATATGAAGTTTTAATAATGATGATATTATTTATAACATTTATATAGTGTTAATTTAGTTTACAAGATTAGGCCATTACTTTCAAAGAATAGAATGGTTATGTCCTTAGCATGTTTTATTAGTGATCTAGATATTGATTTATTATGCAGATCCAGACAATTATCTGGCTATCACCAAGATACATCTAATTGGCACATATCAATAGGCAAAATTAAAAAAAAATTATGTAATATAAATAATTATTTAATTTGGCACAACACAATATTTTAAACATAACACAAAAATTTGTACAAATAAAGGATATATTTTCTTTATAGCAGTGTCTCTGGGTCTGTTATTCATAGCATGCATATCACTCCCAGTCAGTGCAAGCTTTGTGTTGTCCAGATGCAGTGTAACAAGTAACTTTATGTTGTGTTCTGTCCACAATCAACATTTTATTTCATTTTAGCATTAATTAATATACTTATATTTTTTCAAAATGTCTACTTTTAAAATATATACACTAGAATATGATACTTATTAGAAGTAATAATAATAATAATATTTATTGTAACATTATAACCATGATCTATAATTATTTATGATGTAAAATAAAAACAATTAAATAGAAATTCAAATTATTTCTAGGTTTCTTTTATTTCAATGGGTTTTGTGATGAAACTATTTTAACTGGATTAATTGCAAATATTATTTTTATTCGAAAATACATTTTAAATAATCCAATGTTTCAAACACAGTAGTCTGTAGTCACAGGTAGAATGAGGTGGCATTTGCCTGTCAGTTGATAATTATTATACCAAACTACCGCAAACAATTTCCTAGTAGCCTCATATAATAGTCTCATTTTAAATATGTCAACAAAAGATTTCTATATGTTTTATTAAATATTAAAATATATTTAAGCCTGTATAAAATGAAGTTTTTTAATATAGCAAACAACAAAAGAGGGTCGTATTAAGTGCACCCTTATTCCTGGAGATGGTGTTGGTCCAGAACTGGTGTACTCTGTTCAAGAGGTGTTCAAGGTATTTATAGAATATTCAAATTTACTATTTTTAAATTTTTATATTCTCATTTAAATATATGAGTAACAAGTGTCATGGACTTTTGTATACTACTTCAATGGTCTGTCTGTATGTGTGTCATTTTGTTACCTCAAGAAAAACTCTTTTAATGTTAAATTATTTATTGTTAATAAAACTATATTGGTGAAATGTGTGAATTATTTGATCACGATATTATTATAAGATTTTTTTAATATTGTTCTTCTTAACTGGACGGTTGGATTTTTTTCAAGAGGCACTGGTTCGAACCCAGCTATGTACGATTTTATTGACGTTTTTCAAGAATATTTTTCTTAATAATTGCTGTTAATGATGTAATGATATTTATAATGATTATAATCATCATTTAAAAAGCAAAAGATTGTGTGTGCTTTGTTTTTATAATATTGAAATAAGTGGGTGAGTCGAAATAATGGATTCATGTTTAATCAGGCTATAGGTGTCGCAACGGTTTATGACAGTTCGGAAATAATAGAGGGGATGTGGCGCAGGTGTACACTCGCAAATAACAATGCTTATACCCAATTTTTTTTAAATATTAAAGGCCTAACAATGTGAGCGTGTTTCGTTGTCAATTTTGTGATTTGTCTGAAATATATTAAAAACTTTGACTCCTCGGATCATCGACTCTAAGTTGAAGAGTAGTATATAATATTATGGTGATATAAATAAAGTGAAGCAAACATTTATTTTAATATTCTCTTTTTATGTGAATGTTTATTTTATAAATATTTGTACTGGCTGCCGGATTAACACTTTACTTTTTGACACTTTTACCAACACTGAATGACTAATTATAGGTATAAAAACCGTAAACTAATACAAAATAAATAGATAACAAATCAAATACATTTCAAACAGTATTTGTGTACGACTGTACTTCAGGGATGCGTGACAGTCAAGCAGCTAAAGAGAGTTGACAAATGACATGTGACTCAAAATACAATGCATAAACAAATCACTAGCGTCTGTCGCCCGCCCGCGTCACTCTCCGCGTCTACCGCCAATCACTACCTATGAATAGGTTCTGCGACACCTATTGTAGCTAGCTTCCGTCTATTTAGCCTACTATACGATTCGTATAATTGATAGTTATTGCGAATTCAAGTGTTTTCAGTGTTAACTTGTACATTATTTACACATGGTGTTTTTTATAATTTTCAGGCAGCAAGTATTCCAGTGGACTTCGAGTCTTTCTTCTTCTCTGAGGTAAATCCAACTTTGAGTGCGCCGCTGGAAGATGTCGTCGGATCCATTGCTAGGAACAAGATATGTATCAAGGTAAATATCCAGATAGTATATATTTTGTTTTTTTTTAAACACTTTCACGCTATTACTAATGAATACGTTAATTATCTGTTTTAATATTTATAGCTACGCATTTGTTAATTAATAAAACCAATATATTTACTTGTCTTAAAGAATGTTTAATTGATTTCACATACATTTCTTAAAAAGCAATGTGATAAAATGGAATTAACAAATTTGTATGTATATAAATATATTTTTCCTAATTGGATTCTTTGAAAAACATAATATCTGTGACCATGTGTCCTTAAAAAACAAAACGCAGGTTTACGCTTTTTCCCGTATATCAGGGTAGTCAGAGAGAACCTAGTGTCGATACCCTTAAATTAATATTAATACAATATCAATTATGGGAGGGGTGGAATGTGTCCGTAATGCCGGGGCCCGTCAAGACTTAATTCGTCGATATAATTTAAATTTAAGAGATGTAGGTGTTTTCCAATGTTTATTGTCTGAACCTTGTTCTGTGGTAACTAAGATGTTGTATAAATTTAAGTATAAATAGTGTTCTTAGAAGATTAAGGAAATGCTATAATTGTGTGTTTGAAGATTGTTTTAGGGAACGATGGGGCTGACATTTTTGTATTATTACATAAAAAGACCCTAAATAAAAATAGAAAAAAAAAAAAAAAAAAATTATGGAGGCCATCGTGCCGCAGTGGGATGTCAAGGGCGGAATTAAAATCCGTTGTTTTAAACGCAATGTGCATCGGGCAGAAAGCGGAAGTATCTTGAGATTAATTTCTACTGTGCTGATGATAAAATATCATTTATATTCTAGGGTATCTTGGCAACACCAGATTTTTCTCACACTGGCGAGTTACAAACCTTAAACATGAAACTGCGTAATGCTCTAGACCTGTATGCGAATGTAGTACATGTAAAGTCGTTGCCTAACGTAAAGTGCCGCCATCATGATGTCGACTGTATTATTATTAGAGAGCAAACTGAGGGAGAATACTCTGCTCTGGAACATGAATCTGTGCCTGGTAAGTGGGAAAATAATTTCGCTTTTGTTAAACGATTATTTTTCTTAGTATTTTGTATGTATACGAGTTTCCTAATTTTTTTTTATAATTTAACCTGATTCTATCTCTTTTATTATATCTTTGCAATGATGCTAACAAGATTTCTCTTGAGTTCTACGAAGCGTATAAAAATTTGGAGTAGCTGGATGTAATCATATGGCATAGCTGTCAGACCGTTTGGACGGTAAACAAGAGGCGCAGGTTTCAGTGCCGCTACTTTAAATATGTTCTCTAAAAAATTTCTCCTAATACCATTTTTAAATAGTTAATTATATACGTAAAAATAAAATATATTTTATATAATTAAGTGTATACTAACACATATAAGCACTCTAGTAAGCTATCCCTTCTCAGCGATATATCTCGAAGTTCTTATAATCCATACTAATATTACAAATGCGAAAGTAGCTCACTGAACACTGCTCAACCGATTGTGATGTAATAGCTATAAATCACTAGTATTTTATATGTTTCCTAAAAATAATAGAATATGTATTGTAGGTGTAGTGGAGTGCCTCAAAATCATAACGGCCGCTAAATCGGAGCGTATAGCGAAGTTCGCTTTCGACTACGCGGTGAAGATGCGCCGTCGCAAGGTCACCGCCGTGCACAAGGCCAACATCATGAAGCTGGGCGATGGACTCTTCTTGCGCAGCTGCGAAGAGGTTTGTTTTTTTATCTATATACACTCTTGCGTTACTGACGTACTGACAGACGTACGTATATGTATATTGGGGGAGAACACGGGTAATCACGTTTTATAGCCGACGCAAACAAAGTTGCAGGTGACAACTGGTTTAACTATATTAGATACTTGGCCCTTACCGGTTTTTCATTATATATGCTCAACTCAAGCTCAACTGCTCTCCCGGCAGTTAAAATATTTTCATTTCTCCGCTCTAGAAGTTCCGTCACTCAACTCGCAAGATCTCAATTTGGGGCAGAAGGTCAAGAGGGGATTCTTTGACTACCCTGTTATGCGGGAAAAAGCGTGAAGCTGCGTAGAAATGCTTTAGTCAATATTTTATATATTTTTAGTGATAGTAACAATTAAAGCATAAATTACTAAAGTTTTAAGAGCATATTGGTAAATGTATAAATATTATTATAGGTCTACGTGTTATCACATTTATTTATTATATCTTGATGACATCAGATATAATTTTGCAATGCGTCTTTGCTACATTAGTTACTAAAATACCATAATTTCGTTAAATCGGATTTCGATCTCTACTTCGCTTCCGACTTACGTAAAATGAGTAACTGCCTGCAAACACACTAGGAATTTGTAGTTCAGCTAAACATTGGCCGTTGCCGTATGAGCGCAAATAGCGTATTAAACGGTATGACGAATGGTATTAAGCATGAACAAATTGTGTGAAAACAAGGACACGTAAAATAGCATATTATGGAGAAATCGTATTAAGCAAGAGCGTATTAGCGCGGTTTTACCGAAATTATAAACCTGGAAATCCATCCAGGCTTATAATTTTGAGATTTTGAGAGAAATTTACTTAATAAAAAACTAATAATATTTTTACTGCGTAAAAAGAAGTTATAAGTATTGTTTTTTTCCTGTAATAACATAATAATAATATTATTGGCAGAAGAAAGTTGTACTTTTGCACATCAGTTTTGATTCTGTGATTGTCTTTTTTTATTAATTTAAGAGAATGTACATAGACATCCTGCTGACGCGTCAACAACATGTTGCCTTAGCAACGTGTATATAACTGTATGTTAAACACGTGATAGTGTGTATTATTTACAAAAAATGTTAGTATTTTGCACTCCTTCTCTATATAAACTATAACTGCGCCAAATTTCACTATAATCGTAATTTTTGTAAAAAAGAATACAAAGTTTTCGCATCACATACTGATATACAATTATATTATTATAATATAGAAAATTCTGTACCATACAGCATTGTGACAAATAAAATATTAACAATAAATATGATTCCAGATGGCCAAACTATATCCCCGTATACAATTCGAGAAGATGATAGTGGACAACTGCACGATGCAGATGGTGTCGAACCCCAACCAGTTCGACGTGATGGTGACGCCCAACCTGTACGGCAACATCGTGGACAACCTGGCCAGCGGGCTGGTGGGCGGCGCGGGCGTGGTGGCCGGCGCCTCCTACAGCGCGGACTGTGCGGTGTTCGAACAGGTCCTTGACTTTTTTATTTTAAGCTTCAAGTTGCTTTTGAGGTCATCGTGGCTCTATCTCATCTGACTGTAAACACGATTAGTTGTGGGTTCATTTCCCGCTTTTGAACTCCGGAATTCAGCACACAAGGCCTCGATATAGGGCGGAAAGCAGAGAACGGATTGTCATGAAACTTACAACTTGGGAATCAGCGTGGAGATGAAGAAGAAAATTTTAAAATAGTGCTTATTTTTTAGACACTGGTTTTTTTTGCATGTGGTACATGTGAAAACTTAACCCATAACTACGAGTGTCTCTGGACATGCTTACTATGCAAGTGGTGTTTTACTCCAATTAGTTCGATGTGAACGTGACTCCTAAACTGAACGGCAACATCGTGCAGAACTTCGCAAGTAAACTTAACACCGAGAACGGAATTATCACATTAGATTATCTGAGCCGGGAAAAACTATTTGTTTTATATTTGAATTGAAACCGTTTCTATATATTATACAAAAATATAACGTATAATGAATGAAAAATGTATTTCTTAAAGTATAATATATACTCCAGGGAGCCCGTCATATCTTCTCGGGCGCGGTGGGCAAGAACATCGCCAACCCGACCGCCATGCTGCTGTGCTCCGCCAACCTGCTGGCGCACGTCAACCTGCACTCCTACTCGACTATGGTCAAGAAAGCTATCAACAAGTCAGTTTTATCTATATATATAAAATTAAATGACGTTTGTTAGTCTCGCTAAAACTCGCGAATTGCTAGGCCGATTTGGCTGATTTTAGTTTTGTAGAAGTCCCAGGAAAGTTTAAAAGGTCAGAAAACATATAGAAAGTGCATGGAAAATGGAAAAACTAGAATTTTATTTTCCCATACAATTTGTGCCTGTCAAACAGGATGCGCCCAGAAATTAAATATTAAGCAATGAAAATAGCTTATACTATATATACTATTGAAAGACCTAGCATAAGTAAAATTCGGCCGCATATTTCAACGATATATAAATTATACTTTCATTAGTTTGGCCGGTCATTTGACTTTTAGATTAATATTTTAATTAATATTTATTATCTATTTAAGTAATTTTCTGGGCGCGCTATAAATATGTCATTCATTTTCACTAGTCGTGTGTTCTCCAAACAACGTGATTATAGCGAAGTGTCTTGTGCTACTGGCTCGTATGAAGCGCCATAATTAAATAATTGACAATCGCCATAAACAAATGACACTGGGTCCCAGGATAGTTATTTTATATATATATTTCATATTTAAAAAGGTACATACAATATTTTTAACATTTTTAAGTGTCATTCACGTACTTACATATGAAAAACAATTTAATACGTAATATAACGTATAATAATTTTAAAGTGATGAGACCCGAACTGCGTCTGGAAACCGTCCAAGCGTTCCGACGATTTACATATTCTGACCGCTAAGGTTATGTCGAAATTTTTATACACAATAAAATTACGTACATACAAATTATTTGACAAAAAAATTAAGCTAAACTTTACAATCGTTACACAAATAGGGTTTTCTCAAAAAAAAACTTACAATTCATCTAAAGTTGTTTGTCTTGTTATGAGAAATATCTGTGTAAAAAAATATCGAATTATTGTTTTCAGAGTTTTATCCGATGGAAAAGTAAGAACAAAGGATCTTGGAGGACAATCAACTACTAAAGACTTCACCTATGCAGTCATCCACTGCCTCGGCTAAATTTATATAGAAAAGAAAATGGTGGCGAATCTACATTTGAATATCGATTTTATTCCTTAGAAATTTTAAGACTTTATGGACGCGAAAATCGAATCGAATTATAGTAATCGACTGTTAAATACATCAATAGAATGTTACTCGTATTTTAGATTATTAATTCGAATTTCCTCTGTTAAAATTGAATAAGTATTAAACATTATTTTTTTTTCTTTTTAAGTAACATAAAAATTGTCAAAATTCTTAAACGATTCGCCATCAGGTGTAGACAATTTACTCGTAAAGTAATAAGCGTAATTTATTTATATTATTTATATTGTTTTCAGAATGTGATGTGTCATAGACAACTTACATATGTCAGTATTGTTTAAGTATAAAGTTACCATACATTAAATGCGGAATTGTTTCAAACTTGTAATTTTTTTTTGTCCTTTAATTGGGTTATAATTCTAGTTTATATAGGTGATACTTGGTACATTTTTGCTTTTCGAGATTTTTATATATATTCCATAAAAGTATTTTAGACAATTGTTTTTGTGTACACGAAGATTACTGGATAACATCAAATTTTCAAATATGTAACCAATATCAACATCGTGATTAATCCGATTTAAAAAGGAATTAATAATCATATATTAATAATATATGCAGGAAAAACTTTGCAACTCGTTTTTACTAAACTAATGCAGATTGAGAAGTTTGAAATATGGCATACATGTTAATAAATTATACTTTTATATATATATAAGAGTGCAGAAAGGTAACTATTAAACTATTAATATACAAAATAAAATCACACTTAATTCTTATGGTTTATACTTGTGGTATGATTGTTTTATTGAAGTTATGTTATTGTAATTATATAATTTTATTAAAAATCGGGTACTCTTATATTTATTATAATAGGAATTGATGTCTAGAAGAAGCCGCCGGGTATAACTCTGTGAGCAGCTAGCTTTTTGACTCGGTCCGTTATCACATATTTAAGAGCGTTTGGCGGCACCTGAAAATATTGACACAAATATTATACATTTATATTTTTTAAATGGGATTAAAAATTAAAAAGGTTAATTCAAAAAGATTCTGGTTTATTTTAATCTAATACATTAGGTTTCTTCTAATTTCTATAATTAAATTATACTTAGCGCGCAGCTTCATACCTAGCTGGGAAATCAGATAGATTCCACTGCCTAATAAAGCGAACATTTTACTTTATTTTCCGATGTTTATTTAAAGCTATTAGCTATTTTCATAGTATCAACTAAGAACACACTTATTGGGGTGAATGATGTATGTTTAAATTAGTATTTTCTAAGATGCAAACTAAGATTAAAAATACAATGCAATATGTACCTTTACAGGATCTCTATACCATTTTTCTTTTGATAGTCTTCTATACACTTTAAACTCAGGGAAATGACAAATTTGATTAATTCTTGGTAATAATACTTCCAAAGGTTTGCCTTGTCCTCTCTGTAAATGTGTAAAAACATTTTCTTTTAACCAATACAAATATGGAGTTAGCAATAGCCATATAAACATCATTATGGTTGTTTTAATAGAATATAATAAGATTATCTATTTGAAGGTCATTGTGGTGCAAAACTGTAACGTGTAGAACTGACTTGATTTTATCTGTCTACTTCGTAAGATAAAGGAGATAAAAAAGTCATATTATTCATAATATAAGATGTATGAAGGGCCATCGCGGCGCAGTGGGTCACTGTAATCGCGTTTGGTTGTGGGTTCGATTAAAACTGTGGAAAAATCATAATTTAATTATTTTCATTTGACCGCTCTATGACAAAGCGCGGTGTTGAGGTCCTTAATACGTAAACTCTGGCGAAGAGTGGAGAACAGAATGTCTTGACAATAGGTTGCTCTGACTAACCTGCTGTGCTGAATAAACAAATAAGAAAAATATTATATTAGGAAACCTTTAGAGGTGGTGGCCTAAAGTCTTTTTTAGGTGCAGCTATGTGACCGATATAGTCCATATGTTTCTTCCACTCGCTCTCCGTCCAGCCTCGCTTCTTTTTCATGTCTTTAGTATCTTGCTTCTTGAGATCTAGTACACAGTTGGCTAGTTTCGAATAGCAAGTGGCATTAGCGGCTTCGATCATACGATCGATTCGTTCTATTCGTTCTGGGCTGAAGCGGTGCTTGTACATCCGTTTTATTATTAGAAAACGTCTAAAAATATAAAAAATATATTAAAATTTATAAAATATTATATTTATGTTATGCAATATCAATTGTTTGTTTGTTACGGACAAGTGAAAAATATATTAAATTATAATAATGCATAATACATTTACACTACACCTTTAGACCAGACGTAAGCCAGGGCCAAAGTTACACTTCTTAATAGTATTTAAAATTATGCCCATATTATAAACATAAGATAAGAAAAATTCGAAAATTAAGAAAAGACAAAATTTATATGTACTTTGCAATCGTGTTGCATGTTGTAGTCGCTCACCCCTACTTTAGACACGTATAACGTAGAGACATTAATTTACATATAAATAGAAAAAACATTTGTAAGGGAGTTTCCTTCCAACCTTTATTTCATTTATTAATACAGACCGAAATATTACACTTTGTTAAAATAAATATTAGTTTAATTGTGTTTTTAACCAAATAGGGCGATGCAATAATACCACTGTTAACTATATCACATGATTCAATCGATCAATGTGACGAGATTTTGTATTCCGCTTTCATTCTTGTCAGTCTAGAATTAAAGACATTGCGTGTAAAATTATCCCCCCAATAGTGGACTAAATGCCCGAGTCATGACCATCGCGTTTACAGTCAGCAAAATTGGGAAAACAAACATTATTTATAATATATACAATAAACACACAAATTATATATATATATATATATATATATATATATTCACACTTCATTCAATTCAGTTTCACTTATAAAAAACATAATTTATAACAAAAGAAAATGTATACTATATTAATGCTCAAACACTTTAAATACTATTAAGGGCATACATATTTTTTTATTGTTAATATATAATATGGTAAGTTATTTATAATTTAGGTCGATTAAAAAGATTTTAAATTTTGATTTTAAATATTCCATACTCACCGTAAATAAGGCCATGCAGCATCGTTCACTCTATCTGATATATGACTATTTATTGCCGACTTCCGAATACCTCGGGGCGTCAACGCCGGCATACCTTCACCTGTGTCTATAATAAATTTTCTAGGGATACTCAAAATATTTAATCTTTTCTGTATTTTATAAGGAAATGTACCGGTGGGTGGATCATATTTTGGCTTCCCCATTTTGCTGTGGTATGTATTTGCTAGCTAATCAAAGAGTTATATTGTTTATTGGATGGATTGGAATTACATTTTGCTATTTATTTATGCATTAATATGTGGTCCCATTGTTTGTTGTTTGTTGACTAGTTTGACATTACTTTTTATTTGACATAATAGTTTTTTATTAACTAAGTATAAATATATCAAAATAGTTTGAATATTATTAATATGAACTTCATCAGCTACCAACCACTTAATTTTAGTCGCAAGTAACTTACAACTACATATTGACCTAATCTATGTATTAATATTTTGTTGAAAAATAAAGATCTTCAAGAACATAAAACGTATACAAATTTAAACGCAGCGGGCATTAAAACCCGCGCCTCTTGGCGACCGTCCAAGCGCTCCGACCGCTAAGCCATGCGTTCAATGCCGCTTCCAAGACTTTACAAAATGAAAAATAACGATATCTTATTAACTTGTTGCCAGATCTCTCCGCCTATAAATAATAATAAAGCTCCCTAGACCCAAGACACTCCGTTATTAGCTTCTCGTCCGCTTTTTGTCCCAATTAAAATGGTTGTGATATATAATTATTTCCCACGAATAGGAATTGTAAAAGTAATAGTAAAAAATAATAAAAGTAATTTATAAAAGGATAAATAAAACATTTTATAATTTTTTTATTAACACATATATTCTCTTTTAAAATCCAAAGATATTTCATAACAAAATACTGATCCCAACAACTTTTTATACAAAATATGAGTTGGGTATTGATATTTTTCGTCACATCTGTTTCACCTATAAAACCAGTCATGTGAATCATTTCCAACAAAATAAATACAAATGATCATTTAAAGCTAATAAATGTCTTAAAAATGCTACAAAATTGTATTCGGAATAAAAAATTACTGTCAAAATATATCACCGTTTAGAAATTATTAATCTCCACAATAAAAGACAAATATAAAAATTGCAAATCTTATCAAATAAAAAGCCCTTCTATTATCAATATCAAGCTTATAAAAATGTACAATGGAACAAAAAAATCTGTTAAAAATATTTAGCTAGCAACACTGGCAAAGTTGGTATTATTTTAGACCAATTTTTTTATAGGTGAACACTTTATATGGGACTCAGAATACGTAAATGATAAGTTTGGTGTAAAATATAATAGTGTAAGTGTATAATACGGTAAGTAAAATAGTAGCTATGGCAATTACCGCACTCTGTTAAATAGCACCCAAAGTACAGAAAATGTACTTGTATTCGTGTGAGCAGGGTCATAAGTCAAGCACACATAGAATACACCAATAACACGTCTAGCTCATACGCAAATCTCTCAAACTGCCATCTTGCCAATGACGCGCTGCTCTTTAAGGTCCTCGGTCACGAACGTCGCTATTATAAAAACTGCTCCCACAAAATTGTCAAGAAGTTTGCAATATTTTGTTTTAATTGTTGATTTTCTACTTTTTTTATTTTTAATAAAGAAATAAATGTAACTGATGGTGTTTCATTTTAGATTTCAAGTTAGGTGGGCTTTAATTGCCTTAAATTACTTAAAGTACTTTAATATAAAATTAAAGTATTTAAACAAATCATTTACGTTATCTGTCCCATAGGAATGTCGTAAAACGTTTATTGACAATACTGAGCCAAAACATATGAAGGCTTTCCCATATTTTTAAAATATATTAATATGTATAGAAAAGTTTTAAAAACTTTAGTAAATCTATACTTAAAAAGTAATTAAGCATAGAAAATAAATAATCCAAATTTGTTCTAATATTCATTAAATATTTATCTTAACATTTTTCTTTTCCAGATGCACTCTTTAAAAATCAAAATTTTATTACTTTTATTATGACGTTAGGCAAGGCAGTTGTGTGCTGTATGGTAGTTATAGCGAGTTTGAACGTAATATATAAATGGATACATGATAATTCTACGAAGATGTCGACCCAGTCTCCTCCTATGGATTAATAAATGAAATTATTTGTTGATGTTACTTTCAATATGAATTAATGCTTACAAATGCAATAAATTAGAGACTATGAAAGGAAAATTATAGTCAAAATAAATTATTAACTTGTATAATTATTGTCAAGAAAAAGTAGATGATTTATAAAAAATAAATTTTTAAAATATGAAACTGGTATTATTATGATAGTGTTTTGACTGAGGTTTGAAAATATAATTTAATACTTTTTAAATTATTAAATTGTTAATTTCGAAATAAAACAATAATTAAACCTTAAATGCCAACAAAAATACAACAATATGTTACAAGTATAACATTATTGTTACTTAATACATATTTTTTGACGTTTTGAACAAATTTAAACTGATATATTATTTAATATTTCCTTTTTACTCAGAATGAGCAAGGTGCTCATTCTAAAATATATTTTATAAAAGAATGTATATAATTTCCGTTTTATATATATCTAATATTATATAAAAATAAATATTACACCTGGCTATTTGACATCAATGGTTGCAACGACGCCGGACTCAATTGCGGGTATTGGTTGGTCTTCTGGCATTTTTTTATGGGCATTTCTGTTTCTGACGCTAAAAAAATAAAAATAAATAACTAAAATGTTTTAAATATATATCGTTTTGTATCATGCAAGACATGCATAGGATTCTGGTTTTTACCAAAAGATATTTTTGTATCTGAAGAATGCGATTCAAATAAGAATAGGATCGAATATGCGCCATATTGTAACGTCATAGCTGTCAATTCCAGCCAGTTAGGTTAGGTTAGCTGGCTTAACCCTATTACCAAAACATGATTTTGAAAGATTGAACGAAAAACATTGTATTATTTAATAATTCTAGCACGACATCTGGGCCTTTACGCCGGCTTTAAGTTCTCCTTAATTTCAGACAAATTGTAGCCAAAAATAGAAACAAAGCAAGTTTTGTTTTAAAAAACAAACAAACCCTCAATAATTAAATATTATATTGTTACAACGTTTGTATTTAAATTTGATTTAAGTCAGTTAGACAAAATAAAATTAACCGTTATTGATTATGCTATTGAGTTTTCTATGCAAAATATACCTTTCAAGTGACATTTGACAGATAAAGGACAGTAACGTTAATATTCTTATTTGAACCACATTGTACAAAGAAATAAGAGTAATAATTTTCATCTTTACCCCATGTAACGAAATCGATTTTTCGAATTAAACAAATCGATTCCATGTTACGATTTCAGCACTATACCATTTAAGTGCGTTGTAATACAACCTTAATAGAATTTATTATACAAATATTGCTGTTTATTTGCAATAATTAATATTTAGGTCTTAATGGAACATGAGAAATAAAACAGTTAAACAAAAATATACAAAGATTTTCAATCATATAAAGAGAGAACAAAAACGAAGGAGAAAAAAAAGATAAATAAGACAAAGAATGAGCGTAGATTTAATTTTTGTCCAAGAAAGTTTTCCGTAAAAACAATAAATGAATAATGGTCTAGTACCCACTAGATATAATTAAAAAAAAATCACTTTGAAACAAAACGAATGTCGCCGTAACATAGTTAAAACAAGTATCTACGTCGATCATCTTATAACCCTCTAAATATTGTAAAATACTTAGATGAATATAATTGGCTTCAATTTTAGCGATATGAAGCGAAATGATTTTTTTTGAATTGCAAGCAATACTAACATGCACTCATTTTGCATCTCATTTTAAAACCTAGCGACACATTATTAACATTAATCACCACAGATACATAATTGAAGCTACATATTCATACTTAAAGAAAAACTTGTTTTTGCGTTTTTGCGAAAATTACGCAGTATGAAATTGGCACATAGATTATTTATTTTTAAACAATGTGTAAAAAATAACATACATTACAGTATGTTTGACAGCCTTATATAAAGTATATATATATATATATATATATATATTTTTTTTTTTTTTTTTTTTATATATATATATATATATATATATATATATATATATAAATATTTCTCATGTTCCGAAGCAAGCAAACATTTTCCCAAGCAAATATCCCCACCACCGTATTTGTTTGAAAATCGTAAATACGTACGCGTACATCCCCAGCTATGGCGCGAATGGGAATGGTGACATTTTATGAAAAGTAGAAAGTAATATCTCAATTATAATTTAATGATTTATCAAAATATTGTTTTAGCTTCACGCCTTATTCCGTATTTAGCAGGGTCGACAGAGAGAACACCAGTTAGTGTCAAGGTTCTCCACAGATATCGAGACATTGCGTGTTATCTGGCGGGACTCAATGCCGTACTTTATCGTTGGTTGCGTTATTATTGGGATTTGTGTATTAGAAAAGTTAAAGCAGGTATTGAACCCGCGGCATATATTAACTTTGTAACAGGATCGTTGATATAAATATTAAAATAGAAAAAATATATTAACAAATATTAAGAAGATATAAAGACATAAAGAGCCAGAGACTTTTCTTGTTTCTGGCAAATTTTCGTTTATAAAAAGACTTTTTTTATACTTTTAATACTTATATTTTTATTTATTGTAATATCTCATACCAACAAGCCTAATATACGGTAATAAAAAAAAACAAAAATTAATTTGTGCAGTAAAAACTAAAATATGTGTAAAGTTTAATATTTAATGAACTATTTATGTTCAAAGTGATTAGATTAAATAAATATTTTAGAAAAATAATAAATAAAAATTAATGCAACAGTGCCCATGGGCAAAATGGTTATTGAATTGTGTAACTCTTGAATTGAGGCTACCACTTTTCCCCTGTATGATAATTTTCGTAGAGGTGCTGGGGTTTTTTGCGTTAAACAATTTTAAAGTCGACTTTATATATGAAAAAATGTACATATAAATATTGTCGTTTATAAAATATTGTATTGTGTATTGAATAGTGGAATGCCGTGCCCGACCGTAGTATTGAAAATATTTGATAAAATAATCATTCCCCGAGTAGGAATTGAACCCACACTCGCGTTTCCAGTCAGCCAGACGCTGTACCATTGTGCCACGATGGCGAGACTCTTTTAAAATAATTTTATTAAACTTTATAAACTAACTTAGAACAATAAGAATGAAATAATGATATTAAAAAAAACATCTTAAAAAGAATAAATCCCAAAAACAAAACTAAGCTTTCGATCATTTGATATTATTTATACCCAAAATAAAAAAAATAAAAGATATTGAACACACACACAAACGCACACATAAACAAAAGAAAAATACATACCAAGTGCTTATTTTTTGGTAAATATAAATAGCAGTCATTGGTACTGGTGTCATGATGGCCACTGATACTGGCACAACTACAAATATAAAATAATAATACATATATAAAAGAAATAGCGTCATTTTAAATGACAATCATGTAATAGTTGATGTTTTTTAATATTGGCTAACCACATCAAATACCAATCAGGTCAATAATTTAGTATTCTTATTTCCATTTTTTTTCAGCTTCAAGCGTATTCGTGTAACGGTAGTTAGAGAAATCCTCTCCAATCCCCGCCTAAAATCGAGACATTGTGAGTTGAGTAGCCAAACTCAACGCTGCGCTTTTTCTTAGGTACCAGAGCGGGTAATAGCCAATGCCCTGAGTGGGAGTCGAACCTACTATCAACCGCGCTCGCTATCAGTTGCTGTCCCATTGCGCCACGGGGGCCTCCAATATTTTCATATATTAAGGTATGTTAAATACAAAATTCTATGCTAAAAATAGCTTATAATCTACAAAGTTGGCTTTTGATCCCATCACTTTTTAAAATTACGAAATTGGGAGTAGACTGTGGGCGTTTTTTTAGTAATTAAAGTTACAAATACAAATTATATTACAAATAAAAAAGACATTAAAGTTGGTTAAAAACGTAACAAACAGTCTGTACGTATTTAGCGTGACATCATAATATATAAAAAAATAAATCTTATTTACAAAAAGAAAAGCGAATCGATCGTAGCGTGACTCGAAACCGCGCTGCTCGGAAATCTTCCAAGAGCTCTGAATTTATAGTTTTAAATATATTTTTTTCGCTTCACGAAAGTCTAGTTCAGGCTAGTCAGATATCATAGTGTCAAGACACTCCGTTCTCCACTTTCCGTCCGAAATCGAGACATTGCGTGTTGATTGGCGAAACTCAACGCCGTGCTGTCTCTTAGGTAAATTATAAAATAAAAACTTTTTAAATATAACCACTGCCCCGAGTGGAAATCGAACCTACAATATCCAATCACATTAACAGTCAAAAATATACAGAAAATAAATGTTACCAGTAGTCAGATCGGCTTCAGGCTGCGGCAGAGCGTATCTAAGCAGGAATATAGCAATGCCGGTGTTCTGTATGCCGGTCTCTATGGAGATGGCGAGCGCGTCGGGGTGCACTTGGCGGAGCAAGCGCGCTATGGCGTAACCGGACCCGTAACCCAACCACGGGATGCCTATTCCAGCTACTACTATCTGTAGCAGCAACAAAAGAAACATTCTATTGTACACAATTTAAAATATAAACAAGGGATCTATAGATATGTATAGAATGGCCATAGCTTTGATATTGTTAACAATAAATAATATTATTGTTTTTTTGATGCTGCTTGTTAAGATGCGGAACTCAACGCCGCACTTTACCTTCTGTTTAGGTGGAAGAAATGAAAATAATTTAAATATATTCCTTCCCCCAAGTAGGATCAAAGCCACAACAATCGCATGTACAGTCAGTGCGCCACAATGGCCTCGTTTATTTTTTGTTTAGAAAACACAATGTGTATCAAAATACACTTTAACAGTAAGGAATTCAATAGGAGAAGCAGATGAGATCCTAAAAATATATTCTTTTCTTTTTTAGTGAGTACAAAATTTAGTGCTAAAACACTTTACCCTTGACTTTCCGCTCGAATTAGTCATTACGAATTTATTCGCGAAGCTTAAATCTGTGTTACTACAGCGGAGAAATGAAAATAATTTATTAAGTATAATCATTTCGCGAGTAACGATCGCTGTTTGTTATTTAAATTTATTTATTTATTTACAAAAATTTGAAAAATAATATAGACCAAATTATGTTTCAAGTTTTTGTATTGTAATAACTTTAACGTCTTGTAGTGCTGTCTAGAAAATTTTATTTGTATGCACTATTATTTTTCAACATAATTATTATAAAATTAGCAAATTAAAAAAAAAGTGATTGTGATCGCATCACTTTAAGTTGCTTAATTGTATGAGGACGTCTTTCGTTATTAAAACAAACACAAACTAATAAAAACAGCTATACGCTTTTTCACGCATAGCATTTTGCATGACTTCTCTTCAGAGGAACCTAATCAAGTCACTCCGTTCTCCATTTTCCGCCCGAAATCGAGACATTGCGTATTGAGAAAAATTAAAATATTTTAAATACAATCAAACCCCGTTTGGGAATCGAACTCACAACCAATCGCGTTTACAGTTCGACGCTCTCCTACTGCGTCACGATGACCTTAATATATTTCTCATGCTGACAAGAATTTATGAAAAGGGGCAATTATATACAAAAATGTTATTTTTGTAAAGTTAATTACTTAACAGTAACTCGACAACCTAATATAAAGACGTGCCATTAAATAGCATACTATAAAAATATAAGAGTACAGCACAAACCTGCCAAGTAAACAGCTCGAAGATGTACAAGTTGGTCACAATAGCAAATATGATGATAAACAAAAGTAAAGTTGTAGAGAATCCCTTAAGAATTCTGACCATGAAGCCGGCAAGTCTCGGGGTAAACTTTTGCATTCCCAGACCGATGCCCAGCGGTATGAGGAGGCCTATGACGAAAGTTGCGATACGAGTGTAAGGCACTACTATGTTAGCATTCGCGAACACCACTTGCCCGAGAGAGAACAGCCATGCTGGCATGAAACCTGGAATTAGAAAAAAATTAAACCTATAATATTGGTTCAGACTTTATAATAGGAAACCTTGAGACATCAGTAATATTGCGTTCGGCGTATTCAAGAAGCGATTATCTCATTACATAATAACACAAGCTGGTAGCCCCGTTGACGCGTAAACTCCGGTTGCCTTAGCAACTATGTACCTTTATACAGGCGTGTATGTCAAACAAGTGGCAGTGTGTGTGTTACATTTATTATATTAGTGTCATATAATTTAAAGCAATATTAAAAATATATATATTAAAATTCTGCATTCTGCTTTACAAAGTTTTTCCTACATATATTAATGTAATGATATCTATCTGAGTATGTTACAAGGATGACAGATTTAGAAGCGTGGTGGTTGGGAACCATTTTGGTTGTACTTTTTTTATTTATCTACTTGTTTTTGTTAATTGGTCCTTGACAGCTAATTGTGTATATTTAAACTAGTTACCGCCCATAAATAAACTATATGACAAATTGGAGCTTTTGCCGCGCAGAAGCTTCGTTAGTTCATTGTATGTCAGTCATAAGTCACAAGCGCTTTATATATATGTTCTTTGCTTGTTGCTTATTGTTTTTCTTTTCTACAAAATATAAAGTACGTTTATCTATTTTTTTTTTATTTTTAGATTTATGTTCTCATATAAACTATATATGTGTATATGTTAGCGGGTGTGCGTACCTGTGTATGAGTGTGCGTATCTTAATACAGACAAATTACTATGGACACGAGACGCACAGGCAGCATCAACGATGGCGCATACAAAATCAACTATCATTTGAGAAAAGTTTATTTAAAATTAATATAATTTTAGAATTCTGTGTTTATATGTATATTTCAAATATTTTTGTACCTGATGATTTTTCTTTCGTAAGACAAAGCATTGCATTGAGTTCTAACTAAAGACGTCTCTTAAGCACACTTACCAAAGGAAGCAATTGTAGATATGGACGTCATGGTCAGAGACAAATCCAAGTTTCCACCCAGGATAAAAGTCCATATGTTGGAAGCACCACCACCCGGAGACACACCCGTGAAAAACATACCCAGCCTCATGGCGGGCGAGTCCGGGAATATTAGGAAGCCTAGACCAAACGATATCTGGAATACAGGTGTTAATTCATTTTACTAAAATAACTAGAATATACTTGATTTTTTATAATAATATAATAGTGAAAGTTGAGCCAGGGAAGATATTTTATTAGTATCATATATAGTTTTCATTTGACACTGTTATCTCTTACAAATCAACCTTAAAACAAACAACAGTTCATGTCATGTCATAAATTGTATAATTTACCAAGAACTTTCACAATTTGTCATATGAGTAAAAATTATAAACGAAAGATGGAAATATATTTTTTACTTTTATCGAATTACAGATCGCATCCCACTCCGCATTTTTCTAATGGTGCTTCTATTCTACTGTGAAATAAATAGAGAACGTTATGTGACTGAGTGGTTATATACAAATGCCTCAAGGCAATACATGATTGTTAATAAGAATTCCTTTAAATTATACTTAATATAACATTTATTATTCTATTAACAAAATTTGGCTTTCGTAATTTTCACAAATGTTTAACTAGTTTATCCTATAAAGTGCTCGAAATCTCGGGTTCTAAACTGTTTTTGAAATATCAAAATATATACGATTTATCTGGTTAAACGTAGTATCAACATAAAAAATGTATCAAAATTAAAAATGACATACGATTTACTTCCAAAATTAGATATCGCATAGATAACGAAATTATTATCTAAATTGGAAATTATTATATAATTCCTCATTGTAATTAGAATCGATTATCAATTACTTCACTACTTGGTTCTTATCTTATTACATGTACAAATTTATGTCATATATATATATAAGCTAGAAATGTTAAAAAAAATATTTTATAAATATGTAGATAGAGTTTATCGTGGCGCAGTGTGACAGTGTCTAACTGTAAGCACGATTGCTTGTGGGTACGATTCCCAGACGGCTAATGAATATATTCAAAACATTTGAATTTCTCCGCTCTGGTAACCAAGACAAAGCGCGGCGTTGAGTTCTGCCACTCAACACGCGACTTCTCGAATTCGCGTGGGGGAGGTTCTCCCTGACTACCATTAAGCTATACATAAAAACGCGAGAAGCTGCAAAAGCAATAAATATAAGTGAATTATTTCGGCTTACCAAAGGCATGAAAAGAAACTGTCCACACATTCCAATGGCCGGCCCTATAGGTTTCTTAATAACTCCTTTCACATTAGTCCAGTTCATTGCACAACCGAAGTTTATAAAAATTAGGGATACCTGTAAAACACATACATAAAAAATTATCTTTCTTACGATTCCGCACTAACATCTATACATATTAGAACTAGCAGTGCAGCCGAAACTTCTTAGTGCTAGAGGAGGTTGCAGGTTTATTTCCATGATGTATTTTAAATATAGTGAAATAGCACAAGGTTTACATATAAGTGTTTCGTTAAAAAGAAAAAAATCTCCAATTTCCAAAAAATATGCAAACGAAAATGCATATATTTTTTAAGTTAAACATATAGTGAAATAGAATATTAAATTTTGAAACAAATAACTAATCAAAAATCAATTAAACTTACACAAATTACTATTGCGTTAAATGTTATACGAAGAAGAGCAGAAATCTAAAAATTTATTTTTTGTAATGCATTAAAAATACATCAAATTATATATATATGTATATTCCAATCATCAAACATATGGATGTGTGTGTTATATTTATGTAAATAATATAAATAGACATACACTTTGTACAAAGTGACATTGCTAAGGCAAAATACGGGTGTATTTTACTCGTAAAACTACATACATTTATTTAATCATCTTATTTCGATCAAAATATTTTAACACCTACTATCGCCGTTGTTGACTGCACAAAGTAGAGACAGATAAGATGTTATATTAACAACGATAACAATGTTTCTTTAGATGTTGGCCACTATATAAAATAGCGAAGGAAAATTTTACTTAATTGTACGCACTTACTTTTATAATACCTTACGTAAGTGCTAAAATATATTGGACAAATTCAAATATACTTGATAAAGGTTACTTTAATATTTATAAAGGAATTGATAATGCTCTATCTTTACTGGTAAATGTAGTACTACGTAGAACCAGTGTTTAGACACTGTTTTCCACTTTCCGCGGAACATCGAGACGTTATGTATTGAGTGGTGAAATTTTGGTGCCGCGCTTTGTCTCAAGTTCGGAGAAATAAAAAAAATAATAGAGGAAAGTGGCGATCGAATCTTCAACCAAACGTGTTTACAGTCAGACAATATAAATAAGCCCCTATATATTTAATTTATAATAGCTATATAAGAAAAAACTTTCATTGAAATCCAGTAGTTTTTGTCTGAAAAGCGAATCACAACCAGGGCGTTTCAAAAATCATATATTTTTCTTGTTACTTGTACAAATATCCCTATAAGTATTATTATAGTTTAAATTCAATAGACAGAATTGACCCCTGTTACAGTTTTATAATATAAAAGCAAGCGACCTGCTCGCGGCGCCGCCTGCGTAAACTACACGACAGAACTGTTTAGTTTTTTCACCCACCAGCGTTTGCATTTAAATTACAAGCATTGCTTAAAGTTTATAATTTAAATAGTTGTAAATTGTTTATTTGGGAATCGATTGAAATAAAATAAACAAATGTTAAAGGATGTTTCCCATTATAAAACAGTCAAAACATTTAAATCGGTTAAGCAGTTTCTGACATTAGCGTACACAAAAGCACAGACGAGCAGAATTCGAACAGGGTTCTATTACATTGATAAATTCCCCCAATAATATATTTTTTCGTATATCATGGAAGACCATGTACATACAGCGATCAGTTACATTTTATTATATGAATAGAGATATATTTAATTTATTATGTATAAATACTTACAAAAAGAGCGACACTAGTTGTAAATATTGAATCGATGACTCTCACAGGTCGGGTCACCGTAATAGGCAAAGTTCCGTTAATTGGCTGCTGTGTTGCATCACGTTTCAGTTCTAATACTAATTCCGTTCTACCTGTTCCCAACATACCAAAAACATATAAAAAAATATTTATAAATACTATTATAAAAAATGCTTCACTTTCACTGAAATATATTATATTTAACTTATATGTAATTATTATTTATTTATACTTTAAGTCGAAAATAATTTACAAACAAAATGTTTCCTTTTATAAGAAGGTCAATATAATAATTACTTATTTCCATTCAATAAAAAGTTAATCGAACCGTTATTGTACTTCAAGAGATTGTAGTTTTTACTTAAATATGGCTGTAGAATGTGGTTTTTTTATTGCATTTTTTTTAGTTATTATAATTTCGTTTGTTTTTCAAATTGCAATTTCTTTTTTTGTGCATAAGCATCTTCTACAAAGGACTAGGAAACTTATAAAAAAACATTCAATGAAATTATTGGTTAAGTCGTTATCGAGATATGGAGTGGCCAACAGCAATAGGGATTGATTTTTGTATAGTTAGTATAGATTAAATCAATAAACTTACCAAGAAAATGTCCATCTACTCTGAACTTGCCCTCGAAGTTACTATTAGCCACTTGGGCCTCTGTAAGCCGATATGTTGAATTCCATTTTGCTGTAGCAACGTGTTCTTCTGTTGTAGTTAGTATTAATTCATCATTTACTTGAAGATTAGATCCTATAACAAACGAAAGCAAAATGTTTATTACACACGGTTACATACTTATACTTATAATTCGACCAATTCCCTTGATTAGGATGTAAATAAAGCCATTTTAAGCTTATTTGGTTCTATATCATATTATACGAAAATGAAACTATGCGCACTCAATCTATTTTTTATTATTTATAATATGGCCGATTTTTCAAATAATTAAAAAAAGAACTATTGAGAAAAGTATTTTTTGTGTTATTTATTCGGGGACATCAGTTTTAACGTACCAAAGTCGGTTTAACCTTTTCTTACCATGTCTAGGCTAAAAGTAATTAAATCACACTTAATTTTGCAGGTATTTTTGTAGGTATTGTCATCTGAACCTGACACTATTTGAGTTTTAAGCAAATCGATCGGCGTTAACTTAACTCAAGTAAAATAATGTATAATAAAGAAATATCGGTAAACCTGAATGATTTATTTAATGTTTTTTTTTAACATAAATGTATAAATCGCCTCCTTGATCGGACTCATGACCGACGTCGTATAGACCTTAAAATCAGGTAGTGCATTATAAAGCACGTTGCAAGTTAAATTTGAAACCTACTGCATAAAATATAACCAAACATTACGTACAATGTTTTCTAAGTGAAGCTTATAGGCATGGGCTATTTTAAAATTTAGATAGTACCGTTTTCAAACCCATATTACGCTGGTTTGATGTAAAGTATTTGTAGTTGCAGTAAAAAATATTATTTTTTAAATAATAAGCAATAAATATAGAAGAATCCTTACACATGTTAAATATACCTATTTAACATGTGTAAGGATACCAGCTAGCTACCAGCTTATTTCCTATTTAATATTATTCCATTTTGATCCCATTATGGGGAAGATTATGAAATTAACCAAACTTGCTATAATGCTTACTTTAAAGTTTTAATTGTTAAAGTAAAGTTTTAATATTGAAAATCTTTTTTTTAAATAAACGTAGGCACTACATTTTTCGTAGAAAATTAATATACATAATGCTAAATAATCATTAACATAATATTAGGTATCTAGTTATAAAAAAAATCGCTACACACCTGTGACATTGACATTGACATAATAATAATCATCCATGTGCACTAATACGGAATCTGATAGGAACGTAGAGAGGAGATTCGGCGCGGCCTGGCATAGCACCCACATGGGGCATATCGCCAATAAATATAATATTATGAGATGTAATGGCCATATCGGACACATTTTGCCACCGTACACTGAAACAAAAGAATAAAATTACAATAAATAAACGCATTCGCAAAAAAACAAGAACATTTTAATGATTTGTTCGAAATTGAATAATTTTATTAAACCTTCTTTATACAGTACAAAATAATTGAACTATAATGTTAGCTGTTCATATCACATTTGTATAAAATTAAATAAATATATTTAAGTAATGTAAACAAGAAACAAATAGTATGCACATATTAATAAGATGAATGGTCACACCACACATAAAACACAATCACTTTGTGAATGTATATAGAAATAACTCACTTTTACAAAAAGAAAAGTATTGCAATATTTCCTAAAATACTATTAAAACATTCCTATAATGCTATACAAATTAATATAAATTACTACATAAAACTTTAAATGATGTCCATCTAGATCGAAAGCTACAACTAAAGAGATCTTTATTTATTTAATTTTTTCTTATGACCCTACTGGAATCAATTTTACCTGATATCGCACGTTCTTATTACGAGTGAATAAAGTAGAAAATCGATAAGATATTTAATACTATTGTCATTTGTCGTGTTCGATGTCACGTAGAGATAACCGTTGATAATAATGTACTTAACGGCTTAAATCGATTCTTAATCGTACCTGTTCCCGAATAATATGAAATATTTAATCAATTAACTATTATGTATTAAATACATAATAACTATCAAAAAATACTTAAATAATCTGTCCTAATTTATTTGTTTATAACATGATTGTTCCCACGTATATATTTAGAGTAATTATATAAAAAAGTAAATCGTAAACTATAAAGTTAAATAAATCAGATCAACAACTCGATTAAAATGCATCAGGTGTACAAAAAGCTTTTAAAGCACATTAGCATCTAAATCTGAAATTACTATTGACGGCGGTGGCGTGAATTATAGGCAATATGAATAAAGAATTAAAAGAGAAACCTAAAACATTTTGTTTCACTCTATATCTTATTTTTTGAAGAAAATTACGTGTCGTCATATTTATTTCAAAGTTGACGCCAAACTCTAAACTCTACAAGTTGATCCACGATGATTAAAAATATTATGACACTGCTCTTAGAAAAAATCAAGTTATACAAAAAAAAAAAAAATACTATATTTTATAACTGACTGAATTCCAAATATAAACTAAAACAACGTAAGTAAGCGGACTCCAGAGTCCTGTTTTCCGGAGTTATACCTAAGTCACCAAAGCTTACGGTAAGCTTCTGTCATTCTAATCATTTTGTCTTTTTCGGGGACAGACGCTGACACTTAGTCAGAATTTGTTAGATATTTTATGACTAATCTACTAACATCTATGAATAAACCCGAACGCAACTCGTGTAGAAAATTGGGTAATCAGTAATAGCCTACGAGGATAATGATTTACCTTTTAAAATTTATCATTACAAAGCCTATGGGTTCTATTATTGACAGGTTCGCGGTTTTTGCACCGCACACAGCACCTAGCAGTCAGAGAGAAACTCGTGACAAGACAAGACACTCTGTTCTACAGGCACCACCCGAATACAGATTCTTTTTACAATTATTCATTACAATTGTAACAGGACTGACTATAAAGAACTTAGGTGTCTAAAGTCAAACGTAAAACAATATAATTGCTGTTTTAAATGATTACGCAGAATTTGTTGTGACGATGTAACATTTTGATTGACTAAAAATATAGCTATCAATATATGTTAAAAAAAATTGTCTTATCTCATCATTAATTTTAAGGCAAAATTTCATTATTATGTAATATTAATAAAAACAATCTTCAAAACCGAATACAGTGACAATGCATAATACCTAACCGTCGAAGTTTTGCGCACTATTATAATTAAGTCATATATCAGGTTTATATTATTTATCAGTTCATAAGTTCATTGGCAGTTGTATTGAATTATAACATAAAAAATACAAAAGAAATTGTCATATCAGTGCCTATTCAGTACATATTCAATTTGTTGTAACTGTAGGGTACCCTCGAGGCTTCTTTCAGGACTCTAGCAGCATCCGTGACTAGCCAAGAGTCATAATGACTAGTAAGAAATATTGAAGAAGCACGTACCGCCTTGTCTTATGCCTTGATATCTGACGGCGCAAAGTGTATGCATTTAAGCTGGACTCCGGCAACTCGCCATAGACAGGTTAGCACATAATGTTATCAATTTTGACTAACAGGATTTAATATTAATAAAAATACATTTTTAATCACACAACTGGTACAAAATAACAAGCATATAAAAAAATATTTACCAAGAATAATGCGCATACAACAACACAAGGTGAAAGATCATGATTAAAGAAAGCAAATAACTAGTTGTCACCAAGTATTTGGTTCGAGATCGGAACTTTTAATACAATAAATAATATGGATTTCTTAAATACATAAATAAATACATAAATGTTGCATATATTTTGTGTTATGAATTGAATTATTTATTTCACAATTTTTAGTCTTTTTCTTTATATTACATGATAAACGCAAAATATAAAACAATAACCTATAAAGTTTTATTGACTATAACCTCATTTAAGGATTTTTTTTTGTTACGATTTCCATAGTTTTCCCGTCGCGCTAGATTTCACTATAACAATTATATAATTTCCTAAGATTAATGATTTATGAAGTGGATTAGAAATATAATTAGATATAGGTTTAAATTTGGATTGTATAATATAAATAGTGTACTTAAAATCTACATAACAATACGCGAAGGAAAATTTGTCGCATATTTTAGGAAAATTATGCCATCGGAGACCTATAAAATTTGACATAGTTAAAGTTTATATGGAGAAAAAGTGCAAAAAGATAATATTTTTTTAATTAAAAATACATTAAATAAATAAAATAAATTTAAATACACTGTCATGTGAAACTGTTTTGTATAAAGCGACATAAACGTTGTTAACATTTGTTTTCCGCATATCGGAGTAGTCCTCCGACTAGCTCATGGAGTGTCTACATATAACGGAGTGCTGAGGCTCTTTAGCTACACTAGCTACTCAATGCCGCGCTTTGTCTTACCAGAGCGAAGAAATGAAAATAATTTAAATATAATGATTCCCCCAGAATGAATCAAACCCACGACCAATCGCGTTGTCACACGATGGCCTCATTCATTTATCTTCCTCTCCTCCTCCTTTTATCTAATAAGTTGTAGTTATTTAAAAAAAGGAACTAAATTACGAGGGCTGATTGACGTAATGACAATTGCTGCTTATGTAGATATATAAAGAACTAGAATAGTTACTATTTACTTAGGTACCTAAGATATAAGATAAAAAAAAAGCTTTTACGGTTACGGTCATTTTGATACAATATTATCTCTCACGTTTCATAAATTACAAATGTAAATTGGATGATCTGATAGATATTTTAATTGATTAGGAATTGATCAATATGTTTTCGACTATCTATGCAATGAAGGTATAGTTAATATAAAGAAAAGTTTCAAGATCTCGCCACTTTCATTCGTTAACTGAAGCCAAACATGTGACAGTACCAAACTTTAAAAATTTACTATTATTGGTTAGCTTTTCAATTTACTATTATTAGCTAGTGTTTTAAGCGTTCATGAATGCGTTTCTTATAGTATGCGATTATTGTATTTTAGACTAAAATATCAATACCCTAAGTAAATATATCATAACTAAATGAAGATTAATGTTCATTTTATTGTTCATCTAATGACTTCTGTAACAATGGGTGCTTGTGCCTTATATTGTGGATATTAGTTGCTATTATGAGAGGATATTCAAAGGTTAGTTGGTATAAACATACAATTCGATGTGATCGAGTAGAGTTTAATTCCGATCCAAGGTATTGTAACATGATTGCGGTTCTTTATTATGTAAATTACACAGTGACATCAAAGTCTTAACATTGTGTACATTGGTATCGGCATCATGTCGTGTCTTACTCCATATTCAAATCTGTCTATACATAATTTAAAAGAACGAAATACTTCCGGATTATATGCAACATAAAAAGCTTGTTATATGCGTGCAAATATGCACGAAAATATGTTAAATATGCATAATGCAATATGCTTTAGGAATCCCAAAAAAAAAAATCAATACCAGTATACAATTAGTAAATTAAATATTGATAGACTATGATAGCGGAAGCAATATAGCATTATGTTACACAGGTTATTTTATAAACATTCAAGTAATGTAGGTTAGTATTTTTTTTTAAATGGTACGTTTAAGTGTTCGATCGTAATAATAAAGATTATAATTATGAGTGGAAAAGGATCACTGAGGTAACTCATCAGAATTTAAACTTTGTAGTAAATAAACTACTTTTGGTTTAAAATTTCACGCAAACGAAGTCGCGTACATAACTCCTAGGTACATATATCATGTTTTTTTTATAATATATTAAATAGTAAACAACTCAAGAAATCTCTCAGAATTGCCTAAATTAGGACGCGTAGTAGCAAAAAGGCAATAAACGACTATGATATTGTTAATGTTAGACATTAACTTGCGAATGTATGGCCATAATATAGTACGATCAAAATTAAATTTATCATGTTAAAAGTGTGGTAATTTAGTTTTACATTGTTACTTTTTATTCTTTATACGTCTCTCGAAAAGTTCTCGGGTTGAAAATAATCCGGTAATCCGGCTTGCGTGGGGACACGGATCCAAAACGAAGAGGTCCCTTAGAGATAGCACTGTATTTTACTGTGACGCATCAGCCGGCATCCATCACTGAGTAACCATTGGTAATGGTCCAGAGATGGTCACCGGCTAATGCGTAGAAACTATTGAAAGTATAGAACACTAAGCTGGGACCTTGGAATGGAATTTGGATGGACTGAGTACTGGGCTATTGTATGACATTACCGAACGTCAGCCTTTTCAACAGTTGCAGATTGAATGGTTGGCCGACAGTGACCCGCCTCCCACTAGATGGGCCCCTATAAAGCGGCGAAATGCCTCGGGCGTAACATCAGTGTGCTCGATTAGGGTTTTGAGAGGTGTGCACCTGTTTCACCATCTAGAGAGCGCTCGTGACCGGGTTTCGCCGTTACAACGTTTATTTTTAACAATTAAGCACTTTCACCCTTCCGAGCATATAGCTCTTGCGCTCGACTCTGCCAGCCAATAAAGGCAAACCAGAGGCGAGGGATAAATGTCAATTCCCCTTTGGAGGTATCTGGTCCGTGGTGTCGGCACTCCTTAACAAATCTTCCCTGCGGGCACATTATTATTGTTATTTGTAGTTTTTATACAATAATAAAACAGTAAAAAAGTAGGTCTGAACATTCAATTTATTTGCGAAGAAATAATAGGGACACGTAAACATGTATATAACACTATAATTTTTTAAATTTTTGTTTGTCTGTTTGTACGCGTACACCTTCGTATTTACTGGACGGATTTAAATGATTTTTTTTGTTGTTGTATAGCCTTTAACGCTGGGCTCGTGTCCAGGTATAGTTTATTTTAAAGAGTGGAAAACCTATACACTATAAATTATTGTATTATATAAGAATTAAAACTATTAATAAATTCAACTATAACAATTTGAATTCAAGGTCAAAAGTAAAGCATATTATTGTATTCAAGAATACTATCGTGACGTCAATGTGAGAATTAAATTACTAGCTAAATAAATGTAAAGAATACATTTAAAAAGAGCCAATGCTGAGTGTCTTCTTAGCAAAATATTGCCTTTCGAGCCGATGCCAGCTTCCTGTCAAACCGACAATTCAGCCTTATATTAACTGGCTATTCAAAAGTATCTGCTAAGCCCTATAGAATAAAGAATATTTTTTTTATACCATTTTTTTTTATATTTTTTAATACTCAAAAAGCAATAATAATTGTTTTTGCAAATAAAATAAAACTGGTTAATTCGGTACCTACTTTTATATGTATATACAGGACCGTTTATTTTTTAGACTTTTTTTAGCCTTACCTGTATATCGACGATGAAGTGACATGAAGTTGCAGATAGACTGCAAAAAGTAAATTTTACACGAAACGAATAAAATACGGATATTAGGTGTCTATTAATAAACAAGAAGCCGAACTGGAATGATATATGATATATTATATGACGTTTAATAAATAATTAACTTTAAAAAATATATTTGAATAAGTAAGATACAACATTTTGCTAATAAAAAAAGAATATTTCTTATAATAAATCAATGTTTAATCAATTTGTCTTTAATACAATGAAATAAAATAATAAACCACAACAAAAAATTTATAAATGCGTGAGTAAACACGTGTTTAGTTGAAGGTATATTGACAAAAATATATAAAATAAACTTTTTATAATACTTGTTGGAACCTTTTGTCAGCAGATTTCACGATCGTTTGCTTATTAGTTATTACTACTTTTAAATAACTCGCTAAAATATAGAAAATAAATCTAGACGTTTATGCCACTTCCAGTAAATTATTTTTCTAAGTCATGTACAAAAGACACTTAAAATGGCTAAAATGTCAGTTAAAAGGTCTTGGTCACTTCATCATTGATATGTATAACTGTATGTCTCTAAATTTTAACCAAACAATAAATATAAGAAAATCTAGTAATGCTATTTTCATCCATTTGTTGCCGTCCAATATACGAGGAAATTTGCACATTTAGGGATCCTATTATGCACTTTATATTTCGGCTAGAGCGATCAAGACGACGATAAAATACATAGCGTGTTCCTTTCAATTTTTTTCGTTATTGCATAGATCAAACAGACTTTTTAAAAATAAATTATAATGACGTATTATATATTAAATTTTTATCATTATTTATAGATTAAAGTAGAAATAAGGATGAAGTACTTATCTGTAAAAAGATTCGAAATATTTTATTTTACACATTGTACTACATTTTTAGGATTTTATGTATTTAATATACACACATCACTAAAATATATCGAAATAATCAATAAAGCCATTATAGTTTTCAATATACAAGTGAGATTTGTGCGATTACTAAATGTATGAAGGTATGTATGTAACCAAAAAGTAAACTGGTTTTATCTGAACTTAGTAAGTTACAACTGCATTTCGTCATACAAGCCATTAAAGCCGTTCAAAAAGGAATGTATGTGGATCATAAATCAAAATTTTATTAGAAGACTTAACCTTGTGCTTTCGAAAATGAATGCAGAACAATTAATATATATATTTACTTTATAAATACAACAATACGTTTAGTTTAAAAAGAAAAAGGCAAGTTACGTTACGTAACGATAAGTCATTCACTTTGCCATTTTCCGTCCAATTTAAAGAAATTGCACGACGTGTGTCGTATCCTAATACCGCTTTTTATCCAAGTAGGTATATATACAGTTATCTAAGACAGATTTACTAAGTTCGACTGTACCAGACGAGATTCTACCAGAAATTTTCAATTACCGGATTTCCATGACATGTCCTGACAATAAAATATGAAGCCTCCTTTTTTACATAGGTACTCCATATCGATTAGGAAGGGTATGCCCGTAAACCATAATTAGTACTGACATTGAACTCCAGATCTTTGTAGATAACACTTAAAAGGTCTGTCATTTAGTTACTGATAAGAAAGGGTACCATTTGAAATGAGGACTGTTACATAAACAATGCCAGTTCATTTATTCTATTATATTTCTATTATGTGTGTGTTTTATTATTATATAATATATTAGGTTTGTTTCATTAATATATTAATTTACAAAAAAATATAATTTGTAGGCACTCAACAAACACTGTCAAAGATTTTAATTAACATTTTACTGCTATCAATTGGTACGTTGATTGGTGAGTTAAAGGCTCAACGTTAAAAACCTTATTTCGGATGTTAGCCATTTCTATCGACAATTATGAAATCTGAATGAACATGATAGATATTTCTAAACAGGTAAAGTTAAGCAATGCCACTACTTATATATAAGCTATTTGATTTGATTGATGAGCGTATTAAATAGGCATGGTATTTCTAAAAAAATATTAAGAAGAATTAAAATTATATTATTTCCTGTAACAATAAAAAATTCCACACATGAATTTAAGGTCAAAATGAAATTATATCATTTATTATTCGATACAAAATATTGATAGTGTAACAGTACAGGTACGATTATATATTAAGGAAATTTTGGACGAAGTAATTTATATATTTAATTTATTTAACTTTTTGTATATACTTTTATATATATACCACGGATGTATTTTTTCTGTGGCTATTTTTTTTGTTCTCTTTTTTTTGCACAATTCTGTAGCAGTCGACAAAATTTATCTGCTTTATATAGTGAACTGAAATCATGGCTTCACTTGAAGACGCCAAAATACGACTTTTGGTATGTGTCCTTGCAATCTTGCATGAATTTATTTGATTCTTCATTAATATAAATACGAATTACCGAACAGGAATACGGTAGAAATGTTAGCTGCAGAGGATAAGGTAAATATTGAAAGTGATCTATGAGAAAAAAGTAAAAGTAAGGGAACCTTGGACAAACAGACAAAGATATAAACCCAACAGTCCGTTGGATAAGAAAAGAATAGCTTCTAAACAACATTAATTACAGGAAATGCGTTTTACTATAACAGTCGTATATTTGTAACCGCCAATCGTGTACTTCAAATATTCTTATCATATACATTGTACATGTCATACTATTTATTATAGTATTGGCGAAAGACATTACATTAATTGCAAACGGGAAAATACGCATTTATAGCACGTGTAGCAAATTTAGTTCCATTAAAACTTCTGAACTGGATTTACATTTTTAATTATCAGTAATCGTGTTTATTACTAGAATGCAACTTTGTACGTGAAATACTAAGCGATTTTTTATTGTATTATATGCATGCGACAAGCTCAAATTGATCGACAATACAAAATATATGTTTTAAAATAAGGTTTAACTTAAAAAGTTGTGTACATAACGAATCTTTGTCCTCGATTTGTAAGTCTTGCAAGAAGTAAAGCACAAACAATCATGCGTGAATGCACGTACGAAGACCTCGCTATAACGATACATTCTAGCCCTTATACAAAGTGACCTCAGCTATAGATCTCTATATAAAATAATCCTTGAGAACCAGTTCGTAATTTTATAATTATATTAAATTGTTTCTTTTATTTTTTTTATCAAAGTAATTTATTTGTAGGTACGTACTATGTTCACTTCAGTTTCGTTTTTTCTTACAACTGTACATACTCAAAAGTGTTACAAATATTTCTTTTATATTTTATAAAAGTTAATTGTAAAAAACTGTAGCTAGTAACAATTAATGCGAGTGATAAAAACAAGTGCTTTATAACATTATTTATGATAAAATGTACTATATATTTGCATTAAATTTAATTATTTATCATATATAACTACACTTGTTTACATACTTAGCAAAGTAAACTATTTACGTATATTGGTGAAATCATAATTAATAAGCTTTTGAAAGATCAAAAACTGTGATAAAAGCTTTCAAATTTTAGTCTATGTTATGTATACTTAAGTTACAAAAAGAATCAATGGCAGGAATGTAGTCTATTAATGTGCAATAAAATTATTGAAATAAAGTCCTACTAAATGTATACCAAATGTATCACATGCTACTCACCTAATCTAATGACGTAACACAATTCACAAGATACTGTTTAGATATAAAATAGAAAGTTACGAGTTACAAATACAAGAACTTAGAATCTCATACGATTGAGACGGCGAGCGCAGTATCGCGAGTCTTTACCACTGACGTTGGCCGCCAGACATATTCGCCGCCTCTAGTTTCGCACGACCAATTGGAAATATAAGGCTCGGTATAAACTGAAGTTTATATAGAAAAAAATGCAAGCGCTTTTTTTATTTTCCAGAGATTAAGGCGGAACAAACAGACAGACAGAAAAAAATGTACAGAATGATATTTCGTATACGTACCGTGTTTACATATATATTACATGACATTACTTTGATAATTATTGTTTAAACATTGTTTATTTGCAAAATCTTTTGTAACATTTATATTTTTTATTTCTATTGTTTTATATGTAAAATACTTTTAAGTCAATATGTTTATATAAAAATAAAAAATATATATAGTACTATATTACAAGAAATTTACATAGACTTCAAGTAAGGATTATTTTTGTATATTATGTGAATATAGCCTTATTCATTCCCCTCCACTGGAACATCAAGGCCACATTCTAAGAAACTGGGTGTTGATATTTTGAGGTTATTTTATTTGCAGTTGCAGGTAATTTAGACTTGCGCATAACTGTTTTTATCCAACATGTAAAATATTTTTTTTGATATATTATTTTATTGAAAAGAAATAAAATCATAACTTTACAACTTTGTGTATAAAAAAAATATTTGATTTATTTTTGACATTTTTAAGTTTAAAAAGAACTTGGACCCTCAAAGTATTTATGTATAATGTATAAAAATAAATGATGTAATAAATGCATTCAACTTGATTTAAAATCAAATATGGGATTACAAAAATATTGAATATATATAAAAGATTTATATAAAAAGGTAAGTAAACTTGTTATACCCTACTACTTTTGAACTAAATGTGTAAGTTGTGGGGTATAAATAATCATGTAGTACTTATACATCTGACATAAAAATATATTAATGCACTTTTAAACTATACAATATATACTTTTAGTCTCACAAATTCATTGATACTTGATTGAAGTACAAATTGGTTCCATTTAATATTATTATCATAAATTAAGTTGAAAATATTTTATATACTAACCTTAAACATTGGGAACTGCTAATAAGCAGCTCCCAATTTTTTATCATTTATCTTTTTATTAAATTGAATTTATTAAAATAAAACAGTACTAATATTTATGATGAAATATTTAATAAGATTTAATTAAAACTCCAAACCAAATATACTATATTAGTTAATATTTCAATGACCTAAAACTAAGCCACATATAATACTATGTAGGTTAATGTTATAAGCAATTTTAACTTATTAAAGTCTCTATTAAGTAAAAGAACGTGCATAATTCTCAATGACAGGTTATATCATCTACCAAGTTATATAAAGTATATAACAAATTGGTTAATTTTAAAAATAAGAGTGTATAGAGTGTAAATAATATTATTTGGACAATGTTAATGAAATTATATATAATAATTTATGTTATAAAAACTGACCTTAGCAGGTGATGGTAGCTTTCTCCTATTTTTAAAAATCTTATCTTCTTACGTTAGTCCCGTTTTAGCTTATCAATTGTAACAAATGTAGCTTAGGCAATACTTGGCAATAATAAATCAGCGTAATCATTCAATTAGCTTAATACATAATATTATTCAAGTTAACAATAAATATTATTCAAGTAAACAAAATGAGAGAGAACTTATGTTCAATTTAAAATAGTAATCATGTAATGTCACTTGAAACTTGACAACTGACATACGATTTCAGACAATTATTGTATAATATCATGAAATTTTGTTAAAATTACATTCAATTTAAGCTTCAGATAACTGAGTTAATATACACCTGGAAATAAACATTCATAGAAAATGAATGCATAAATAACTGATTTTTAATTATAATAATTATGCTAATTTACGTATATATTGTATTTATTATTTCAGCAATCGGTTTCGTATCGATTGCTGAAATAATAAATACAATATATAGGTTATTTACAATTCAGACCCATCGGATATCAACCTATTTCTACTCTGTTAAGACGTGCTTTAAAAATAAAAGAAAATATGACATTTACTTATCCGGCGATATGTAAACTGTCAAATGGCATATGTCAAAGATTAGAAAAGTGTCGTCTTTCGTGTTTCGTGTTTCGGACTGACGAAAGTGCCCACGAATTCCATTGCGGAGTCGTACACAACGTAGAAGTTTTTTGACCCCAATTTTTATTTTGATTTTGTGTAGTTTTCTATGATATTTTAATCGTCGTTTGTTTTCATATAGTAGTTGTGCAGAATATTGTTGTGGTATCATTTTTTCATCAACCATGTCTGGCAAGGGCATAGCAATTTCTAAACAACAAGACATTTTAGAATCAAATATAAAAGATTCTCAAGTATTGCAATCTGTAGATGATGACAGTGTTAAATCTTGTTGGGTGTGTTTCGCCACGGAGGCAGATGATAGGCTGGCTGCATGGGTTCAGCCTTGCAAATGCATTGGCACTACGAAATGGGTAAGTTGTAATTGTCAGGTGTTATTTTATATATCACTTAATAGTATTGCTACACTATTAACTGTTTAAATTAACATATAATAATAATAGGCAATTCATTTTAGCACAAGCACACAAATTAATACTATTAAAGACTATATAAATTATTTTTTAAAAGCTATGTAATTATCAATCGTCTTTATAATTAAATGTTGAAGTACATTCATTGTGATGAACATAGGTAAAAAAAATTATTTAAATTGTAAACTTTTTTATATTGCTTAATTCATTGTTGATATGTGCTTTAAATAATATTTATCTAGATATATATCTTAAAATTTCATGTATTTAAATTTTTTTTATTTAATTACATACTTCATATTCATATAACAAAGTATTCATATGCAAATTATTTATTTTTAATCATAGTTTCTCAAGTAAATTTACTGACATTAAGTAACTTAAGTAACAAAAAATATATATAAGTAGTTACTTAATTATGTATAAGATGTTTATATGAAAAAAAATAATGTTTTCATCATAATACATACAACTATGAAATAGCAATAATTATAAATGAACATATTATATCTTATTGGTATTATTTCATTATGCCTGTATTATAAATATGGTAAACATAAATAAGATTATAAAATAATAACTGCCTTATTGTCATTTACTGATATCATATTGCTAAATACTCTGCACTCAGTAAGTACTGATTAGTTATATGTATTTTTTAAATCAATTTATGTATTTTTTTCTTAATTATACTGTTAGGTTATTTATGCATAATTATTAATCATTAAATTAAATTAAATCAAGTTTTTATAAATACATTACAACAAAATTAACTATTTTAAAGTGTAACATGATAATATTTATTAAAAGTCAAAATAAGTATAGTTTTTTACTGTTGCATATTGTCATTGTGATGCAGTGGCACAGCATCTGACTGAAAATGTGATTGCTTTTAGGTTTGATCACCATTTTGGGGATAAAATTATTTATATTTCCCCACTCTGGTAAGAGGTAAGCTAAGTCAAGCATATGGTTCCACCATTCCACACACATAACATTAGAGGGAAAATGGAAGAAGAGTACTTGAACACTATCATTAAAAATAATTAATCTTATTTTATTTGGTATATGTCATATTAGTATGCAGTATATGCATCTATATTTACATTGTTAAGAAGGAACCAAATGTCTGATAGCTTTATCATTGTGTATACTTTTTGATGCTGTGATTATGAAGAGAGATCAATGAATCTGTGTAATTCAATAAACCTTTTATCATACAAATTAATCAAAGTTGACATCCTATTGTGCCATGCACAATAAAATGTAGAATATTATGTATGTTTTTATCAAAATTGCGTAGTTGCATATTAATCTAAGTTGACAGCAAACCTATAGGTATTTATGATGTCATCGTCATTGCAAAGTCAGGCAGTGTCTGACTGTAAAACCATTTATTATGATTCTTCTCTTTACTATGGAAAGTTATCCATTGACCTCGTCAGGAAATGCCTTCCAATCAATTTCACTTCTCAACAGCTTTATGCAACAGTGTTTTTAAGTGGGCAGAAATTAGAGATTGGAGTATTAACACTAGTTCTCTCTGTTTTCCCAATTATATACCATAAAATATATAAAACAAACATTTTTAGAGTATAAAACATGTATAATATAATATTTATAATAAAAAAATATTTCTTCAGGTTCATCAAAGCTGTCTACAACGGTGGGTGGATGAGAAACAACGTGGTAACATAAGCCGAAAAGTTCTTTGCCCTCAATGTAAAGCAGAATATATACTAGTATTTCCTTCAATGGGTGCGTTTGTGGCACTGTTAGATGCTTTAGAAGAAATCACACATAAAATAAGCCCTTTCATTGCGGGTGGAGTTTTACTAGGATCTATATATTGGATCGCGATAACCTATGGTGCAGTTACTGTTATGCAGGTAAGATATTTATGATTAGTTTAGTATTAATTTCAAATGTATGAAAAAGCTCAAGTTTTAAATTTAACAGTTCATTGTCTGTAGTACTTCAGGAGTTTGTTTCTAACGGGACTTTATATGTGTGAAACATGCGAATTCATACAATTCCTAGGAAATTATATATAGAAAATAATACCACGGTACAGTTATAAGATTTCTGAAATTACGAACGATCATAGTGTTGAATCAGACGAAAGTTTTTTTAAAGGGCTTGTTACAAAAAACCTTTGACTAAAATGAGCGTAGTTTCAAACAAAGGAACTGGTTACATGTGTATAGTATACATATTTCCTAGGAATTGCATTACAATTCCAATGTTTCGTAAATTTTCATTAATATCATATATAGAAAACGAAACGTAGTCGTAAAACGAAATCCATGTAGTTAACTTCAACCGTTCTTCAACTTAACAATGATATACAGTTAGCGATTATTAACTAAGGTAAGTAACTTTTATGTTTGTTGATTAAAAAAATTAAACCGTTTCGTGTTATTTTTAAAACATTTATATGACAAAAAGATACTAATATTGTGGAATATTTCCATTTATTCTATATTCAATCTGTACGTGGACAGGAATTTCGAAAAATGCAAAATGCATTTTAAACTCATTTTATCTACGTAGTGGCTACTTGGACCGTTTCTAAGAAGTTGTTTGTTGTGATTAGTATCATGATAATTATTTTCATTTGCATTTAATGCATCCGTTTTATATATACATATGGTAATGTTTTTGTATAGTACCTAATGTACTTTAAAGTACATTTTTCTCGTACACCCAAAGTCTAACTTAATACGTAAGCCTCAGTCACAACCTACACTGAAATGTTTGTATTGCATATGTTTAAAAGAATATAATTTATTGGCTTTAAAAGTTATAAAAAAGTACCTACTTTTTATTTAAAAGTAACGTTATTATATGATATTTTGTATGTTAAAACGATATATAAAGGCTCAGTTATTTCTTTGTTTGATTCTTAACAAATAAACTAATAACAACAATATCAACTTGCCTAAACTATTAACACCAATTTATTATCTGGACTAAAATACATCAGCTGATATTATTTTATCATCTGTCACATTAAATATAGATAATAATTGATTTACATTACTAACCAATTATGTTTTATAAAAATGTTCACGGAAACCCGTAGAAAGCGCTATTTTTTATTTCTTCGTTTTTTCCTTTTATAACGTTTATAATCTTTCGAATAGGTAATAAATAGGAAATGAAGATATGTAGTGCACAAATATGTCACGACGCGACGTCCGCTAAGCATACATACAATTAATTATTAATATGTAATATTAATATTAATATTATATTTAATTATTCTAGTGGGAATTAAACCCACAACCAATCGCGTTTCAGTTAGACGCTGTCCCACTGCGTCACGATGACCTTTTACTTTTTCTAATTTTACATTTATCATGTTATGATTGGAATTATCAAATATTGTCGTAGTCGTATTGTATGATTTAATAAATGGGTTAATTAGTTGTTTTTATTTCGGAACCTAAGTCTTCACTTGTACGCTACGATAAAAAAAAATCGCGATAGAAATTGAATTTTGTATGATCGTCGTGAATGTGTAACGCAAAATAATATTCAGTCAATATGCATGTATTTATTATTAATAATATATAATATATATATTTAATATTTTATGTTACTTGCTTATTGTTTGAATTCGAAGACAAAAAGTTATGAGTAATCATTTCAAGTATATATAAAGTACTGTCGTAGAATTGTTAATTGATAATCGATAACGACATAATTTAGAAATGAAAATAAACATAATAAATATTAAAAGCTTGGAATATTTTAAAATTACAACAAAAAAATCTTTCATTTATTTGTTCCACGTAGTTGGAAAATAAAATTTACTGTAAAAGAACAAATTAACTTTGTTAAAAGAAATTAAAGACTTTTAATTATTTTGTTGACTTTGATCGTCCTGACAAAAACACCACCAACATACCATGAAGGTATGAAAATATATTGCAATCGGATCCGGGCACATGCAAATTTTCAAGCTAAATAAATAGCACTATATTTTTTTTCATTGATAGATAAAGAAATGAAGGCGACGCTCGCCAGTGTTTTATAAAGAAGAATCATTGAAATCTTTGCAGACGACAAGGACTTTTAACTTTGAAATAATTTTATTTTATAAGGATGTTAGGATTAATTTTATTTATCATATTTCTGTCAAATATAAAAATGCTTTTGAAAATATTATACCTGTTATTTATTCAAGTATTTCATATTCGTAAATTCAAGGTCTTCTGCAATACTTTTAGTTTAACATAATTATGGCAGTCAAAGTTATGTTATGTTTTTCAAGTCATTTTAATTCGTTATGGCTCATATTGTAAGAAATATATGTATAATTAGGCACATTAATCCGTAAAGAAAAACATGTCATTCTTTTAAACTATGACTAAATGGCACTTAATTACCACAATATCTGCTATTAATTATATATTATTTTTAAGTAGGTTCTTTGCCAACTTAACTGTAGATATCGAAATCAATATGCATAACGTAATGTTTTGTGTATCATTCTGATAAAATCGTTTTATAGGCACGGTACGTTCGTTGTTTTATTTGCAAATATCTCAAGCTGGTACTATTCCGTCTCACTGGACCTGAACTTTTGATAGTTTCTTTGTACTAAAGAGGAACAAAACATTCAATCGAAAAAAAATATAGGTCTATATCAATTATATGAAGTAAATTATAACGTGACAGCATAGTTTTACCAGCTCGCCTCTCGATCAGATCAGATAGCATCTCAATCTACTGTTACCAACCTCGTTTATTTCGTTAATAACATTTCTGGCAGTGTTAGCGGGGCCCGGTGGTTTCGGCAAGTAACTGCACCAGATTGTACGTCGGGACGTACCGTCAGTTTGGTCTGGCTGAATGCCCCGCTTGGAACTTGAAATGTCATGCAACTGGAACTGCTTTGCAATGATCTCCTGCGAGTCAGTTATCGCACTGAAGGAGGTCGCGGAACGGGTGCGCTTTTCTAGCGTAAATCAGACTCGCTTTATTGTGGAGGGTAGTAGAAAGTGTTACGCCCAACTCTAACTCAGGGGGAGCACTCTAGAATCTATTGCGGGAGGGTTTTGGTGATTCTCCTCAAAGTCAATGAGGTTGGGGGGTATTCTCGAAGAAAACCTGGAGCACCCTCAAGGCGACTGAGGCGTGGTAGTAGCATGCGCAAACGATCATACGACGTCTCAGTTCGTGAAGACGGTCTCTATTGGGTTGTAGTGGATAGTATTGGGTTCATTATCATCATTCAAAGTAATGTACGTAAGTTACATTAAGTTCCCAGCTACACAAAAAAAGGATCGCATATTAAAACTAAATACTCGTATTTTTACATCACAGTCAATAAACCGTTCAGAAACTTGGGCTTTATTATAAGGAATTATTATAATAATCTTTGTTATTTGTAAACTAAATACAATATCGTCTCTCCATTCTTAATACCTTTCTACACACCCCTCTTTTGTTTTTCAATGTTGACAACCTTTATTTCAATAATGTTTACATTCGATAATAAAATAAATATTTTTTACTATAATTGTATAGTAAAAAATAGTATAGACTAAGATATTATATTAAATAGTCGTAAAAATAGTTAAAATCACAAGAAGAGCTATAAAATTACTTAATGTGCTAACAGACGACCGTCCTGTTAACGAAATGTCCACATCCCTGCATTTATATACAAAATAATATTTACTCAATCAGATGTATAAATTACTTTATTATTTAGATAACAATTAATTATTAAATGTTCCAAATTGAGTTAATACATATATATAAATATATATGTATATATATATAGGTTGATGAAATTAATTTCCTCCCTTAAGTTAATAAATTACTGTTTCTTTTAAATTATTGGGATACCTAGAATATAATTAATGTTAAATTATATATTTTTTAATTAAGGGAAATATATCAAAATAATTAAAGTTATAGATTTAATTTAAAATACAAGCTAGGTAATAACTTGTTCAATCACTACCTCTTGAAATCTCATTTAAAATAGTATCAGTGATCACAGCAATTCAGAAGCATATTTCACTTTAAAAAGCAGTGATCACTGCAATTTAGCACCATATCTCACTTAAAGTTACGAATGAAATAATATTAAAAAAAAACACTTCTATATAATGAGTTGAAAATGTCACTTAAACATTATTCTCAGTGTATAGGTAATTATAGTATTAGCATGTTGAGTATACAGTATAGTTATTCAATGTGACCTGAAAAGATACTTCAATGGGACATGATTTCTGGAAGTAGTAGTCAGATGTAAGGATATTAGATTGAATTTTTACCACAACGTATTCGAACGGTTTGCACATTTCTCACATATATATTTTCCGTATTGTAAATTTCAGTTTTATTGATTTCTTCCTCATCCGTGTATAATATCAACGTCTTATTAGTTTTGTGCACAATTACATCTGGCATTTCAGTTACATTATGTCCTAATAACAAATTTGTGCATTGAAAATTATCCGGAACTATATACGCTTCAATTGTGTCATAGAAATGCCATTTTTTTATTTTTCTACGGGTTGTACCGGCTACCGAAAGCGAAACCTTTTATATGCGGTAGGTCTATGGAGTCAACTACTAAACCTAATTCGTCTGATAGACTATTCTTTATAATCGTGCACTGGCTCCCAAAATCTACATATGATTATTGTATATCTATTATTAACTATAACCATTTTATTATATATGCTGTCTGTCTCATCCCGATTTGTAATGCGCTGTTATTTATTAGGTAATCACTTATTTCAGGGTTTGTAGTGTCCGTTATCTCGTCACGTCTACAATAATCTGCAAATTTTTGTATAAATCACATAGTGTGGCCATTTTCGGAGCCATTATAGCATACTTGCGGCACATAGTTATGTAATCTATTACTCCTATTTGTTTCGATATGTGTGATTTTGTACAGATGTATTTCTAGTGGGCATACCGAGTTCTCTAGGATCTTTGTTGAATTTCTTTACTGTTATTTTACGTAAATACTTAGGTAGTTCATTCGGAGTTTGAAAATTGCTCCCTGAGCGTTCAATTTCATCATCAATCATCTGGGAAATTTTGTCTGCCACTCTTACTAAGACAAGTGACAGAAGATAAGCCACACCTCCGTCCTTAACCAGACAGTTAAGGCACGGCATAGAATATAGTTTTGAGTATTATTCGATTTATAAATTTTAGCTGTTTCGTTAATCTTCTTTAAGCAGGATTTAGTGGAATGTTTTTTTTTTGACTAGGATCAATCTTAGGAACTTCAATAAATGTATTTATGTATATGTATAAATGTAGTATTACTATGATTACTAAAAGCATCAACAAATCGTTCCATTACAGCATTATTTGTATGTCCGCTAAGGTTGTTATAAATTCTACGAGAACAACGTTATGAATGTGCGTGTGGCGTACGTTTTGTGTTCTTCTTCGATTCTCCTATTTTATTTGTCCTTTCTCCGTCTACGAGAGCAGCGACGCAGCTGCCGACGTTTTTTATTTGTAAAAGAACTGCTAGAATTTGATCCGATCTGCTCCTTCCTCTCTTATGATGATTGTCATACGATAATACAGGAGTGTAATGGGCGAAATCAGACATTATAGTATATTGTTCGACGTTGCTGTTTAATTTAAATTTAATATCGTAAATTAATTTGGTTTTACATTTTTTTTAAGTACTATTTATTCGCACACGTAGGAAATTGAAAAAGACATATTTAGAAAACGTCATTTCTAAATATGTCTTTTTCAATTTCCTACGTGTGCGAATAGTTTTTTCTAAATATGTCTTTATCGTAAATGTTGTCACACAGGGGAGAAATAGAAGGTGGTGATTTTTAATATACTGTATAATTGTTTAAGTTTTTTTTTTAGTTACAATTTTTTTATTTTTTAATTACATTAGATCGCAAATTTATAATATTATTACTTCAATCATCACAATTACATGATTATGACTGGTAAGAATAATATGAAAATGTACCTAGATAACCGTTCAGCTACATTGATAACAAAGAGAATAAAATTTAATTGCTGGAAAAAAATTAGCTTATCTTCTCAAATATATACAAGTAATATATTATAATTACAGATATACCATTTGTACTGCTAATGTATAAAGGTATTATTATGGTTCAAATTCTTCAAATTTTATACTATATTACCACAATGTATTTACAAACTTCATGGATATACAAACATGGTATGCAACCTATTATAATTATTTATGACTTAATGTAATTAAAAAATAGAAAAAGAAATTAAGTAAAAAATTGGTAAAGTATAATACCAACTATAACAAAAAACATAGATTACGCAATTCTTATAAAAATGTGTAATTTCTTAATTATATATCGGTAATGTAACTCTTTATTTTTATTGTGTACACAATACGTAATATAAAGTTGGTTTAAATAAAATAAAATGTACGTTTTGTATACAATAGAAATATAGTTGCATTATAATTATAACGACCCATATATAATAAAATAAATTTACACACCACACGTCAGCCGACTTATCCCACTTCGGAATTATTAGAATAATCTTTGTTAATCGTAAATTAAACACAATATCACTTTGTTCAATTCCAATTTATTACCAATGTATTACTTTTTTAATAAAATGTGCTCCTCGTATCGTCCCTCCATTCATAATACCTTTCTACTATTCCCTATGTCATGTTATTCAATGTTGTGCACATTGGTGAAATAAATTCAATAATATTTACATTCTATAATAAAATAAATCATTTTTACTATACCATACTAACAATTTGTATTAAATAATCGTAAAAAATACTTAAAATCACAAGAACAACTATAAAATTACTTAACATGCTAACAGAACTGTAAAGAATTTCCGAATCTCTCGTCTTGGTCACAAACTTTTATTAATATATCCAGGAATTTTTCGTAATTTTTATTTTTTGTTCTTCTTTTCTATTAAATAAAATAAATTATATTGTAAGTGATTGATTGTTGAAGTTATTTTTTTTTATATAATATTCTTTCTTAAATAATTATCAGTGTCTGCTGTGTTGGTAGTAATCCAAGTAAAAAAAAACATAATTAAGACTAGTGTCTTATTAATCAATTTTTTATTAATTAGTTTGCTTTATTAACCAAAGTTTCATTTTTACTATGTAAAAGGACGATTTTCTGATAGTTATAAATTCTATTAACTTTTACTTACTTGTAGTTGTACTGTGTCAACTTTTTATTATTTGAAATTCGCTTCAAACGTGAGAATACATTTAGTACTTCAAAAATACCGTTTAGCTATGGACCTACATTTAGTATATGATGATATTTAGTATGAGTCATAGCTGTGTACATATTTATTTGTTGTCCTTGAATATGGACTATGGAAAGGCATAAGAAAGTGTAAAACACTTTCTTTCTACGTAAAAAAGTGTATCTTAGTACTATGTGGTCATTGGGCAATGATATAATATAATAAAATTAATATACTAATATAAATACACAAGTGAAAAATGATACTTGTAACGTTAATGATTTTGAAAAATTACCGAATTTGTTCTAAGTTATGAAGAATATGTGTATGTAACTAGGTTCTCCACTTTCTGTCAGTTTTAGAAAAATTAAATGTGGGGTGGCGGAAAATAATTATCAAAATTGCATATATTATTTTAAATAAATCCGACTACTATACATTTGAACAACCAAGCGTCTTTTTTAACAACTTCTTTAATTAATGCTTGACCTGTATATATTCCTTATTCACGCCTGCTACGGATTTATTCCAAGTATAATAAATAAGATCTTGTTATATGATTGCGCAACTCACTACTTTCCAACATAGCCAAGGAGTTCCAAGATACACTTTTTTTGTTAAATTGGTCGGAACCCAGTCAACTTTGAGGATCAATTTACAATTTACTGTAACATTGTATGAGTAAATTTGTTTGATTGAAAATGTATATGTACTTATGATAAACTTATAAATAATATAATATAATAAGAATATAAATTAGAGCAATTTGGCAATGCTACAATGACCATTCAAACTTTTATATGAATTTTATCTCCATTTTTATAATAGAGGTAATCATAAATGAATACAATTACTAAGATATCTGAAAATATAAAATTACACTGATACACGATTTGTACAATGTCGGTTGCAAGCGATTGTACGACTGTTTTCCTTCCCTCACCAGGGTGAATATGTAAAGTACAAAAAAAACCTATATTTAATATTTAACTTGTTGACTGTCAGTGATTTGTTTTTATATTTTAATATCTCTCAATAATATCATGTGGAATGCCGTTTGTAGCTTATTACTAACTTTTCAATAATTAATAAGCTTTATCATATTTTAATTCCAGGTAGTCGGTCATAGGGAAGGCTTAGAAATGATGGAGTCAGCGGATCCACTGGTACTATTAGTACTATTACCAACAATACCAGTGACGCTCATCAGTGCAAAGATGTACAACTGGGAAGACTCAGTGCTGTTGTTTCTGAGAAAATACTGTGCGAAAATACCTGCCCTTTCTTACATACTGCCGTTTGGAAGGTTAGTGTTTTTAATACTGATTTGGACGATAATGTCAGTTCGTCTATTATTTTATATTTGACTAGTTTTTTTCTGACTAATATAGTCTAATATATGCAAAGTACGTTAAATTTTAAAAGTACGTTTAATTACGTACGTTTAATTTTTGTCTTGTACCCAATATTTTCTTATAATTCGAAAATGTAACAGTTAGGTAGTTTACTATGTACTGCCTAAAGGTCATCTATGTATATTAAACCTACAGTACAGTAACTGCAAAAATTTACACTGTCCTCTTGTAGTAAGAAAAAATACTATCATATAAATTTCAAAGCTATCGAACAACAGTGATATTGTGAAAGTGTTTTCAAAACAATGAAGCAATCGTTTATATCACCTCGCTAAAAATTACTCTTATAATTGTTATGTGCTTACCAGTGGCTCCTACGCTCAAGCAGCCACGGAGTGCTTGTATTTCGCAGGGACAGAGTACCCTCTTCCATCCCCCCCCCCCTCGGTGTCGCTGTAAAGATCAATTGATCAACAGCATTAAATCAGTATCGAAAAAATAAAATGACCAGTGGCGAAGTGTCTAAATGACTCTATTTAGTTTTATTATTAATTCTAATTTTTTGTATATGCAAAACAACATCGTACACGGTGGGTCTTCATATAAAAAAAAATCATATTAAAAAATCATATAAAAAAACTATATCAAGTATACGAACAATATTTATTTACAAGATAGATTATTTAATGTAATTTACTTTTAAAAATAACATCCTTTAAATAATCACCTTGTCGGCTTTTGCATTCCTCCAAGCGATTACTAAAGTTTTCTAATATCCGCCGGCGAAGAGACCGTGAGATCGCCGACATTTCGTCGGTGGGTTTTTTTTTTTATTTAATTGAGGCATTGTTTTTAGTTTATTGATGTAAACACGGTTTTTTGAATAATCCCATAAAAATGTCTGCTAGAGTTACATCTAGACTCCGGGTGACCATCTGATATCACCTTGTCTAGAATTTTTTTTCGGAAACATTTCTTTGACTGCCGGTGGAGACTCATTAGATATGTGACATACCACATGTCACATATCTAATGAGTCCATTTTGCTGGAACCAAGTGTAGCCAACAAGTTTTAACAGCTGTAGTGCTCAGAACTCCTGTAACATTTTCACGTACTCAGCAAAGTTATCAGTGGCTGTACGATCACGAGAATCTTAGATAAAGTACGAGCCTATGATTAATTTTGCTTGAATTGCAGCCCATACAGTTACTTAATGAAGTGGCACAGAATGTTCGAGATTCGAGATTCTCACTGCTCCAATACCTACAATTTTGTTTGTTAACATGTCCGTTGAGGTGGAAATAAGCTTCGTCAGAGTTTTCTGACAATGGATTCGTTATTACTAAACTAATATAATATTTTGACAAATTTATATATTTAGGTTTAAATTTCTGCACTATTTCGATCTTATATGGATTAATTTTAAATCTTATTTCAAAATACGGCGTAAAGATGTGCGGGAGAATCCTAACTTCTTTAGCCATTTCTTTATCAAAGGGACACTCGGACACCGTTTTAAATTTTTTAAAACTTTTAAAGTGTAAGAATTACTGTTTAAATAAAACTGTTTTACACCAAAAGCACGTTGTGTTACCGTAAAGCGACCAATTGCAACTGAATTTCTGAGAAATGATCAAGCGATTATTCCGCCTCCTCCGCCCCGCAGGTCTTGTGTTAACCAGGGCGCTAAATTAAATGGTCAAGATTTCTTGGCCTACCTTTATATATTGTGTAGTCAAAAAGGTTTTAGCATTTAATAAACTAAACAGTTAGGGCTGCCTTATATAAAAAAAATGGTATGTACTAATAATATTATTTTTATTTTTCAGTGTGGAAAGCGACAGAGGTGCTATCATGCCAGGTCAACAGAACAATAACAACACAAATAGACACGCACACCTGTCACCCACTAGAATATTTTGCTCAGCATTGCTTTTGCCCACAATATCTACAATAATTGGCAAATTATTCTTCCGATCTATACAAAATAATCTACATAGAACCATCCTTGGTGGTCTCACATACATCACTATCAAGGGAGCCCTAAAAATATACCACAAGCAAATGCTTTACATTCGGCATTCAAGTCGAATAATTCTAGACTACACTGAGTCTAATTTAAAAATGTACAGAAGTTCGATGCCCCCCAATAATGCTGACACAGTATCGAGTAATAACGATTCCGAACAAGTAATATAATCGATTTGATATAATTTTTTTATATTGAATATTATAAAATGTGCTTATATAGTACATAATGTGTGTGATAACATGATTGACTGTTTTTTTTCTTTAATTAAAGCTATAAGGTCAATTTTAAATATTCTAGTATATTTATAGAGACAATATTTTGTAACGGCAATTTTTGTGGCAAGTTTTGGATGTAAATTACAACTTTGTATATATGGGTTTTAGATTTCGCTTATTGTTTTATTAATGTAATTGTTTATACTGATTTAATTATGCTCTCAAATTTAATTTATGCTCTTAAGTCAGCCAATAGTACTCAATATGCTAGCTCCTTTTTAAATTTGACGTAAAATAAAAAGCATTTATTTTAAATATTTTTTTACAATTCTTACTGCCATAAGAATCTTGCCTTATAATTTGAATATAATATCTTAATAAATAACTCTGTATATTTTAATATACGTTATCGTAAATAACAAGTACCTACCGTTTCATTAATCCTTTACAAGTGCATATACATAGGAAAATGTATAGACAAATTATATTAAGAGCTCATGTAATATTCATGTATATTAAACTAAACGGTTTTACTATACATATATAATGTATGTATTTATTTATAATGAAATAATCGATAGCTAGATCACAGCCGTGACATTGTTCTTAAATTCATTTTATTCTAGAAACGCAAAAAATATAGTTATTTTATTGTACAATGCGAATTAGCATACACTGAATAATTATCATAATGATTCTGATGATAGATGAATCGGGTCTTCCTTAGTTCTTACTTCCATGCTTAGTATATAAAGTTATTATTCCATTATTAAGTCCTTAATGGATATTGTAGATAAAAAAAAAATTGATGTTTCTTAACAATTAAAAAAAATGTGTTAGGAATGCTTGCGTTTTATATATTTTTTCCTTTTTCTTTATTATTTTATTACGTTGCATTTATGTCAATTTTAAAACAAAGCCATAATTCATAAAATAGTTATGACCTTTAACACCTGATACTCTGAAAGTTATATACCTACTCTAAAAGTAATTGAATACTGTGTGTATTATATAAAATTGATAAAAAACAATGATATTGATTTATATTGTAGACTTATTTTATTAAAATAAATTTATTAATATTATGATTGAAAGTATACATTTTAAGGATTCATAGATGATTTTTCCCTTTGCTTCATTGCTTATTATATATAGCTTTACATTTTATATTTTTGTCATAATTCTATTGTTTAATTTAATATTTTTGTTATTATTGTTCTATTTATTTCACTCCGTAAAATAAGCAGAATTTGACAAGACCCGCCATTTTTTTCTTTCCTTATGATTAAATTTATTTTATTTATATTGGTAATGCTTTTAATTATTTTATTAACTAGCGTTAAATCCTATGTTTTAAGGTAATTAGTTGTTTAAAAAATATTTAAAAGGTTATGGTGTTGTAAATACAGAGTCTATGGTGTTAAATATAGATTAGTTAGTGTAAAAAAATGTTATTTTTGTACTGATTTAGATATAACCATAATATCTCATAAATTCATTGTAATAAAAGTAATGTAGATATTATTAATATTTTTTAAACTTTCAATCACACAATTAGGCAATTGAAAAACAAATATACAGAGATGCTAACAACAAAAATAAGTTGTAATAAGCATATAAGAATTTCGACGCAGCTGGATGTGGAACGCATGGCTTAGTGGTCAGAGCGCTTGGACGTTGTCCAAGAGCCACGGCTGCTGCGTTAACATTTTTATACGTTTACTAAACATATGTTAGGTAATGTAGATTTTTTACGATTAAACAAATTAAAATTGATAGATTATTGTGTTAATAAAATCAAAATTTAAAATATCAATTGGCCCTTAAATATTAGTTATTTTGAAGATACACATATATTATAGTGTTGCTAGAATTTTAATATGTATTTGGTGAGTACTGTGTAGACTTGTTTCCTTTGGATGGAAAAAAATGTTATTATATAACTATGTGCCGTTTTAATTTGTATAGTTTAAATATTATATTTATTTAACTACCTAATGTTTTATTTATTTTTTGTTTATTCTAATAATTAATTCTTACAATAATTAAATTTATTTATTTTTAGATTGTTATTTGTATGTTAATAAGTACAAATCTACAAGTTAAATTATAATAATTAAAAATATATATATATATATATTTTAATTGTAATGTAGTTGTTGATCTCTTAAAATAAGACTTACATGTTTATTTTTAAAAAATATTTTTTTATTAGATTCCAGTTTTATTGGGCAGTCAGACAGACAGACTTGTCTTGTCTTGTCTTGTCTTGTCTTGTCTTGTCTTGTCTTGTCTTGTCTTGTCTTGTCTTGTCTTGTCTTGTCTTGTCTTGTCTTGTCTTGTCTTGTCTTGTCTTGTCTTGTCTTGTCTTGTCTTGTCTTGTCTTGTCTTGTCTTGTCTTGTCTTGTCTTGTCTTGTCTTGTCTTGTCTTGTCTTGTCTTGTCTTGTCTTGTCTTGTCTTGTCTTGTCTTGTCTTGTCTTGTCTTGTCTTGTCTTGTCTTGTCTTGTCTTGTCTTGTCTTGTCTTGTCTTGTCTTGTCTTGTCTTGTCTTGTCTTGTCTTGTCTTGTGCTTGTCTTGTCTTGTCTTGTCTTGTCTTGTCTTGTCTTGTCTTGTCTTGTCTTGTCTTGTCTTGTCTTGTCTTGTCTTGTCTTGTCTTGTCTTGTCTTGTCTTGTCTTGTCTTGTCTTGTCTTGTCTTGTCTTGTCTTGTCTTGTCTTGTCTTGTCTTGTCTTGTCTTGTCTTGTCTTGTCTTGTCTTGTCTTGTCTTGTCTTGTCTTGTCTTGTCTTGTCTTGTCTTGTCTTGTCTTGTCTTGTCTTGTCTTGTCTTGTCTTGTCTTGTCTTGTCTTGTCTTGTCTTGTCTTGTCTTGTCTTGTCTTGTCTTGTCTTGTCTTGTCTTGTCTTGTCTTGTCTTGTCTTGTCTTGTCTTGTCTTGTCTTGTCTTGTCTTGTCTTGTCTTGTCTTGTCTTGTCTTGTCTTGTCTTGTCTTGTCTTGTCTTGTCTTGTCTTGTCTTGTCTTGTCTTGTCTTGTCTTGTCTTGTCTTGTCTTGTCTTGTCTTGTCTTGTCTTGTCTTGTCTTGTGCTTGTCTTGTCTTGTCTTGTCTTGTCTTGTCTTGTCTTGTCTTGTCTTGTCTTGTCTTGTCTTGTCTTGTCTTGTCTTGTCTTGTCTTGTCTTGTCTTGTCTTGTCTTGTCTTGTCTTGTCTTGTCTTGTCTTGTCTTGTCTTGTCTTGTCTTGTCTTGTCTTGTCTTGTCTTGTCTTGTCTTGTCTGTCTTGTCTTGTCTTGTCTTGTCTTGTCTTGTCTTGTCTTGTCTTGTCTTGTCTTGTCTTGTCTTGTCTTGTCTTGTCTTGTCTTGTCTTGTCTTGTCTTGTCTTGTCTTGTCTTGTCTTGTCTTGTCTTGTCTTGTCTTGTCTTGTCTTGTCTTGTCTTGTCTTGTCTTGTCTTGTCTTGTCTTGTCTTGTCTTGTCTTGTCTTGTCTTGTCCTTTGTCTTGTCTTGTCTTGTCTTGTCTTGTCTTGTCTTGTCTTGTCTTGTCTTGTCTTGTCTTGTCTTGTCTTGTCTTGTCTTGTCTTGTCTTGTCTTATGCTTGTCTTGTCTTGTCTTGTCTTGTCTTGTCTTGTCTTGTCTTGTCTTGTCTTGTCTTGTCTTGTCTTGTCTTGTCTTGTCTTGTCTTGTCTTGTCTTGTCTTGTCTTGTCTTGTCTTGTCTTGTCTTGTCTTGTCTTGTCTTGTCTTGTCTTGTCTTGTCTTGTCTTGTCTTGTCTTGTCTTGTCTTGTCTTGTCTTGTCTTGTCTTGTCTTGTGCTTGTCTTGTCTTGTCTTGTCTTGTCTTGTCTTGTCTTGTCTTGTCTTGTCTTGTCTTGTCTTGTCTTGTCTTGTCTTCTTGTCTTGTCTTGTGCTTGTCTTGTCTTGTCTTGTCTTGTCTTGTCTTGTCTTGTCTTTCATAAAGTTAATGTATTGTTAATTTCAATAATTTAACTCGTATTGCCTTTTTGCCGAGATAATTGTGGGTTTCACACTCAGGGGAAACATTTAAATTATTTTCAATTACTAACTTTCAGGGGAAACATTTAAATTATTTTCAATTACTAATTTTGCTAAGACGAAGTGCAGCGTAAAGTTACGCAACTTAAAGAATATATTATTATAATTCTAATTGACAGAATTTTATAGGTAACACTTAAATTATAGATTCTAAAAAATATTATGTAAAGTTTAATACAATTAAAATATAAACTTACTTCAATATCGGTTAATTTCTCAAAAACTGCTCTCAATGGAGAATTGTATAAAGAAAATAAAAGTAAATCTTGACTTAAGCATATTCTGCAGATACTTTGACTCATATTATTATTTTTTTTCTTCATTATTATGGCTGATGTTTTTTACATATTCACGTAAAATACTTAGTATTCAGTTACGTAAGTACATTGTTTTCATTTCAATTTAATATTATTAAGTCCTACTAACTAATATATTATTTAAAAAATTGACAGATATATAAACCATCATTAGTGAAGCGAAAGTACTCTAATCTCGAGTTGTATCGAGTTGAATTAACCAACTCGATATAACTCAAGTAAGGAAATAATATATGATCTCGATATATCGCTTCTACACAATATAATCGATAAACCTAATATCGATATGTACAATCGAATATAATGAGTAATTAAATACATTAAATTCCTTTTCTTTAATTAAATTACTTTTATTGAATATTTACAATGAAAATGAAATGTAAAAGACCTATTAATAAGCTAGTTTTAGCTTTCGTTATAAGACCCAACAACCCGACATATTTAGAAAAATATAAAAATTTGCATGCAGCTTGGGGGAATTTTTATATGTATTCTAAATATGTCTTTTTCAATTTGCTAAGTGTGCGAATAACACTTTAAAAATATATATGTTAGAAGAGACAAGCTACTCACCATTAATTAAGCATTACTGTAGGGAATAAATATAAACTGGTAAGTATGTTATATATATATATTGAGATGGTGTTTTTATTTATATTAATTTGAATTTGATTAAAATTAAAAGATTATTTTAATATAAACCAAGTACTTACTATACATCGAAAATATCTATATATTTGTACGATATCTAGTAAGGTATCAATAAAACACGACGATAAAGAAATATAGAAGGAAAATTCTTTATATGTTTTTTAAAACATCCATTACTCCAGTTGCATTATTAATTCCGTTTGCTATAAATAAATTGTATTTATTGATGAGCAATTATAATAAAATTGTACGTTAATCACAAATTTGTCTTTCATAAAGTTAATGTATTGTTAATTTCAATAATTTAACTCGTATTGCCTTTTTGCCGAGTTAGTTTATCTTTACATCTGCCATTGTATTTCTTTTTATAACTTAATATAAATTGTTGTTGGTTATAAGGAATTTAGAAGAAGTTTAGGTTTTAATATTATCTTTTATTTAGTTCGATTATACAAACACAAAGATTCGTTACTTGTAACATTATATTAAAATTGAAGGAAAATCTTTAAACCCCTCAAACCTGTCAAATGAATTGTAAGAAGTCTTTCGCCACTCAAAACTCAATGTCTTGCACCCGGAAGTTAAACAACATGAATTCTAATCGCAATTGGTTTTGGATTAAATTTTCACTCGGAGGAATTATTTAAATATAATATTGTATTTAAATTATTTTCATTTCTCTGCACTGGTAAGAAAAAGCACAGTGTTGCGTCACTCAACACACAATGTATTAAATTCGGAAGAAGTTGGGGAACGTTGTGTCTTGACACTAGGTTCTCTGGTATTATGGGAAAAAGTGTAAAATTGAAAAAAATATAGCTACTTATTACATTATATTATTAAGGTATAAGGTATTAAGGTACTTTTTATAATACATATCTAGGTGCATTAATAAATAAATAGTGTGGTATTAATAAATTTTATTAAAATTTTGAATATTAAGTATTTATCATAGATCAATCCTGCCACAAAATATGGAACAAATGTTATTGAAAATGCTTATGAGAAGAAATACCACCAGTAATAAATTTGACCTTTATGTTGATATGCCACAAGATTCTGTTCTTGAAAGTTTCGAGAGCAATTTATATACTTAAAGAGTTATATTCTTATTAATCTGTATCTTTATATTAATTAGTAAAGGAAAAACTTTCAAAGTCAAATGATCAAGCGATTATTCCGCCTCCTCCGTCCCGCAGGTCTTGTGTTAACCAGGGCGCTAAATTAAATGGTCAAGATTTCTTGGCCTACCTTTATATATTGTGTAGTCAAAAAGGTTTTAGCATTTAATAAACTAAACAGTTAGGGCTGCCTTATATAAAAAAAATGGTATGTACTAATAATATTATTTTTATTTTTCAGTGTGGAAAGCGACAGAGGTGCTATCATGCCAGGTCAACAGAACAATAACAACACAAATAGACACGCACACCTGTCACCCACTAGAATATTTTGCTCAGCATTGCTTTTGCCCACAATATCTACAATAATTGGCAAATTATTCTTCCGATCTATACAAAATAATCTACATAGAACCATCCTTGGTGGTCTCACATACATCACTATCAAGGGAGCCCTAAAAATATACCACAAGCAAATGCTTTACATTCGGCATTCAAGTCGAATAATTCTAGACTACACTGAGTCTAATTTAAAAATGTACAGAAGTTCGATGCCCCCCAATAATGCTGACACAGTATCGAGTAATAACGATTCCGAACAAGTAATATAATCGATTTGATATAATTTTTTTATATTGAATATTATAAAATGTGCTTATATAGTACATAATGTGTGTGATAACATGATTGACTGTTTTTTTTCTTTAATTAAAGCTATAAGGTCAATTTTAAATATTCTAGTATATTTATAGAGACAATATTTTGTAACGGCAATTTTTGTGGCAAGTTTTGGATGTAAATTACAACTTTGTATATATGGGTTTTAGATTTCGCTTATTGTTTTATTAATGTAATTGTTTATACTGATTTAATTATGCTCTCAAATTTAATTTATGCTCTTAAGTCAGCCAATAGTACTCAATATGCTAGCTCCTTTTTAAATTTGACGTAAAATAAAAAGCATTTATTTTAAATATTTTTTTACATTTCTTACTGCCATAAGAATCTTGCCTTATAATTTGAATATAATATCTTAATAAATAACTCTGTATATTTTAATATACGTTATCGTAAATAACAAGTACCTACCGTTTCATTAATCCTTTACAAGTGCATATACATAGGAAAATGTATAGACAAATTATATTAAGAGCTCATGTAATATTCATGTATATTAAACTAAACGGTTTTACTATACATATATAATGTATGTATTTATTTATAATGAAATAATCGATAGCTAGATCACAGCCGTGACATTGTTCTTAAATTCATTTTATTCTAGAAACGCAAAAAATATAGTTATTTTATTGTACAATGCGAATTAGCATACACTGAATAATTATCATAATGATTCTGATGGTAGATGAATCGGGTCTTCCTTAGTTCTTACTTCCATGCTTAGTATATAAAGTTATTATTCCATTATTAAGTCCTTAATGGATATTGTAGATTAAAAAAAAAATTGATGTTTCTTAACAATTAAAAAAAATGTGTTAGGAATGCTTGCGTTTTATATATTTTTTCCTTTTTCTTTATTATTTTATTACGTTGCATTTATGTCAATTTTAAAACAAAGCCATAATTCATAAAATAGTTATGACGTTTAACACCTGATACTCTGAAAGTTATATAACTACTCTAAAAGTAATTGAATACTGTGTGTATTATATAAAATTGATAAAAAACAATGATATTGATTTATATTGTAGACTTATTTTATTAAAATAAATTTATTAATATTATGATTGAAAGTATACATTTTAAGGATTCATAGATGATTTTTCCCTTTGCTTCATTGCTTATTATATATAGCTTTACATTTTATATTTTTGTCATAATTCTAATGTTTAATTTAATATTTTTGTTATTATTGTTCTATTTATTTCACTCCGTAAAATAAGCAGAATTTGACAAGACCCGCCATTTTTTTCTTTCCTTATGATTAAATTTATTTTATTTATATTGGTAATGCTTTTAATTATTTTATTAACTAGCGTTAAATCCTATGTTTTAAGGTAATTAGTTGTTTAAAAAATATTTAAAAGGTTATGGTGTTGTAAATACAGAGTCTATGGTGTTAAATATAGATTAGTTAGTGTAAAAAAATGTTATTTTTGTACTGATTTAGATATAACCATAATATCTCATAAATTCATTGTAATAAAAGTAATGTAGATATTATTAATATTTTTTAAACTTTCAATCACACAATTAGGCAATTGAAAAACAAATATACAGAGATGCTAACAACAAAAATAAGTTGTAATAAGCATATAAGAATTTCGACGCAGCTGGATGTGGAACGCATGGCTTAGTGGTCAGAGCGCTTGGACGTTGTCCAAGAGCCACGGCTGCTGCGTTAACATTTTTATACGTTTACTAAACATATGTTAGATAATGTAGATTTTTTACGATTAAACAAATTAAAATTGATAGATTATTGTGTTAATAAAATCAAAATTTAAAATATCAATTGGCCCTTAAATATTAGTTATTTTGAAGATACACATATATTATAGTGTTGCTAGAATTTTAATATGTATTTGGTGAGTACTGTGTAGACTTGTTTCCTTTGGATGGAAAAAAATGTTATTATATAACTATGTGCCGTTTTAATTTGTATAGTTTAAATATTATATTTATTTAACTACCTAATGTTTTATTTATTTTTTGTTTATTCTAATAATTAATTCTTACAATAATTAAATTTATTTATTTTTAGATTGTTATTTGTATGTTAATAAGTACAAATCTACAAGTTAAATTATAATAATTAAAAATATATATATGTATATATATATATATTTTAATTGTAATGTAGTTGTTTATCTCTTAAAATAAGACTTACATGTTTATTTTTAAAAAGAATATATTTTTTTATTAGATTCCAGTTTTATTGGGCAGTGTGACAGGGTTTGATTCTCACTCTAGGTAATGATAACGTTTATATTATTGTCGTTTCTCCGTTCCGATGACAAAGTAAGCGCTGCGTTGAGTTCCGTCACTCAATACGCAATATCTAGGACTTAAGAGGAAAGAAGAGAACGAATTGCCTTGACACTAGTTTCTCTCTTATTACGCTTTTGCCCGCATAACAGGGTATTATCAGGCAAAAACGTGAAGCTGTAAAAAAACATTTTTTTACCGAACGTATTATACCGGTCACTTAGGAATATATGAAATATCCTAAATGACTTTATCACGAGACTAATCCATTGTTTCCGTCACAGTTGCACAATTAGTAGTTATCAAAATTAAACAATATTAACCTTAAATTGATAATCTAAATAATTATCATAAAAGCTTTTATCATTGATGATGTTAATATCTTATCGCGCCCGGCAAATAGTGAATGCAGTGTTAAACAATTTGCGCATATGTATACGCGTCTTATCGGTAGCGAAAAGATTGCATTTAAACAAGCACATTAAGCGGTTAAAATTAGACCAAAACATTAATTTCATTTTTACATGCTTGTTTTGTGGTTGTTGAAGATACGGGGCTCTAGGTAAGTTAGCTTTTGAAAGGTCTCTGCTTTTTTTTAGTTTTATATAGGTGATAATATTAGAAAATAATGTAGTATTATTTCGTGGTCGCGGTGCATATGTGATGCGTCTTATTGGAGGCGTTGGTTTTCATATTTATTACTAAGTTTTAGTACTTTACCTTACCCGTTGAGTAAGTAAAGAAAAATATTATAGTTTTCATAAAACATGTCATGTAAGTGTTAAATGCATTGAGTTTATTGCACTTGTGATGTAAGTAATTCCTTATTTATTTTTAAGTAGTTCACTATCATTTTAACTATATTTGATATCAGAAACAATTCTACAACTATAGTATAACGAAAGAAAGAACTCAAATATTCATTATAATTTAACATAATTTTTACTACTACTACGAAAGTGCTACAAGTACTTAATGTTTACTTAATTAACATTAAATCGGTTTGCAGTATAGCAAATCAAAATACTTAATATTGTACGAGATTAATGTAAACTATTATTGTTATAGATAAAATATTATGGCCCGATAACAATTAAACGATTACAGTAGAACAATAACATGGCTAAGTTCATAAAGTCTATTTTCCACACGAGCGAACGACGTAAGTCTAGGTACGAGGAGGGAGAGGAGGACAGGCCTGTGGCACCACCCTTGGATGGCAGAAGAAAACTGTCTATATCCAGATCTGGTAGAATGAGGCAAGCTAATAAAAAACGACACTCGTTATCTTTAGAATTATATAGTCAAGTAAGTGTATTTTATCAGTTTCTTAGTTTCCGCTATATATGTATGTTTTAAGAATATGAAAAGAGAAAGCATATTTGGTTCACTTACTCAGGACTTATTCTAAAAAGTGTGAAAAATGTACATTTGTTAAAAGCCACTTCAGATAGACGTGTTTATCAACTCCTGAAATAGGTGTAAAGGCGGTTTGTATCTGTCAACTTAAACAAGATTAATAATTACATATCCCTTTATTTTATTATTTTTTATTTTTGTGCGAAGCAATCACTCGACAGAAGTGCAAAAGTCTAAGCAGGTAATAAGTCAGCTAATAATAATTTGTTAATCGATATAATTATTTTAATGGGATTATTAATTGCTTCACAATTTTTTTTATTATTAACGTTTTTATTGTTAACGTTGTTCGTAACTGACTGTAGGAGGTCATCGTAGCGTATTGGAACAGCATCTGACTGTTAATGCGATTGGTTGTGGGTTCGATTCCCACTCGGGAGAATGATGGTATTTAAAACATTTTCATTTCTTCTCTCTGGTATATGAGAAATAGCGCGACGTTTGGTTCCGTCACTTTACAGGCAGTGTCTCGAGTCTACGACAATTCTCTTGACTACCCTGATTTATATATGTTGTAATGTTGAGATTTGATATGCTCGTAAATTTTAAGAACGTAGGTATACTTATGAAGAATTAGCTTTTACGCTAGATAATAATTCGAAACAAGACTTAAGATATTGTGCGTTTTAGTTAATTATGGAGGAAACTTTAATACTAAAAGTATTTATATACATATATATTTTTCCTTATCCGGTCGATGATAAAAAAGGTGTCCTACGTAGACTGGCGTTAGTGTTATAACACAATTTAACAGGATAGCGGTTTGAAGGTTCCTAAGGTTGTTATTTTTTCATATGTCAAAAATTTCTGAATTTTGGATGAATATTGCCTATAATGAGTTTTTCTCCTGTTACTGCTTCACGCTTTTACACGCATAGCAGGGTAGTCAGAGAGAACCTAGTATCAAGATACTGTCGAGGAACGCCGCGTTTTGTCTTAGGCACCAGAGCGATGAAATGAAAATATTTTAAATATAATCATTCTCCATAGTGAGAATCGAACCTACAACCAATCGTGCTGACATTCAGGCGCTGTCCCACTGTGCCACGATGGCCTCATGAAAAGTAGTTTCTTTTTCAATCTCGATAATTGAATGTAAGGATTTTTCCACATGATTTTGAACAAAAAGTATGATATAATAGCATATACCTAACTATATATGTTGTTAATATTTTAGGAAATCCAAATGCCTGAAATATCTAAGAATACGGAATATCACACGAACCCAAAACAAACAATGACTGAAACTAAGTCCATATCAAACTTGGAAAGAAGTCAAAGTACTGAGCTGAAATCTCCTGAAGAAGAAATTGATAGTGCATTTGAAATTATAGACAAGGCTGACATTTACAAATGATTCAAACATGCTTGTTGGTGAATATTTACAGGATTTGTAAAACATTGTTATCGCTGTATGTAACACTTAATTATAACATTATAAACTTCTTAGTTACTCGTATCGTATTATCGTTAGGTAATAGGTATATTGCTGTCAACGGCTTATCTTTTTTTAAAGGTTATTTTTTATTCAATGTGTCAATCAATCAATTAAATCTTGCAACGCTATTTTGTTCTACTTCTTGTCCGGATCCGATGACATTATAGAGGTACAAAATTTTTATATTATGAAACTGTCGAACTATTATATTCTCATTTCTTAATGACAAAATGCTTTTCAGCGTGTTGTCGTGAACGAACTCAAATTCGAATAGTGACAGACGCGTGTACTACTACTGACTAGAGATAAAAAAGTAACTGAACATTTACATTATTTCAATATATATATTTAGTGTATATACATTGTACAAAAACCAGTGGCGAAGTGTCCATGTAATACGATTCCCACCCGCTTACCTTTTCTAAATGTTAATAAATAAATAAATAAAATATTAATAAATACAATTGTTTAATAATATGACAAAACCACTACAATAATGTATTTTTATTTATACAAGATTTCAATGTCAAATGCATTTTACTTTACTGTGTTTTAATATTTATTATTAACTTATTAAATTCACAGTTCGCCACTTATAAGCACCTACATTTTTTAAAGTTTATTTTAGTTTATTCGTCCTTATATATTAGGTGTAATAAGAGTAAAGACGGTTAAGCAAAGAAAAAAACGTAAAAAAAAATATAGTTAAAGTTAGAACCAAGATACTTTACAAGATAAAGAATAAGTACAAAGAAAGCAAAAAGTAAATTCAAAATTAAAGACAAAATTAAAACAAAGCATTAATTATATCAATATGAGCCAAATAATATAGTGATATGAAAATATAGCTGTAAATATATATTACAATTTTGTTTCTTAGTATTATTACTACTCTTACGTCACATACTCGTAAGCACTCTCTTATCGACGCTCGTCCACAAACTGATCGAAGCAGATGAAGGGTGTCAATTTTATCACTTAATATTATTAGAATAGTCGTATTATATAGATTTATTTATACCTTTCTAAAATATATATTTTTTGATTCTATTGTTTTTCATGTATTAATGAACGTAATATAACCTAAGACTTAAAAGTACATATCAGTAATATTTAATGGAGTTAGATATCAAAAATACGCTATTTTTAAAGACATATTGCTATTAGATGTATAAAAATAAAAAATATATATTAATAGATGGGTACAGAAAAGAAACTCCTTAGCATACCATGGATGCCCATTGTATTGCAGAGAGAAGAGCTTAGAGCGACTGAGACTACGTTTTTAATGTGAACGTATTTTTTTATATTACTGAAAACTACACTAACGTAGGCTCAATTATTTTGCATTATTTTTCAAAAACATCAATAAATAATATAATTTTTTTATTAAGAATATGAAAATATTTAATCGCTTATTTTTTACTGATTTGATCGATGTAACTATTTTATGTTTCTTTTTAAATCTATTCCGATAGCTTTAGAACTGTATTTTCACCGCATATTGTTCAGACTCATATCTGAGATTGCAATCGTATTTCAAGATAGTGCTGTAAATAAATTGTCATTTAGGTACATATAAATAACAATAAGCATTTAATTATGTTATAAAACTTATTATATATTTTTCTGTATACCTAAATATAGATATATAAAAATAAACGAAGATAAGAAATATTCAAAGTGTTTTTAATAAATATACTTTTATTATATAGTTAAAGTACATGCTTTAATTAAAAGTGAAAAATCTAATTATCTGGCAGAATATTTTGAGCCTCTAATCGCAAGTTACCATAAGTAACCATTAAAAAAAGTTTGTAGGTACTATGTTAGATTTAAATTAGGGTCTATATGTAGAAAAAAATAATTCAATTTTATTAATTAAGAATCATAAAAAGTAAAATATTATACTTAGGTTATGTTAAATCGATTTAACAGCTAAAAGCTTAAACATTTAAGGTTTTTCAACAAGTTTTCTAACTACTATTATATTATTACTTGTAATTTAGCTATAACGATAGGTTATAATATATTTGTGTAAATATATTAAAGACTGATTTCACAAGATGCATGTATTTTATTTCGGCAGGTTTTGACCACAATATTTTTTTTAACGGTAAAAAATATTAAGAAAATATGTCCTTTTTTTAAAACTTATAATTGTTAATATGATTAAACTTTCATGTTAAATCACGTACTTAAAACTTGGGATTGGTCGAATCTGGGAATGAAAGTGTTACCGTTGTCCGTAGTTTTGGTAAAATGAAATAGTAATTGTAATATTTTTTTATAAAAATAGCCCTGTCGATAATTATATCGATAGTATCGATTTTTTCAGCTTCTCGCTTTTTCCTGCATAGCCGGGTAGTCCGTTTTCGACACAATGCGAATTGCGAGGAGAAACTCAATTCCGCGCTGTATCTTATAAGAGAAATGGAAAAAATATATTAATATCCTACTATTAATATATATTTAATATTAGTTGTGAGGTTGTCTATTGTGAATAGAATTAAGCCCAAATCTACCGATAGTATTAAAAATTGTTAACGAATTATGAGTATAGAATATGTGTAGATTAATAGTCAGTAGCATGGAAAATATAATTACTTCTGAAAAACAACAATATCAATACTATACTAGATATTATCGATAATTATAAACTAATTTGAATAGTAGATAGATAAGTAAGACAGCAGTAACAATACTACAATGACATTATTTATTAATTTATGTTTAAATACTTACTCAGTGCCTACGGCTCAACGTTAAGTTGCCATTGCCTATCCCTTATTAAAAAAACAAATTTAAAGTTATATTATACATATATGACAGTTATATATAATTTAATAAAAACTATTTATAATTAAAACCCTATAAATTTATTTATATAATATAGTATAAATACCTATAACTCTGGGTTATTACATTTTTTTTCTATCTTTTCGTTAACTGTCCTTTTTTGCGGTGGATGTAATGTTACGCAGCTGCAATATCGACGTGGGGGGCTTATACTCTATATTTTCTTAACATTTTTAAAGTGTTATACCCACACTAACGAAATTAAAAAATACATATTTAGAAAACGTATAAAAGCGCCTCTTGAAAACCGTTCAAGAGGCGCGGGTTCAAATCCCGCTGCTTTCAAAATTTTTATACCTTTTCTAAATATGTATGGCTTATACTCTAATTTATTCCTTGCAAAAATATAACTTATAATAAATATTTATTTATACCGGGCGATTGACAGCCCTATTAAAATTACAATAATTCCCATTTCGTCAAGAGAGTGTAATACTATACTGTTTTTATCAGCAATCGATTACAATCTATTCATATTATCTTTTATTATTTAGCACTTATTATTTACGATACAATTTAGCCGAATAATCAATAATTAAAAACTTTCGCGACAAAATAAGCATTCAACGCAAAAATATATTTAAATATAAATATATTTCGTAAAGCTTTTGCTTTACGTAATATATACCCTTTTTTACGATAATTACACAGTGAGAGTTATTTAGAGAGTTAGGACTCCAGAATTGTCATATTTTTTATTTTGAATATTACAATTGAATCGTGTGTTTGACCTAGAAATGAAAATGCAATAATTGTGGGTAGTCGAAACCACAACCATCGCCGCATTTCAGACGCAGTCCCAATGTGCCTGTGTGAATTATATATATATAGGAACTTACGAAAATAACACTAAATACTAATAAATCATGAACAATACCAATTGTTTCCATTATATCAATAAGTACTATGTGCAGTAAAACTTTTGTATCCTTGTTATGAAAATTATCCGGACGTAGAAATATGCTATTTTGTCACCTAAAGTTTATAAATGGATAAGTAGAAAAAGCCAATTATTCATAAAAATACATTAAATCCATAAAATAAATATTACACACACTACTGTGTGTTTAACATGCACTTTTGTATAAAGCGACGTACACGTTGCCAAGACTACAAGTTTTTTAAACGTCAACGTAGCTAATAGTGATGTAGGTAAATGAAAAAAAAAACTTGTGGTATTTTCTAATTATAGATTAATTTATGTACAGATTTTGTGTGTTATTGTTAATGAGATATATGTTATATTTTCATCTTCTTCTTTTTGGGCTTTATAGGTAGAGGGCCAGCGGTTTTGAAAACAGTACTGAGAAGTAAATGTCAAAATGATTATAATATCAGAAAATTTCAAGAATTTTAAAGTAAAACTGGTAAAGAGACACCCTATGTCTTCATTGCTAAAATAAGGATTAAGATATAATTTTTACTTATATAAAAACATTTTTTTATCAACATATTACTTTTTCGTGATTTGATGGAGCAGTGGCACAGGCCAAATGGGATTGTTTGTGGGTTCGATTTCCACTTGGAGGGAATGATTATATCTAATATATTTTTATTTCTCAGCTCTGGTACACTCAACATTTAATGTCACAATTTCGGGCGGAAAGTCGAGATTGGAGTATTTTAACACCAGGTTCTCTCCGACCACCCTGCTATGTGGAAAAAAGCGTAGAGGAAGCGTCTAACTTCAATAATAAGTAATACTTACTGGCAGGTTGTACATATCGGGCTGAACTTGCAAAACACTGAAAATGAAATAAACATTCATAATAAAAAAATCTAAATACAAATTAAATAAGACAATATATGACATAATATTTTATGAGCAGTTCATTTATTACTAGCGAGCCGTTCTCGGCTTCGCCTGTGTAAACGACTAACCTATTACGTTTTTTGCCCGCCGCACTTTGCAATCACAAACTTTGCTTAAATTTATAATTTAAATGGTTATATAATTTTTATTTATGAACTGATTGAAATGAAATAAGCACTAAATGTTAAGAGAAGTTTACTAAAATACAATAGTCAAACTGCATTTAAATCAGTTAAGCCGTTTCTGAGATTAGCGTGCGCAAACGCACAGGCAAACAGAAAAGAAAATAAAAAATCATTGTTTTGGGTTTATTGATAAATGCCCCCAAAAATATTTTATTTAATATATCTTCCATGTACAGACAGCGATCAGTTACATTTTTATTATATGTATAGATAATCTCACAACCATCGCGTATGCAGCCATTGATGGATTAAATGACTATAAAAAAACATGACTGGACTACATCATACAGGTTAATGACAGAAACTAATTACTTAAATTATATCAGCAACTCAAATGCATATAAGCAAGAAGGTACTGACTTGACTTAAGAACGGATTTTGCCACAGGGCCAAATAAAGGTCTTAAGTCTAAAGTCCTTTTTTTAGTTACAAACTTGAAATTTGGCAACAAGTCGTAACTAATAAAAATACTTTAATTATTGCTGTAACTTCCTGTAACTCACCACTTAGACACACCGAGCAGACATAGCCTATAGTGAGCAGTTCCCTGTGACAGAAGCACGCGGCGCGGTAGTCCACGCGCCCTCTCCCCGGCAGCACCAGCTCCCGTCTCTCACACGCTTCCGGTAGAAATACCCACTGTGTGTTTCAAAAGGTAGAAAATTACTAATTTACTTAAAAATAATAATTAAACAATGATATTTCGAAATAACCTCAGCAAGATCTTTCATTTGATATCCATTTTGTAATAGTGCATTAAAATAACTAGTCCTCCACGCATTGTCATCTAAACTAAATGTGTATACAAAATTTAAACTCAATCGGTTAAGGATACATACTTTAAAATTGAGTCGCATGATTCCACGCGAACAAACATACAAACATACATTGCAAGTTAAATAAAAGCTTGTAATATTTTAAATATTGCATAAAAACAGATTTTCTTTATTTATTAATTTTCCATTCGCTCCAGGTCTTCGCTTTATCTCGTATATGACAGTAAACAGATAAAGCAGCTAACCTAGAATCACATCAGTCCGTTCACCGCCTTCCGTCCGAATTGAAGACATTATTATGAGTGTCGGAACTCAACGGCGCTCTTTGTCTTACAAGAGCAAGAAAGTGAACACAATTTAAGCAATTTCTCGTTGAGAACGAATCCACAACAATCTTGATTACAGTCATACGCTGTCCCACTGTGCCACGATCGACTCAGGCCTCTATTACTTTAATAAGTTAAAAATAGAAATTAAATATTTAATTTGAATATTATTTTAAAAAAAATAAAAAATTTAGTTTGAAGGTTAACAGAAGGTATTTTTGTTAATTTGTTGCTAATAATAATCCTTTTGAATTACAATAAAATTTCTGTGATGAATTGGCTGTCTAAATTATGGCCTTAACTTTAAGACATTTAAAAGTTAAACTACTGCTAATTTATAGTGCAGTAATATTAATTTAAATTTAAAGAAATAACACATAATAATTTTTTGATATCTTACCAAAAGATATTGCAAAAGTCCTTCTAATGAAGGAACTTTTAAATAAAGTCCACCAGTGATGTCACAGCCTTGTTGTAACAAGCTTAAATGTTTATCCAGCGAACATACATCTAATAATACTTGTTGTTTCTGGTAATAAATTAAAAGAATTTATATTATTATCAAATAAGTCCAAGTATAAAGTAGACATTTTTATTAGTTATTTTTTCATTACTTGGGGAAAAGACACTCAATTTTTTATTTTTAGTAAAAACAAAACACATTGTTTGTTTATCAGTGCAGTACAGTTTTGCACTTTATGTAACCAAAACAATATTATCATAGCACAAACCTGATATCCTTGCCAGGACACCAAGATAAATGAAAAAATATATTTAAGCTATTTTGTAATTATTTAAAAATCACCTACTTGTGCTGTGAAGAATACATTCATATAATTAATATATTGTGCAGCAGTGTCTGAACTTCCTGTTACTATGAGTATGCGATTGCTCATGCGAAGACCAGGTGGTGTTTCACGACGAATCTAAAGATTTAAATAGTAAATATTATTTTTATTCCTATCTCTTGATAAGCATATAACAATATTTAATAAAATATCTATTTTTATAACTATTTTGTTTAAGTAAACAATTAATAGGCCATCAACATTACATACAGCTTCAATTATGTCATCTGATAATTATATAAAGAAAAGGAATAAAAATTCGCATCATACTTTTTACTGCGTAGCAGGGTAGTGACAGAAGAACCTAGTGTCAAGACAATCTGTTCTTCACTTTCTGTCCAAATTCCAGACATTGCGTGTTAAGCGGTGGAACGAAACAAATGATGTTTTATGATTGAGGGGGATCGAACCCACAACCAATCGCGATTATCTTCAGGTGCTGGCTCACTGCCCCATATATCATTATGAATAGTAAATTAAAATGAAGGCCAGAATAGTAAATTTAAATGATGGCCAGAATAGTAAATTTACAGCTACTTAAACTGTTTTATAATAACTGAATATATGCAAGGATAAAGGTAATATATCATATTTTTAGGCATATGGAGTGCTATACATAAGTGCATGCAAAATGATTACGAGCCTTAAATTACATTTTTCACTAATTTGTCAAGAATAGGTTGATCACAGTGGACAAGGTGAAGAAGTATGCAGGGACTGTCTTATTAGGTGTTTCATTGCCCTACTAGAGCTAAAGCAAAAAGCTCTGACTTGTTATGAATATTCCTTGAAAAATTGTAGATCAGAATTTTCATTGCAAAGCCATTCATTTCACAATGATATTCAGTTATTTTTCCTATATATATGATTATAATTCAACTCTGCTCCTACTAAAACGTTTGCATTATAAAATGCTGTTTTCAAATTTTAACATACAAGTTTTAAGTTAAATTTGTGTGAATTTAAATTTTGCTACATATCACCTTCATTGACTCATGTGTTCTCATTCATTGTAGCTACAAATATTATCAAAATATAAAAACTTTATCCTATAACTCACCCTAGATATATAACATAGTGCCATGGCCATAGCTCCAGCTAAAAGGGATTCACCCGGTCTTTCTTCTTGAGGTTGACTCTTTATTAGATTGACTAGTCTGAAATGGAGAAATACATTTTATAGTATGTTTTTGGCTTTAATTACAACAAAAGTTAGCAGGTCATTAATTAAGAAAACATTTACTAAATGTACATAATAGTTAAGCACAATATTATAAATCTGTACATAAAAAATATTTTTAAATTATTACTAATTAAATAAAATTTAACTTGCCTCATTTTAACAGTTTTTTCAACTAAAGTAAAGAGTTCATATTGACCATCTATTTGTCTGACATCCAAGGGTTTACCAGGTGAAGGGTATAAGTATTCACTAAAAATATTGTAAAATCTTATACACTAAAATATATATTCATTTGAAGAATAAATCAAATTAAATAATAAATGAACTAATTAAACCTTTTATGAAAATGGCATCCAATTATTGCCAATTGATTTCTAGATTTTTGCATCAAATGTGAATTAGCAAATGCTATAACTGCATCCAAGCAATTTGTAAGTATCTTAGGATCTTCAACAATGTACCTCTGGTTTGGATTTGTGTCTACTATGATCACTAAAAGGCTGCCGTCTGAGGGTGCTTAATAAACAAATATTTTGTTATTTTACTAAGTATCGAAAACACTTAAATTTTAAATATGTATAATAAATAGTCAATGGTTATCGTATTTTAATTTGTTTGAGGTTATAGTTACTTACTTTCATCATCTGCCATATTTGAAGCAATTGAAATATAACCTTAAGTGGAATTGTAAAATAATAAGGTAAAAAATGTTATGTTATTATACGTTATATGTTTCAAACATTGATACTTAGTATTTATACTAGCACATATATAAACATCAGCCACAGATAAGAAATGTCGATTACAAATATCGATGTACAAGTCGATGACATTTCAAAACTTATATTGTTTAAATATTTAACAAATAAATAATATGAATTGAATTGAAATTTGTCAACTCTAGCGCTATCCATATAGTCAATGAACCCACCGTTAAGTTGAACACGTTTAGGTCCTAGAATTAATGAAATCAATATATCCTAGGTACCTGTACTTTTTGCTCCTACTAGTCTAAAGGGATTTATTACGATGTCCTAGAAAAGTTCTGCTTAGGCTGAATGGGAAGAAATTACAAGTGTTGTCTGCAAACGCAGAAGGCGTTTACAATGTAATGAGTATAACCGGTACTCTTTTTCGGGGGCAAATGCTTGCCAGCATTGTTTAGGCACTCAAAAATCTCAGGTCACAAGCTTAAAGATATACTAACTATATACTAATAACATTATGTCAGTCCATGGAGTAGTCCATGGAAGCGATGGTGACCTTTGAAGAAAATAGTATAAAAGATTATGCAAAGTGCAATCTGGAACACTGTAGAAGTTGGAAAGCAAGTAATAGCCACCGATATTAAGCAATAAATTAATCAAAATTGTTTCATTTCCTTTCCACCTACTAAAACCCAAAAAAATAAGTAATGCTCAGTTTAGTACTTCAGTATGTTACTTACCGGCTTATTTTTTACAAACTTTTTATTCACTTGCAATGTTACATAAATTGTGTTTGCTTGAGTGGAATCTCGCAACTCAATTTTGAAGCATACCTATATCTTAAACCGATCGAAGTCGAAATTTTGTACACACGTTTTGTATGGATGACAACGTATGGTTTATTGGTTAGCTGTCTTCTGAACCCAACACGGTGGAATGCCCAAGATTCCGTTATAGTTCTTTAAAAAAGGCTGTTTTTTATAAAACATTAATTTTTATTTTTAACTCCTGCCTTCCTTTTTTTTAGTTTGGAAATGTTATTGCTATTGCCTTTTTATCAGGCAATTGAAGGTAATAACGGTATAAATTATTTAGTTTTAGTTTTCAATTATCAAATAGACAAAAGGTAAAAGTTGAAACACATATTAGAAAATATGATTTAAATTCATGAATTAATTTGCATTGACGAAAAACAAATGAGTTATTAAAATCATCATAGTAGACAGTATACAAATGTATTGACCAATTTCAATAATGTAAAATAATCATTAGTTGCCTCAATTTAATGCAAAATACAAAAAAATTCTACATACAAGCAATTGTTTGGGATGTCTGTAACAAAAACATATATGTATTTTTTTATACCTTTCTGTATAGCCCAATACTCCATTTCAAACATTGAACATCCTAAAAAAAAGAATATTTTGGTTTTGTTGGATTAATTGACGTGGTAAACAAAAAAATATAGCAGATAAAAGTAAGTAAGTCACTGATTTTTTAATTATTTATCCATTTCGAAATATTGTACGAAAGAAAATATTTATTTTTTAAGTACAATTATAGATAGTTTCTTAGCCATACATTATAAAAATATACTACCGAGTTAGTTAGATATTATCAAAAGCAGTACTAGTCGGTCTTAAGCTTCCAAAGTTGATAGATTTGAGCTTCAAGTATTTGTGTGACGTATATCGTAATGTGTCAGGGTTGTATCAATAAAATATCATTTGTTTTTTTTATTATTTACAAATATAAATTTCTACATTTGACTAAAATAATAGAGAATTATAGACTATCTTAATAAATCGTTTTATTAAATGAAAGAAGTGAAGTTAAGTGAACAAGTACACAATAAGTTACGTTTTAAGTGGCATCCCTGTTTTAAGCGTCGGTTGCGTGGGCAGGTATGCATGGAATGTCCATTTGACAAATATGAATCTATGACATACTGACATCTGTCCACGAGTGGCTATCGAACAATTAATTATACGAATAAATTCTTGTAAGCACTTCAATATGATACGTAAGTCTTCACTATGAATATGAATTACTACCCGTTAAATTTATTATAACATTAAAATATATAATTGTTTTTTTTTTTTTACTATAGTAAGTTACCAACGACAATTTTTTGTTGAATATAAAAATTGGTTAGAGTCAGCTTTTTTAGAAAATCATACTACTATACTTTTTTTTAATTATTTAGGTAATTTTATTAAATTGATTCTGGTCTTTATTTTGTTTTTAGTTATGACTTTAATCTAGTTACAACAAAAATAAAACTTTGGTTTTAGTTTTTTCTTAATAATTCATTGCGAAAAATTTTATTACTTATGTTATAACATCGACTTTGGGCAACAAAAAAGCATACTAGTAGTAAATTTCAACTCATTTGGTCCAGTCATATTGGAAAAAACTGGACGTATATAGTAAGTAATACTAATCAGGGTATTTTTATACTATATTAAAAAAAAAACTACTGAAATCTTAATTTTAAACATGACTTACATTTGTGCTTTAAGATATTAGATGTTTCAAACGAATTTGTATATTGCATGCTGTTATAGATAACTACCATTTTCCTTTATGTATTTTTTGTTGTTACGTTCAATAAATTAATCAACTTTACTAAAATATGTATGAGCTTAATATATTATTGTAATATTTAAAGCTTCAGAACTAAACAAATGTATTAAGTAATAACTTGCTTTTATTTTGTAATTGGATACTCGACATAAGTCTAATATCATCTTTATTGTCTGATCATTACATACCAATTTATATTTTTCAGACTCCGTATTGCATATTAGTAATTACAACCAAGTTTTTATAATATCGATAATATTAAGCCATAACTCATTAAACAAAGGTAGATAAATAATCTTTTGGCCAAAAAACTTTCCATTGACTTACAAACTGCCTTATCAGTAAGACGGTAGCTTATTATTTGTTTGAAATTGTATTTCATTGCGATGACGCTCCAAGATACGACACAAACTTATGTCATCTGTCAAAATACATGTTAACAGAAAGCGAAGATGTGGACGAGAGATAGGTCCCGAATAATATGGATTTGACAGTGCTACATGTCATTTTACGACATTGTTTGTATAGCTAATGATATGCCCCATTTAAATGTAGGTGGTCTAAACAGAAAAAACGGCGTTTCTGTAAACGGGTCATGAAATATACTTGGAGTGTGTAAGCCATAAATTATAATATTTCTTATATGGGTAATAAATTGTAACTCATATTAGTTTGTTAAAATATGAATAATGAGTTTCATATTTAATATTTTTTTTGTTATATAATAAGACGTATTAAATAATACATTGATAAAAAATATTAAAGATGCGACAATATTTTAATCTGTACTTCTAATTGCCAACGCCCTTTGAATAAGCTATTCGTCTACAACAAAAATTTTCAATTTCTTTGTAGTGGAGAGAAAACGAAAGGATAACTCAGAAATTATTGTCTTCTGCATTTTCAATAATTCACAATTGCTTATTTTTAATGTATGTTACGGCTTCATTATTTTTAAAGGTGTAAGTAACATTAAGTAATAATTCGACATGTATTAAAATGTTTTTTACAAATGTCATCAATGTGTTATAATATAATAACCCACAATACAGCTACTAAGTAATTACTAAATATAAAAAAATATAAATTTATGAAAGTATGGGTAATAAACATATTCTGAAGTTGCCTCAATCAATGTTCAATCAAATTTCTAAAGCAAAGGAAGTCTGAGCTTTATAGGTAATTTTAAACTACGAATATAATTAACAGTTCGCGGCCTATCAGTTTAATAAACACGGTTGGTAATTGAATGAGTTTTTACGAGAACATTGTTTACAAGAAACACTTCGTGCCAGAGGGCAGCGACGGTACATTAGCGCGAGCTTTCGAAAACCGAACTGGGAAAAAGAAAAAGGCGGGAACGAAATAATTATGCACGTTCCGTTTGGTAATGGCGTCGCGCTACCGTTTCGCTTTAATAGCTCGCTTGTTCTCAGAATTTAATTATGCTCACAGCGCTCAGATTAGCTGCCCGCGATCTTTGTTAATAGCTCTAATAAACGATGACGTTCGACTTTTACCTGTTTAATATTTAAACTTTACTTACCAAGCCCATTTTATTACGTATTGAAAAAAAATAAGCGCAATGTTTTTTTACAAGTTGGTTTACTTTGTCAACAAAGTTTCGCTGATGGTTATGATTTCTAGGCATCGTATAGTATTAATATTAATAATTCAATAACGAGATTCTAAAAACAAATTGTCTAAACGATAAGACGTCTGACGCAAACAAAACATAACCGATTCAACCTTAATAAGAACCGGGGACAGAGATGAACACAAAAGAAAAAGATAACGGCCTATTGTTTTTTATCATGTTGTCAATATCACGCGGCCAAATTTTCTATATTGGAATGCCACGATTCGCCAATAAGAAGCGGGGAAGAATTGATTTATTGTCCAATTAGCGTCGGTCAGGTGTGCCAACTGCCAAGATAGCATCAGGCCAGCCAACCTAACTCGGTCGTAGCTACTATTTCTTTGGGTGTTTTCCGTTTAAATGGCATATTGGAATCAAAAAAGAACCTTTACACGGTGCTGCCAGCTTGCTCAGAGGTCAATTTACAATTCTGATCGTTCGCGGCCAAGCCCCGCTTAAGTGGAAATCGATTTGAATTAATTGTGCCTCAGCTTTTTATTGCGTAGGAACTTTAATTTGATAGGGATTGTTTGGTTCGTTACAAATACATCGAGGTTAATACGTTCATTAATAAATATAATTAATGTATACTATAAATGTGTCATCACTATATGGGTTATATGTTTTGAAAGATTTATGAGGTAGTATATGGCGGTTGGGCTGTTTAAATCAATTTATTAATTGTGACGGACAGCGTGATATCAATCGTAGGTAACAGGTGTTATTAGTACTTAATATATCTTTAATTTTTGTCACATTTATTTATTTATATGGCAAATAGCGGAATTACGTCGTATCGGCGAAGTTAAAAGAGCTTTAAAGCTGTATGAGCCGTCGCACCTTTATTTGTAATGTCAATTTTAATTTAATTTTACCTCTAATTAATGTAAAAAGCGAAACGTTGAGTAAAGATTTGTAATTCGATATGGTAAATAGATTTTAACAACATTTCTATCTTTTTAAGGGAAAAAAATAGAGCAAACTAGGTAGGTATATTTAACCAATGGCGATTTACAACGTTATAACTTTCTATTTCATCCAAAGTGATGGAAATAATGCAAGAGTCGCATTATTATAATTCACAAATTACACTATTAGTTTATCTTTTGAAGTGTATTGGTTAAATAAATGATGAAAAAAAATCACTTAATTTCATATGACAAATATTAGTTTGGTGAAATAATAATGACGCCGATCTATTAAACAGCGTCACTATAATTGACTGAGAGGGTAGCGATTATATTACGTCGTTAATAGCATCTCAACGACTTCTCATGTTACTCATTCACGTAAATGGTTCACACTATTGTTTTAATTACAACCTATATAAAAAAACTACATAAAAGAATAATTGGCATTATATATTTCTAACCTTAATTACTATAATATATTTTTTTGGTATACTATTTAAAAAAAATATATTAGAGGATAGTATTCTTTTTATATATTAAAAATAGTGCCAGAATAGCGCAGTGGAAGTATTATGCCTATGACTTTACGTCTTGCTCAATTACTACTCAAACCATTATTAATTTTATTTGTAATATACAATAATTTATTCACCTTTTAAGTTTGAGTCATTTTTAATTAACAACTAACTACAATAAAATTCAGTTTTTCCCAATATAGAGTTATAATATCTTTTCATTTCAATATTATATGAATAATAAATGGTTCTTAATGACTTCTTAAATTTTATTTTAGTATGAGTTGCAACGTCCGTTACTTCTTTGGTGTTTACTTTTGACTTTTGTCAAATTAATTTCATTTTTAATCCATATTGTCCTCTTCTTTTAGTACTCCCCTGAACTTACCAAGGCATCTACATGCCAAATATCAGATTTCTATAGTCACTCAGTAAGTAACTGGAGAGTTACTTACTTTGCCACCGTGAATACGAAATAACTATAAGAATAGTTGTTTCCTATTTTTGGCGGTCTTATTGTAAAACAATGAATTTCCTGGAAAAACTAAAAAAAATAGAGAAAAAAGTGTTCATCTCAAGACAAGTATCTCTATATAAAATTTCATCGCAATAGGTTCAGCGGTTTGGCCGTGATGATGCCACAGACAGACAAACAGAGATATTTTCGGATTTATTATTTTATATAGTATGGATAAATTGATTGATAAATTATGTATTTTATAAGGTGTGATAACTTAATTTATTACATTTACTGTTATATCTAGTAAGAGTCACCTAAAGTAGTTTTTGATTCTACAGACATTTTTTTCTTTTTCCTTGATATTATGTGAAGCGTTTAATGTAACGATGCCTAATATGGCTGATTTTTCTTAGAAATTTAAGCTACTGTAACACGCTACGCTAGTGTTGTAGCAAGTGCTTTTGCTTACAACGGTACTCTAACGAGTCGTGAACGATTATAAAAATCAAAACATAATTAAAAAACAAAAAATATAAATATTCTAGATATAATCGCTACAAATATTATATCAATACATCCAAATATTTAAAAGTAAGTTATAAAATTGGTAATAAATTATTTTTAATGAGTAGTATGTTGTGTTTTGTCGTCATAAACGTTACAACGTGTCTACTAAATTATAATTTCTGTTTTATTACTTTTAAAAAAGTAACAAAACGTTGTTTCAATTTCAAAACAGTTCATTTCGATATTAATATTTTTTCTGAATTTAAAGAGTAGGCAAATATAATTTCATAATGCTTTATTGTATAATATGTAATAATGCTCATTTTACATACCGTTTTAAACGTGCATGCTGCGTCGTGCTACCTCACGTATGACCTTGTCCTAAAGATCTATAATAAATTTAAATATAGTCCGCTTGCTGTAAATTTACCTTCTTTTCACATAGCTGAACAGTCATACAATTCTATTTACAAGTTACTTTTGTACTTTCCCCCAAGACAGTGTTGAGTGACGGACATTCATCCAATCTAAGTCCCCCGATGCAATCCCATCATTCCCCCATGTGAGGATGGAATCCCGAGCCAAATGCATTTACAACCTGTCCCACTGCGCCACGATGACCTCGGTAATATTATTTAAAATATCATGTACTGCATGATTTATTTTTCATAATTAACTTTTGCATTTTTCCGATAGAGAAACAAAAGGTATTTGTTTTATTGTTTATTGTGAGGTTCCTATTTTTAAAAAATAAAAATAAAAAGTCAATAAATATATTAATAAGAAAAAAATAATCTGTACATACAATAGTTGAGTTAGCTTTCAATTTAGTTGCAGAGTTGCTGACTGTCCGCGCGTATCCACAGTCCCGGCGTCCAGGTAATTGACACTTATAGACGGAACCGTTATTGGATCACTCAATACTAGTCTCATACCATAACTTTGCTATTTAAACCAAAAAACCTAAATATAATATACAAAGGTCACCGTCGTGCAGTGGTACAGCGCTTATATTCAAATTATAGTCATTTCATCACTCTGGTGCAAGACAAAGTGTGGCGTTGAGTCTCGAATACGAGCAGAAAGTGGAAAACGGAGTGTCTTGACACTAGGGAAAATGCGTAAAGCTTAGCGGTCAGAGCGCTTGAACGGTTTTCAAGAGGCGCAGGTTCAAATTCCGCTGCGTTAAAATTTTATACGTTTACTAAATATTTATTTTTCAATTTACTAAGTGTGCGAATAACACTTTAAAAAATGTTAAAAAATATTTAACCATATTCCATATACATACAAATATACCTATTTGAAATAAATATCAAAATAATATTGATTGACTATGTTCGATTCCCAGTATTTGTCTGTCAGTATTTGTGTTGAGAATGTCTCGAAAAGCTTACCACATTCCCTGCAGAAAAAATCTGCAAAAGCTCATTAATAACAATGGAAAAGCAGTACAATGAGTTGAGAATTAAACAAAATTACAATTTGCCGTGCCCACTGCACTGCATTAAATTTGTTTGGCACGGTTTCCTAACACCCCGATTCACAACCATCTATTAAAAGTCCGCCACACGACCGACAAAGACGGCACAACGCCTCGCCCGCATCCCGCACTCGATGTACGGGAAAGAAAGAGACACAGTAATAGCCGGAAATTAGCACTCGTCTATCTTTCATTTTACACCCCAAATTTTCTTATTCCAATTTCCTTTTGCTACGAGCGTCCTCCAAATTTCTGGCCGTAACTACTGCAATTTTACAGACATAAAAATATACCGTATATAATAAGGAATAAGATATAGGATTGTATGAATTCAAGAGAAACTTTTGCAGCATTTCTCGTTTCGAAGCACTTTAGAACACTCTGTCATTTCAAATGAGTCATTTTCTGATAAGAATGCCCTATTGGGTGAGACGTGTGCGATTCGGGCCGCTCGGCCGATAATACCATTTCCGAATATAGATAGCGAATAAGTCGGGTGTCGGTTTTTGTCGGAGTTTTAATAAAGCATAGGGGTGGCCGAGATATGGAAATGAGCGTGTGGAGGAGAGGAAATTTGAATTTATATACCAGCTAGTTTTATTCATAAGGGTGCGTAGAGATTACCTTCTATAGGGCTGATTTCAGAACGTTTATGACTTTAAAAGATTTATATTTTACGATTATGAGGTTAATTATGTGGAAATTTGAGTGAATTTCTATACAGGTGGATTATAAAGGTAGACCAATTTTTTATCGTGCGTGGGAACGTTATTGTGTATTATGTCAATGGCGGAACGGATTTTACAGATTTTCTACAGACGATTTCATTTTTAAGCGTGTATAACTTAAATCGATGATAAGTGTTTGCGGTTTGTATTTTTTTAGATCTAAATAGATAATAGCTATGAAATTTGGTTAAATAAGTTTCGTCAATAAAAGTGAAAATGATTTGTTATATTAAAATTTGTTACTGGAAGACAGTTCTATTGGTCGGATTGGACGCATGGGTAACGGGTTCGAAGCTTCTTAGTTTCTTATATGATGTGCACGCCACTAGTTCCCGCCACTTAACAATCAATATCAATGTTATTGTTTTTTGCAGAAACTGATTACTGAATTGGTATTGTGTCACTAAAGTTTCTATATTTGTTCCGAAAAAATAGAAAGCTTAGTAAAAGTAATAACGAATAAAACAATTTTTTTAGATACGAAGTTAAGTCTATTTGAAGATGATCACATCTTAGACTAATTACTTATTACAAATGCTTTAGAGCGTACATATTTCAATAATCAACATTTTCATTTTTGATTACTTCCAAAATTGGAATAATAAAAAAGGTCGTTCACAAGGTAGCGTGATACTTAATATTATTAATTTTCTTTTACAGCCATTATCCCACAACTCCATTCTGACAATGCTACGACCATAAATAATATTATTCAACAAAACAAATTTTTATCGTCCGAGAACTCGCCTACGGTACAAGTGGTCCATTCATTGGCTTATTCATTCATGATGTGCAAAAAATAGCATCTCATATAGACCATTGTGAACAGTTAATCTATTACGTCTTCATTTTAGTATCCCGTGGGATTTGAGAATGTGATGATGAATTTCAATTCATTCATTCACTTAGGCATTATAAGTCTATAACATTTTCGAGTTTTATTGCTATGAAAAAAATAAATAAATGGTGATATGTTTTTTATAATGTGGGCTACTATTTCTTTTTCATAGCAAATATAAACTCAGCGGTATCTACATATGAAATACAACAGTACTTATTAGAGCTTTAATAAGCTTTAAGAAAATGCCCATTTATTATAACTTCACTTGTTACTAATAAAAAAAAATGGTTATTGAATAATTAATTTGGATGTTGTTGGATGTTGCAATGACAGAACAATACGCCATATTAACATTAATGACGAACGTTGAAATTGTTTATAATTAAATTATGTCCATACGTCGACTGAATGCCAACTTGTGTAATTATCGTTAATTATGAATTCAATTATAAAAATTGCAACAAAAACTGTGTTATATTTATGCTAATTGTATAGTTGACATTTCTTTATTATACTTATTTTAAAATAGCAAGCTGTTCTATGAATCATATACATATAGTATGTATTTAGGGTCAAAGTTAAATATCCATCGAATGAAAATGATAACATACCTACGTGAATAAAACCCATAAATTGTTATCGTTTGTAATCGTTTAGATTAGAATGAATTCGTTTAGATAAATGTAATTAATGTACTTAAATTAATTGAAAATGTATATAAAAGATCCATTTTAAAATTGTGACCAAATAAAATATATAAAATACAATTTCAAATAATCGATTTTCCTCGCATCGACGATCTTCCGTTCCACGAACGATACGACTCTATAAACGTTTTCGAAGTGAACGTGAACGTTTTAAATGGCTCAGAAAAAAATCATACGTGCAATATATATGTTAGGAATATACTTTGATAAAATTGATAGACAAGGACTTAAAATTTTTCAAATACATTTTTTTATATTCTGTAAATTTCGTTTATTATATATAACGTTTTTTTATGTTATATAGGTTTATATTTTTAATGAGACCATTGTGGTGCAGTGTTACTTTGTAAATGCGTCTGATTGTAAACGCGACTGGTTGTGGGTTCGATTCCTCCTACTGGGAATGATTGTATTTAAACTATTTTCATTTCTCCACTTTGGTACCGACGAAAAAGGGCGGCGTTGAATTCCGCCACTCAATGCTAAGTGTCTATTTTGAGTGGAAAGTGGAGAACGTAGAGTCTTGACTACTTACTTGCTATGTTAAAAACCGCGTGACCCTGTAAATAAAAAAAACACTATTCAATGATTAAAATATAATTTAAAATACATTTACTACATATATTTCACATATACTTGTGTTACTATTCGAGCATTTAAACAGTTAGATATTTTGCTTATAATGTTTTCTAAGTAATAAATTGAATTATGAATATTTGCAGTTTTGTGTTTTGTAAAATATGTCAAATGTGTAAAAATGACGTACATTATTAATTAAATTATTATTACTTCTATAGATCATATGCAGATTAGCTATTTTAACTCAGAACCACAAAATTGCTATAAAACTATATATAAAATACATATTCAGCTGAATCACTACTATGTATCTAATAATATAATGTAATGACAATGTAAGGTGCATTGTCTTAAGTCATATTTATGTAATTCAATCAAATCGAATAGTCAGAACGCATCCATGATTTTATTGTTGCCTAATGACTGTACATACTTGTGTGCTATTATTGACATGGCCGAGAATGTTTCCTTTTTTAAACAATCATTTTATTAAATTAATTAGTCTGTTATCATCACTAGGGTTGTTGATAACAATAACTTTTGCATATTAGCTTAAACTTTTCTTAAGAACTTCGAGTAAACTATGAATATAATACTATGTTAGAAAATATCGTGTAAAAGTATAAATGTATCTAATTAGAATATATTTAGTTTTATTATATATGTATGTATGTATGTATGTGTACATAAATATCTTAGTATGTATACATAATGTTTATGTAGAAATTTAAGTTTAATCCATACTTATCAATATTAATAAAAATAAAATATAAAAAATAATAAATGTTATAATATAAACAATAAATATAAAAAATAATAAATTGCGTAAATAACTCTGTCTATCTGTGACGCCAAACCGATTGTGATGAATTGATGAACATAGAAAACTTGGTTTTGTATTTTTTTAGCTTTTTCAGGAATTTCATTGTAAAGGCCACCGAAAATACGAAACAGCTATAGTGCACGCGGGCGAAGCCGCATCTAGTATTACATACAAATATATTTATTTCAATACATTTTGCAGCTTTCTGTGTTCTTTAACAAATCTCTTATCCATTTTTGGTGGATTGTAAGAGGTTGCTTATAACGCCGCCACTGCAAATGTCTTTTAATTTATGTATACTAATACGTAAGTTGGCAATATTGTGTGTAATAAATTAATATCATTGTTATTATTTATCTATGTTAAAGTTACATATAAATTATTATTTCCATTTTATAGCAGAGATATAAAATTATATAATTTACAAATATATTGTAATTTTTAATGAAACAGTACCTACCTAGAATATATAAAAAAATTAGATTGACAATTAATTCACACATGACAGCCCTGACACAATAAAGATGGCTGAAAAACAATTTTTTCCCAGCAAGAATGTTAATGTAGCTCAGTGCCAATCTGCTAACGATTCTCGTTATATCAGAAGTTGTTTTTGCCGTGTTTCTACGCCAATACAATGTTCGAAGCTACAATTAAATGGATATGCAACGGTGACGGGCATGGCGACGTAAATCGATATGTGTAACATGTTATAACTACCGTATAGGTGTAGCTTTTTATGCGTTTTACGAGAAAGCACTTGTATATTATACTTTATTTTATATAAATTAAAAAGTAATTGTCATTTCATTTCCTTTTATGGTTAAGAAGTTTTTTTTTGGTGTCCTGTAATGGAGTTTAAATTGAAGATAATATAATATATAAAATATAATGTGAGTAATATAGTAATTAGAATGATATAAAAGCGAGAAAAACAGCTTTTTTTTCAGTTTTAAAATTCAAAGTTTCAAACTTTCTCCCTCAAAGCAGGGTAGGGAGAACCTTGTCAGAGGCCTAGAGTCAAGACATTTCTTTTTCCACTTTCCGTCCCAATCGGAAATTGCGAGTTGAGTGACTCAACGCCACGCTTTATCGTGTCACTAGAGCCGAGAAATGAAAATAATTAATTAATATGTAATAATTTCCCCGAGTGGAAATCGAACCTCAACCATCGTGTATACAGTCAGACGCTGTTACAATGCGCTGCTATGGTCCTTGATGGCGAAAACAGCTTTTTCTCTAATTATATTAATTATTAAAAGTTTAAGTTTAATAAGGTAACTGCTATTAGAAACGTTCGATTTAATCAATAATTGAATCTATTATATTATTATTAACATATTATTTTTTATTGAAAATTAATTTAATTTAAAATAATTTTTAATTGTGCCTATCTATTGTGTGGGATCACTTTCACGTTATTGTTTTCGATGAGAATCACCTTTTTATATCATTAAACCGAGCGTCTAATATCTACTGTTAAATGTCGATTCAATTATAATCAATAAATTAGAAGAAAAAAATCTTATTGTTACTGCATGCTTCTATACCATTTATGTTAATAATACCTTTGTATGGCGTTTTAACGAACTTTATATGAGGGGTTTTATTTTCTTAACGTTTATTATATAGTTAATATACAGTCTATCTAAAAATAATACATAAAAAATAATAATATATATGCACACGATATGACATCAAAATCATATTTCGGCGAAATTGAGTTCAAGGTTTTACGTCAAAATTTTAACAGGGTCCTTAAACGACTTAAACTGTCAAATAGTTATACGTTATAGGAGGGAAATTACGTTATTATAATTTTGTTTTAGTATTTTATTGCAAAACCTAAATACAAATTGTTTAAGAAGTAAATTTAAATATTTATGTATAAAGAAAATTATACATAAATAAAGTACAGGATTATAATAATTTTCTTCAAAAGCTGTAATACGTGTGAGTTTTAATGTTTATAATTGCTAATAGTCACTGAACACCCACAGACCCTAAAATACTTACAACAACAGCGGGGTTCGAATCCTGCTGCGTTAAAAAATTATTAATATAATAGGCTTTATGTTTGTTTTTTTTTTATTTTAGCTTTATGGTTTTTTCCGCATAGTATGTGTAGCAGTGGCTGACTGGCAGTTCCATTCCCATTTTCTATTCTCCGCTCTAGTGACAAAACTCCCAATCGACACGCAATATCTCAGATCCAGGAGGAAAGTGGAGAACGGAGAGTCTTGATACTAGGTTCACTCTGTCTACCCTGCTATATACGGGAACAAACATACACCTGAAAAAAAAACCTATAATTGTAGAATCTTATATTGAATTATAGGTGAGGTATATAAAAAACAATATAGTAAAAATTTAGTGAAATAACCTATAAATTTAGTGAATCAACCTGCTGAGATATTGTACACATAAGTCGTTCATGTTCACGTATAACTAAAATGAGTATGGCGAATGAATAATCTTGATCATTTATGTTAAAAAAAATCCTCCTAAAAATAGCTTCTTACAACTATACTGAGATTCGATTATATAGGTAAAAATATAAACAATAAATATAAACTGTAGTTAATATTATTAAAGTTTTATTGTTATAGATCTTTGAATAATTGCTATAAAATTTAAATATTTATGAAAACTAAGGAAAATTTCATTATCAGATCGGAAACCTAATAAGGGAATCAATAAATATATATAAAAGCCTTATATTCTTTATTGCGAAATGATCAAGATTAACTGTTGTTACTCTAACATTAAACTTTACTTACGAGGTGCAAAAATAACAAACACATTCTGAGAATAGTAAAGCTAACCAATGTTTTGATGAGTGCCACTCGCAAATATTTAGAATTATTAAGTCTCTTTTGAATTTTTTTTTTATTATTCGACACATCAGGTAGGTTTTATATAACGAAAAAGTTAGCAATTCATTATGCTATGCAATATTATGCATTTAATATTGATGTGAATTCTTTTCTTGTATTCATACATTAAGTCCTGCAATGATCAATACAATATTGACAGGTATTGGTGGTCTGTGGCACGAAAATAATGATGTCAACCAAATATAGTATAATAAATTGTTATTCTTCTACTAAACTTAAAATAACATATTTTTCTGTTTAGTAAGCGCAATTGCTTATTTTTGTACATAATTTATAGCTTCTTGGAGATATTGAAAAAGTCAATGAAAAATATTAGAATTATTTAGTTTTATTATTTTCTGTCAAGTTTTAACTGTGGAGAACGGAGTTCCTTGACACTATGTTCTCTCTGACTACCATGCTAAGCGGAAAAAGTGTGGGAAGTTAATATATAATTATAAAAAGTTTTAACATTTTTATAATGTTATTGTCACACTTAGGATATGAAAAATATATTTAAAAAACGTATAAAAATTTAAACATTGCATGATTCGAACCCGCGCCTCTTGGAAACCAACCAAAGCTCCAACCGCTAAGCCATACCTTAGAAAGTTTCCAAGACAGGCTGGTTTTATATCTATTAAGCTTTTTTCATATTTACGTCTTCTAGTAGTAACTAATGACAGAAGGATAAGAATTTTTATTTTCATTCAATTTTAACTTATCTAAATTTGGTAACTATCCCTTTGTGTGCAAATGCTCGTAACAATCGCCATTAGATCTCGATAAGGGTTCTTCAAAATGTTTTATCTGATAACGCTACGATATGTTTACAGTTGGAATAAAAATAATGACCTATGTGCTTGTATTTAATTTATGCGTAAGATACGATAAGAATTAAGTGTAAAGATTTATTATAATGATTTTAATTAGCATGAAAAGCTTAACATAAAAAAGAATAAAACTAGCGTAGAATAAATAATATAATAATATATAAAAAGTAGTACTTTTATTTATTAAGATGACATTATTGAGATTCCATTTTACAGAATTTTCAAAAGGAAACTACACATAGATTACAATTAATAAAAGAACTAAAGACTGTTTTACATAAAGAGTTTCAGCTGTCCCAATAATTCTAAAATAACGATTTAAATATCGTATTTTTCAATATAATTTGCATCAGGTAACGATGTTTTCATTTGCGTCGGCCATCTCGTCTGTTTTTGAGTATGCAAAAGAGGCCATTTGCATGGCACCCAAACACGACCTAATTTGGATGCAACCGCTATCTCTGAAATCGTTAAGCACGCACGGTAGCGAGAAACACAATAAATATAAGGAGGACAATAAATATAATTAAAAAAGACGAAAACGCTTGTCTCTTTTCATCTCAGACATCCCAGCTTCCGAACATCCTTATGTCTACACAAGTATTAAGGGGCGAAATGTGTCCGCTGAGTTTTTATCATATTGCGATGGGATTTTAAATGGTTGCTACATTAAATGTTTCGAACAGTTGTATTGTTTGCAAGACATTTATTATTTTAATTTAAATATTTTCTATTAGGTAGGTATATCAAATATGTTTCCATTCTAAACTATTTCAATTGTATAATTATAGCAATTGCTTCTGTGATAGCCCAATATATAAAGTATTATATAGATATTTTAATATTAAAAAATAAAATGTCAATTTTTTTTATATCCGTAGTGTAACGTATAAGCGAATTCCCAGGCTCTCCATTAATTGGAAACGATATTAAAAAGGACAGTTTGTTCTGGGAAGTTGATTTTGACATCCCATTTTGTCTATGAAGAATATAAAATTCTACAGTAATAGGGTTCGAGTAATGCAACCGGACTTGTCGTTCTAAATTTATTGCACTAATTAGTATAGAGTCCACGTGAAGGAGTTTATCAGACATTTCGATCGCGCTCTATTTGGGAGGTAACGGTCAATAATGGTAGTTTCGGGGAACGCGCCTTTGATATACCTTTTTTTACAAGTAGCTATTTCCAGAAGCGAGAATGTAACAAGTTAATTGGATAGAAATATTCCAATGGCAACACTAACTGGACGGTATGGAGATCATTATGAACACAGATTAATAAGCATTTCTGAATGCAATTTAAGAGGAATTTGTAGATGTTTACCATAATGAGAAAAATCATTACCTGAACAAGTTGTATGATGGATATTTTTTACATAATAAGTACATTTTAAGTAGGTATGTACATTCGGTTGCAATCGTCATACAAATTAAGCTTAATTATGGGGAAATTTATATATCGAAAAATTCTCGATCCCAACGCGGCGCAGACACGACAAAATTCACGAATTTTAATTTGGTTACAAAATTTTAAGTGATACTTTTCTTGATAGGGACTTACGTTGTAGTTCAACACAAATTGTTTTAATATTGTTTTTGAAACATGCATTTTATGTTGATATTGTTAGGTAATCAAATCAACTCATGTGTGTGTTATAACACCTAATAATATATTTATTCATATTTTATTTTTTAATATTTTATTTATTTATTATTATTTTATATATCAATTAATTTCTATTATTTATAAATAATAATATTATTTATTAATATTTTATAGTTAGTCCTTGAAATACTAATTGTCTATATTAATTAAAGTATTTATATTTTATTTCACTATAATCACAATTTAGAAATTTATTACAATAAAAATATATGAAAGAAAAATCAACGGTATAAATTCGGAAATGTACAAAACGAAAATCGAGCAATAACATATCGTTGGGGACACGTTGCAACGTTGTTTTTTCTGTCTACCAGTGCCCATGCAACCTTGTGGCACTAACCTGTAGAGCATCTCTTACGTCCATCCATATATATGCGTAGTGTGACACAGTTCCAACTGTTGTCCGGTGTCGATCTTAAAATCCGGTAGCTAAAAGTAATTTGTGAAATTACCTTCTAAGAACTGGACTCAATTAAGCGTCAAAGCTGGTACCTGTTTGGATAAACGTAGCTTTTATTTGGCTATCTCTTCAAATAATTAAGGTATGATGATATAGTATCTTTAAAATCATTTTTATTGCCTACAGTTAAGAGAATTAGTGTTTTTTATATATTTTATTATGATAGCTTTATTATTTGCTAGTAACCTATCTTGTTCATGTCGTACTTTATTGTACAATAATTTGTTTTGTTTTATAACCTTTTATTTATCATTTTTATATATTGGAATTTATAATTTATTTAACATAAAAATTGTATAAATTTGTACATAATTATATATTTGGATTTTGTGTCTTTTTTTTTAAATGTAGCTAATATATAGTATAATTTTAAACGAGCTTTTTATTTAAAACCTGCCCAAGAGGTTAGCTTTTCTACGAGAAGATATTATTGAAGATCGCTTTTCAAGATACATTCTACTTAGTTATGAATCGAAATTACTGATTATGCAATATTAATGATATTTTTTTTTTTATAATATTTGCATTCATGACATTATACGTGTACTGTTTTAGTAAATAGCTATATATTTTTAGAAATTTAAATTTTTATACGTTTTCTAAAATTATGTTTTTCAATTTCATAAGTGTGTATATATATAATACTTTAAAAAATGTTAAAATTAGCTATATATATATATATTACTTTGCATTGCATATTACTAGTAATCTAAGTAAGACAGTTTTTTATTTAGGAGAATAAAATGATAATCTCGTGGTATTGAAGTCAATCTCGTAAAGACTAGCCATCTATGAAGTAGGTACGAAGCTAGCTTTTTTGCTAATCATCTGAAGCAGAGAAGTGAAACAAAGTGTAAAATCACTCCTCACGATTTATTTCTTGTATATGCAGCACAATTTTACTAGCATATACGCATGTATATTATTATTATACACATAAAACTGGGTACGAATACAAAAAATGGACATTTATGCCGACTTCAAAAGTTAATAATATCTGAATTCTATATATTCTATTTTAAGTTAACTTAGCAAAATACAATTATTTATTATACCATTAATAATTACTTTGATGAACCTACGTTTTTTTAAAAATCATTTTTATTTTTTACCATTTTATAACCAGAACACAGTTCTTGTAGTATAATGTAAGTTATAAATGTAAAAACTAACAAGAGCTCTTAAAACAACCATGCACTTATTAGGCCTCAACAATGAAATGAAAAACATCTTTACACCTAATGTGGCAGTTCGTGTATCGTCAATTTATCTTCCAGCACTAATTCACCTTTAGATCATGCCTAGGCGTCTATTTTCATACATTATTCACGTACGTATGTACGTCTGTTAGGCATAATAGGCGACGCACACCGGGGAGCAAGCCCTGTATAACTCAGTAAAAGCCGAGGGACTTTTTGCAGCCAAAGCCATATACGACAAGTCATTTCGAAAGTTTAATTGACGCTTTAAATGGTCTATACATGGGAATTTCAACTTTACTCATTAGCTACAATAATTGAAACTTTTTATTAGTCTTTATTATAGGTGATATAAAGATCAAAATACGTAATAGATTCTATATGCAATATAATTAATTACAGCTTATTAATAGTATGAAGGAAGTGTATCCGAGAATGAAAACGCATTCATACTTATCGAATAACATTTAATTCAAGGCGGATTAATTGCAGCTTATGTTATGTTGAAAATTTTGTATGTTATGTAGTTGAAAATGTACCTTTACTGTGAGTTTGGCTTATAAAATAATATTAAATGTTTTTGAATAGGCAATGCAGAGAACGCTTTATATAGTTTCTTACGATAATATATTTTTGGTTACTTTAATTTTGGTTAAAATTCGGTAATATGTAGTTTTTAACACCCGCGCACCTCAAACAAATATCATTTTATGCAAGAAAACCAATAAATTGTAACTGTGATCTAAGGTATGATACTTTTGTTCTTGGTGGTCAATTGCAATGACTGGCATATGGTGGTAAGGTATAATGCTGTATTTTCTTATTTGCATGTCAAATGCTTGTATAAAGATTTTATAGGCTTTGATATCGACCAAACAATAGAAATACGTTATACGAATACGATACTAACGAATACGAATACGTGTTAGGGCAAGATGAGACTGTAGCAGGTGTGCGAGATGATCCATGGACCATCTCGCACCTCCAGCATGGCGGAACATCTTGTCTCATAGAAAACGAATGGATATATCAATGCTAAATGCAAAAATTTTATTCATTTTTGATAAAAGATTTGATTAAATTATTTAGAAAGAAAAGAAAAATTATATTACTGTGAATATTATACGATTGATCTCGTGTATCTAATGGCTACTGACAATGTATCAAATTAGTTATTTTGAGACTGATTAATTAATTAGAGCTCGTTGATTATAAATAATATTAATTAGTATTCTTAAACTTATATAAAAAAGAACGTCAACTCTCATAAATAACTGTTGTCATTAATAATTCTTTAAGAATATTGCCTTTTTTAAATATTATATAGTAAACTGGATATAATTGAGCAGTTTCAAATTCATAATAAGTTCAATATTGTATAAACTACAAGCATTCTCTCTATAGATATGTTCACTTTTCACAAATTTATTAGTCATTAAAAAAATTATCTATTATTTCATTAGTGGACTTATCCATTATAAGTAAGATGAGGAAGTAATATTTTTTAAGGCCATTGTGGCACTGTGTCAAGCGAGGCGTTGAGTTCCGCCACTCAACACGCACTGTCTCGAATTCTGGTGGAAAGTGAGGAACGGAGTGCCTTGACCATAGGTTCTGCCTATCGCAAGATAGTACAGGAAAAAGCGTGGAACTCAAAGAGAGAATGTTTTATAAATTTATAGAGAAATATTTCCAATCAACATCATAGTAAGCGTATGGTAAGTATTTTTATATATCCATGACAATATAACAGATTCTTGTAGGTTATTTCCATAATAAAAACATATGTTGAACATGAGTAGACAATTTTTATTATTTTTAAACATATCAAAATTTCAAAACCAATTAAAATCATAACGAAAAACAAATAAACATAACTCTTTCGCGATCGTTATCGATATTAAAACCGCGATTGAAACCGATTACTCGTATAGAATAATTAAGCGGGCGGCGTTGCGTTAATTGCTTTGCACAAATAAAATATACTTTGATAACTTACTTAGGGATGCGAAGGTATATTATATTTATCTCTGACAAATCCCGATGTAGTTAAATTTTTTATAGCTTACTGTAACGATACGGTATCGTATCGTGTGTGTTTGTTTCTTTTATATTAATAAAAGTTTTAAATTTCATTTGTTGTTGTAGATATATCAAGTTTTAAACTGAATGACTTAGAAGTTAAATCTTATATATAGGTTACATATAGTATATACGTTGATATTTGTATGTATTTCGTAATAATTCTTTAAGCTTGTTTCTTTTTCACTAAACGACAACACTCCAAAAATTGGCAACTTTCGCTTGTATATGAGCTAAGAAATGAATATATAATAATAAAAATTAATTATACTTTTCGTTTGAATATGAATATTTAATATTTCTAAGAGCGTAGTCATATATATTTATACATATATTGTATTGCAATTTGTTTTATTTAATTATAGTTTTCACAAATTGTGAGTCAATAAGTTCAAGTGACTTAATACGCATAATTAAGTGACAAATTCACTAATGCATTTTTTTTACTTTAAGATTTGGAATGAGTAAAATATTTAAGTAGCGTTGGAGAGTCCAACGCTAGTCGTCCACATTTAACAAGTAAATGAAGAGGTCCGTCGACACTGGAAAGGCGTAAAACAATTTTCATGGCCTCTAAGTTAAAGCTGACTGAACTTAGGGCTGTCATAACTTTTGTTATTTAAAGTAATAATGATTGTGGGTTCAAATATAACTCGAAGGAAAATTATATTTAAAATATGGAATTACATTTTACATTTATACGCTTAAAGTATGGACATATTCAATATTTTTTTAAGTATTTTTATTAAAAAAGATAAATATAATAAATTTGGTAAGAGAAATCAAGGAAGCGCATTGTTGAATTCTGTTACCAAATTTATCATTTCATGTTCAGCGGATTTACTAAAGGGTTTAGTATATTATAAAAAAAAAACTAAAATGTAATACACCTTTAACCTATAAGCAACTCTTCAACGTAGACATTAATTTTAGGACTTCATAACCAGGGTCACTTACCTACATAAATCAACGTTCCAGTCGACAAAGTTAGGTTTTTTATATTTGTCGAATTTCGAAAATTAACGGGTTGAAGATTGGAATGCCATCATAGCAGAGTGTGACTGTAACACGATTGGTATTGGGTTCGATTCCCACCCGTAGGAAGGATTATATTTAAAGTATTTTCATTTCTCTGCGCTCATACCTAAAACAAATCGCGGCGGTGAGTTCCGCCAATCAACACGTACTATCTCGCCGCCGCGGCTCTTGATCAGTGGAGAACGTAAAGTTTGGACACTAGGTTCCCTCTCACCTCCCCGCTATGAGAAAAAAATCATGAAGCTTAAAAAAGTGTTTAAACAAATAAAAACAGTAAAGAAATGAAATATAACAGATTAGTTCTGTAATTACCAGACAGCCCTGGAAATATATGCAATGGGCTTTGCAGCAAGTGTTGCCTGTGGGCTAATTAAAACATCAGGCAGGCGGCCATTTTGCCCCCGTAAGATAATCTTTCATATTTTGTCTTGGCTGCCAAACAACTACCGAGGTTTTTACTCATAATACATTGGCAGCATAATTTTGTTTTATTGCAATAAATATGTTATTTAGAGAATAAGAAGAGGCTTTCGCTATTTTTAAAACATTTAACATGAAACTATTTTAAACGGATTTATCTGGTATATTCTATCAGTGATAATTTAAAATTTCTTATTTTCATCTCATATAGGTGTAGTGTTTAAGAATCTGGTTACTAAGTCAGAGGCTTCGATTTCTGTCCAGATTGAAAGAGTATCTTTCATTTCCATCATATCCAGGCACTTATGTAGAAATATATAGCAGGCTCTATGCTTCGAGTCGGATTCATTGAGACCCTCCGTTCTCCGTGTTGAGATGCGGAGGTCAACTGCGCTTTGTCTTGCCAGATCATGGAAGGAAAATAATTTTAATATAAGCATTTCCCAGGATTGGAATCGAACCCACAACCATTGCATATACAGTCAGACGTTATCACACTGCGCCACGATGGTCTCAATTTCTTTATATTTACATATTTACGCGTGGCACAGCAAATGTAAACAAATTAAACAGATAATTTCAAAAGATAAAGAGAAAAATCTCCACTATAATCTTCGTTCATCAACAATAACACTCAAAGTTATGACTAAGATTATACATTTGATAAGATTAGTACACTATTTAAAATTTGGCCTTTATAACTGTTAATTTATTTATATTAATATAACATGTATCATCATTTTTAATGTTAATATAATGGAATGTTAGTAGTTAGTATAGAATGAGTAATGATTTGACGGTATTGTTAGCCAAATTGCAATAGTTCAGGTTCCGTCGTCCAATTGCGTGACAAGTGGTCACAGAATGTCTTAATACGAAGCCCAAAAATATAAAATTCAGTTTAAAATAGAATAAGCGATCGAGGCGCAGTAGGTCTGTGTCCTGTGTTAATGCGATTGGTTGTGGATTCCATTCCCAATTGATGGAATGATTATATTTTCATTTTTCCGCTCTGGTGACAAGATAAAACGCGTCGTTGAGTTCCGCCACTCAACACGCAATGTCTTGGTTTCAGGCGAAGGATGGAGTGTCTTGACACCAGGTTCTCTCAGCCCTCCCTACTTTGCGTAAAAGGGGTAAGCTGAAAAATAAATAAAATAAAATGAAAGATGTTAATTTAAATAAACAATATAATTGAGAAATAAACACCAGTCATGAAGAAGTAGAAATACTATAAGTGACAACTGACATGAGAAATTACTTGGTGTTTTCGCTACATAAGCTCTACCGCTTAACCGATTAAAAGTTACGCCTTTTAATTACGATTTCTGATAGCTGTTTGATAAGTGGCATTTTTATTTATTTTATAAATTTAAATATAGAAGTTTTTAAATGGAAATCCAACATCAAACTAAGGAATTGTCGAATGGCCAAACGAACGATCGACAATGACATGTCCTTGTAAAGAAAAAGGATGTTTTTCATATTTTGTCTTAAATTTAATGTAACAATATCATACGATTATACCATATGTATGTGATACTTGTGCCGTCAAATCCCAATCAAGTAAAAGGTTATAATAACCCGAACTGGGTTAGACAAACTGCATTGACATTCTTTATTTACCCACTCTTAATTGAAAATAGTTTTCTTCTCTATGTAAAATGCATTATATGCATACAAATTATTTTATTAAATAATTTATCTTCTTGGGGATCGGTCCCACAACCGCCGAGTGTACCGACAGACTCTGTCTCATTGCGCCACGATGACTTTACCGACTTAAATGCACTTTATGTATATGATATTTTAATATTACATTGTAAAATACTCATTTTATGTTCGCTTCATGCTTTTTTCCTAATAGCAGAGTAGGCAGAAATAACCTAGTGCCAAGACACTCCGTTTTCCACATTCGGCCCTAAATCCAGACTTATGTCTGGATATAATTATATAACCCAAATGTAAAATTAGATTTAATTAAATTCTTGTTAATAAAGTGAAAAATTTAGACGTTGCGTGTTGAGTGGTGGAACTTGACGACGCGCTTTATCTCGACAAAGTGGAGAAATGAAAATCATAACCAATCGCATTTTTAGACAGACCTGTCCAATTTTACCACGATGGCCTCGATTGTATATAGTTATTAGGTACTCATAAATATAATTATATAACCCAAATATAAAATTAGATTTAATTATATACTTTGCTGTTATTATAAAATAGATAATGACCATATAATAGCCATTGATACATCCATTACTAACATTAAGCTGTCAGATAAAATGACAGTCAACTACTTTTAGTAAACATTTTAGCAATCATGTCATAATCAAGTATATATTTTAACAATTTTATTATGTATTTAATTTAATAGGGACAATTTTTATACTATATAAATATTTGTCGTTAGTACTACTAAGCTGACGCGTTAAATAATCTTGAACTTGAAGTTTTAAAAAATATATTTTCTATATTTTTCAGCCTATCGCTTTTTTCGCATAAAGAGAACCAAGTATCGAGAAATTCTGTTCTCCACTTTTAGTTCGAATCTGAGACATTGAGTATCAAAGTTGCAGATCTCAGCGTTGCGCTTTGTGTCACCAGAGCGGAGAAATGAAAATATTCATTTTCAAATATTCATTTTCGTAAAATGAAAATATTTATTTAATTTTAATCGTTCCATCGAGTGGGATTCCAACCCACAACCATCGGCGAATACAGTCAAACGCTGTCACATTACCCCGCGACTGCCTCAATTTTTGATTAAGTAATTCAATAAATATTATTATGACATTACAAATTAGTTAAGGAGGCGTAATGAAAATCTCATTTATTAACAATACGGATAATTTGCGAATAGAGACCATACGCGCAATACAAGAAAACATGAAGATTTAAAGAAATAAAACGTTTTGTATAATAGGTTTTTTATTAATACACGAAGTTGATATTAAACGCTCTATAAATGAAGTCACCTGTTATTACTCGTACTTTAGTTCACATTTTCGTTAGTCGATAATATCAGCGCCTATGGTGGCCGACACGTTATAAAGAATACATTTTACTATTACACATACGTGTTTTCTCATGTCTTTCGTTATGTGGGATAAGCAGATAGAAAATAGTGCATCTTCTATTTGGAAATTTAGTGACATTGAACATTGTTGCACGTCACAGACAGACAGAGCTATATTATATTATAGTTATAAATAATGGTATGGACTACATACATTTACTACATGTTGGAAATAAAACTGACCCAAAATTATGTGATAATTTTTTTGTCTGTAAGTCTTCCACATTAGACGATTATAATTTTTTCAGCCTCACGCTTTGCTTTCTCGGTAAAAATGACCTATTGACAGGTCTCTATTCTCAGCATTTCATTAGGACTCTATTCTCAGCATTTCATTCGAATTCGAGAGGTTGCAAATTGAATGCCGAAACTTCTCTTTTTTGGGCTCAACGCCCATCTTTGTCATACCGGAGAGAAAAAATGAAAACAATACAAATATAATCATTCTCTGAAGTGAGAATTGAACCCATCCCAACCCACAACGCGTTTACAGTCAGACGTATCCCACTGCGCCGCGCAGGCCACAAAGTTCAATTATTTTATTTGTTAAAGAAAACTGCCCGCCACACTGATTAACTTTTAGTAATGTGGCATTGACTTATTTCTTATAGTTTAGTAAGTCTATCATGGGTCTTTGTCAGATTTACCAGATCTTTAATTGTTATATGACAATGGAAAATGCCTACCACGTTCAACAGCTCGTAAAACTATTTCCTTTTAATCAGCTGTTCCGTATCTTGAATTTTTATATGTCCACTGCAAATGCCAATCCAAATATTATACAAAATATACCTTTGTATTTCTTATGTCCCTATTATAATATACATATATATATATATATTCAGTTTTACGGTGTTTCCGCATAGAAAAGTAGTCTCCACTTTCCTCCCAAAATCGAGACATTGTGTTGAGTGCGGTACTCAACGCCGCGCATTGTATTATCAGACCGATGATTTCATTTTGATTTGAAAATTATTTAAATATAAACATTTATTTGACTGTGACAACCTACCGCGTTTACAGTCAGACGCTGGCTCACTGCAGCACGGTGGCCTCTAAATAACATATAACATAATAAATCACTTGTATTATCAAAACAATTGATTTTATTTATTTATATTTAAACAATAGATTTACAAATAATAATTTTATTATAAACGCTAGTATAATGTTAAAAGGCGCTTAACCGCCGGAAGAGTTATTTTGGTGCGTATTCGATCAGATAAAGGAATGTTTAATTAGTTCAGAAGTTACAAGGCCTAATGAGCGAGACTTGTAGAAAGGAGTTTTTCGCGTGCTTATTATAACAAATTACAAACTATCAAATTAGTCTTTCAGGTCATAGAAATATTAACGGGTAATTACATAGTACATACTACGAGTTATGGCATTGCTATTACTAATTAGCTGTTGATTGCTGTACATCTTTTAAATAATTAGACAAGGTGTTTAGTTATAACTATTAAGCGGTTCTATTTCTAATATTCGTATCCATATTTATATGTACTTTTTTGTGACTTAATAAAAAATATTACATATCTATACATTATAAATTCTGGACCTGTCCTCGTGGCACAGTGGAAGAGCGTCTGACTGTAAACGCGATTCGTTGTGGATTCGATTACCACTAGGTGGAATGATTATATTTAAACTGTTTTTTATTAAGCATTTCTCCACTCTGGTATCTAAGACAAAGCGCGGCGTTCAGTTCCGTCACTCAACATGCAATGTCTCGATTTGAGGTGAAAAATGAAGAACGGAATGTCTTGACACTAGGTTCTTTCTGACTACCCTGCTATGTATCCCACGTGTACAAAGCGTGAAGTTGAAAAAAAAATAACTTAGCTGGATTTGACCCAGAAACTTTTAGATATACGTTTATGTCTCATTAAGTAGAAACTTATATCACACCGGTAGGCGGTGTTACAACTTTTATTTTTAGTTATTTGAATCAGAATGAGAATTTAGCCGTAGAAAACCTATGAGAATTTAAATTTTTTTGGATATTTTTGTCAATTTGTTTAAAATCTGCTCTTCTAGACTTATACTGCCAATATCGTGTGAAGAATTCAGACTTAAACCTGTAACTTCTTAAGCTGGTACCATATAAAGAATTTATATTCAAATATTTTTAAATCTTTAATGGATAGCCCTAATCATAAAAAACATTTGAGTTCTACTAACCAAAAAATTTAACTATATAATAACATATGCAAAGTTGCGTGTAAATGAAAAGTAATTTAAGCAATTTATTATAATTTTTTCAAGAAAAATGTTACATATAAAAATTAATAAAACTTCAGTTTTATTAATGCTAAAGGTCATCAATGAAATAAATTAAAGGTAATAAAGAAAGTAAATAAAATACTTTTAAATATTTAAAGCATATTACGGTTTTTATTTTAAAAAGCTAACAAAGTAAGTATTTAATTTAATCAGATTAAAGATGGAGGTGCAGATAAGTGTGTGAATGCGACGAATTTTCGACATTAAATAAAAAATGCTCTCAATAATGTCCTCAGTGGCAAATTGTGTTTCTTCCAACTGTTAATTTAAGGCCCTGCGCAAACCTAGATACTTTTTGTTACCGACATGGCACACTCACATGACAGAAAACGGAGTCCCTATGTCCGGTAACGGCTATTGGACCACTCTATTACCGAGACTGTACAGACAACAGAGTTGATATATTTGCTAATATTACTTGTGTCTTCAACAGACAACTTTTAGTTACCTCGACCGACACTTTTTGATCGGCCACAAGTATGTGTCAAGCGGAGTAATTGGACACAAAAAGTGAGCTGATTTAATACTTACTGGCAGTTCATATGTACGCATTAGGGAATTTATTTCTTAGTTCACTTTTAATAGAGAGATCGCGTGGATTGTATGTGATATTATTACTTTTATGCATAAAAGAAGGTAATACAAAATAACTATTGTATTTACATTTAAGTTTACATAATAAAGTAATTTCTAAGTATATTTTAATTAAGTCTAATTAGAAGTCAACTCTTGGACTTAATTAATTAAATTTTATTTTCACAAAACGCACTTAATCGTAATGTTGCAAATAACCAACAGTTTAATTGCAAATATTTGCGATAACGACCCGGTGCTATGCTTCGAATGCAATGAGATACATAAGTAGCAAGAAAATGTGTAGGCCATACGACAGCTTAACCGTTTAAAAATTTAATGAAATTTATTTGGGACCAGCTGATCCTAGGAAGCTTTAACTTTCGCAGCAAAAAAATTGTATTGTGGTGAGCAAAAAGTCGTCTCGGAGGTCGGATGGAACTGGCCACGCATCGTTCGAGCCATTACGAAAAACCGATCAATTACAATAAATTGTTGGGCACGTACAGTAATAAAACCGCCATTTCGGTAAATAAATAAATAAATGAGTAATTAATGAGCTACACGAGGGCGTTCAGTTCGGCGCGGCATACGAATATCTGCATTATACTAATAAACATGGCTCAAAATGTTCTCGAAGTTTTTTGTTCCACAGCAATTAGTGACAAGTATATAGGTCTTATATACTTACATAGTATGTAAAATTGGAAAGCTAATGGCTCAAGTGGACTTGCTAACTCGAATGCTCCTTTTACGTATTGCCTACATGCCTCCAATTACTAGTATAATAGTAGTCGTTAGCCACTCTATATATGTATTTTAAGTGAGGAGTGTCGATTATGCCAATTGCTTTTACGTGCAAAAATAATAGCCCATGGCTTCTTCACGACAGTAATACGGCCATTATATTAGGGTAATATTCTTGAACGTTGCGAATGACATTATAAAATTATTGACAAGTCAAATGAAGGAATTTGTGTAGAATGCGCTTTGTAATTGTTCTAGTTTATATAATTGGCATGACTTTTTATACTGTCAAAAAATAATGAGACTGTTATTGATACATATTTATGTTATAAAAATAAATGAACGTGATTTAATATTGTAACATATTAATATAATGATGTTATTAAAATTAATAATGTTTCGGTGAAAATATTAAATTAAAAACTACAATAATTTATTTAAACGTCTTTAAATAAAAAATAATTTAAAAAGCTTAACAGCGCGGCGTAGGAGAGGCATCCATGGCTACATTAAGTGCAAGGTAGCGAAGTGTCTTACTAATAGTAAACCGGAATTTTATCTTGTATACGATCTAATTAAAACAAAAAGTGTGTAGTATATATACAACGGCAGCTTCAAAATTATAAGCATTTAAATTTATGTTTGAATTTGGATTGTGAGAATACTTTAAATAGCTAAATTATTTTACAATACTAATATATAACTAAGTATTATTGCGGACACCTAAAAATTCTATACAATACCCGTTTAAGATAATTTTGTAGGGGCCCAGTCTGACATACGTACTAAGGCGTCAATGTATAATAATCGGAAAAGACAAACTATAACGTTTTGTGTTCTCATTCTTTGTAGGTATTAAATATGTATGTACTTATTTAATATGTGAAGGATTTTTCTTTCTTTCGATCTCTTCTTATTATACTGATGCGGTCGGAGTAGTATGAAATTTGGCATAGTTAAAAGTTCTTTAGAGAAATAAGGCAAAATACAATATGTTTTATAATATTGCGTTAGAGATAACATTGAATGAATAAAGTAAATATAATTTCACGTACACTTTTATATAAAGTTACTAACAAAACGCATATTTTACGCATCAATAAGACCTAGCATACGACCACTTTGCTTTGAGGGGGTCAGTCTATACTGATGATACAGTACCTTAGATGGCGTATCGTATGAAAATATGCTTCAAATTACCGCGAGAAGATACACCTACTCTACTCTACTGTGTATATAAATAAAAAATATTCATATATCTATAATATTTACAAGCTAATTCCATAATTAAGTTGTTTTATGAGTTTTATTATGAGCATCGGCGAATTTATAATATTTATTTTTAATTACTTTACACTTGATACTTTGTGTTTTTATAATTGCTTAAATTAAACATTCTATGACTATAAGGATAACTGTTTGGGTAATTATTTACTTCTTCTTGGCATAAATTCCAGCGCTTAGCCAGGGCTGCCTTCCCATTTAACCACCTCCACTTTGCACGATCTTCAACATCCTCAGTGGTTATTGCTAAAGACTATTATATCCTACCATCGACATCCAGCCATCGCTTTCTCGGGCGTCCGGGAAGTCTAACTCCAGGGACATATATCAATACTTCGAGGCTTCTTCCGAGATAGCTCCCAGGCCGGCGCGTAATGTGGCCATACCATCTCAGGCGACGCTGTTGGAGCTTATCCACCATATCATGAACCACTCGACTATCTCGAATGTATGTGTAAAAATGCGGTCAGCCCGCGTAACACCATATATACATATCAGCATCTTCATTTGTGTATCGTGAAGCTCCAGAGTGTGCCAAGACAGTGCTTATCCGAACTCGGATAACGAGATTGATGCCTCCGGACTCGTACAGAATGGATCCAAGGTTCCTTGCCTTTCTGACTGATCGGCCGGTTCAGGACTAATATAAATAGTACTAAAGTCCGAACTCCAGCAAGCCATGTACTCGGTCTTCGTCACAACAAAAGGTTAAAAGCCTTCTGCAGATCTAGGAATGCCATGCTCTCCTTTTTACCTGTATGCCTGCATCAGAGTTCTGTTGTTTAATTTTATATAAAATAAAGTCATAAAAATATTTTGATTGTTCTTATAAATTTTCACATGTAATGATATTGTGAGGTCATGCGAAATTTTAAACATACACATTTTGTACTGGGAATTAATGTTTTTTTCGTAAATTTGCATACATCAAATTTGTAGTCATCTATGGATACAAGTTGTACAAAAATTACAACTTATAAAATATAAATATTGTGTTATAATATTTACTAAGCTCCAAATTATTAATCCAAGCTTATCGGAAGCACTCAATAAGTAGTCAAAACAAATTAGGTTAACACACTTGCGGTGAAAATTGACAAGTGTTGATCATTACTTGCGATAATTCAATCAAATTTTATTTCAAGAATTATAAAATATTTTAAATACACCTTATTTATAAGTATGTAAAGAATTATAATTATGATTTAAAATTTAGACAAGGCGCAGTTGCAACATTGATTGAATGATTGATGCATGCGTCAGTCATGCGGATTCGATTATCATTTTGTGTATTGTTTCAAATGTTAAGACAAGGTGGAGCTTTATTAATAATATCAAGGTGATTATCCGTGCAACAATATTTTTTTATAAAATAACCACTGGATTTACTTTACTTACTTATAAAACATGGAAAATATATAAAAATATTTTATTTTTTCCCATTAGAATGTTGTCTTTAACATATATTATTTAAAAAACACTTAGGAATTAGCATATTATTTAAAAATTTTATTAATTACTAAAAGAAATCTGAAATTGCACAAATGTTACTTACATAGGTAGAAGATAATTTACATTTTTGTTATGTCAACATCTGTCTTTCTATGGAACGACTTAGCTATTTCTTCTATTCTAAGCTTCTGTCTTCTTTCCTGTATGTTTTTTGATTAAAGTGTTATTTTTTTTAATGTTGGTATTATTTTATGGTTTTATGATGGTTTCATTTTTACATGACATTGGCGGAGTAAAACGGACACGCCTAAAATCCATAAAACATCACACAGAACGGACTTATTTTAATCACACTTATATTCCTAGCTGAGTTTGTTAATTAAAATAATTTCTGTTATCTTCATTATCCTGACATATTTTCTTCGCTTACATATGTTACAAAAAAATGTCATATTAAAGCAAAGTCATTTAATAGTCAAAGCAAAATCAAAGGCAATATTTAGGTAGGTAGGTAAGTATGTTTAAATTATAGTTTTGATATGTTGATAATACTAATAATATATAGTTTTCTAATTATTATCTACTTAAGTTTTTATGACATACAAATAATAAAAGAGGCCCATTAAAAAACAAAAGTGGAGACAACTTCATTTTATTAAAGAGCTTAAACAGTAAGTTTGATGATTTATTCTTCTCAATTTACAACATTGTGGAACGAGTGAACAACTGATTGAAGACATCCTGTGTATTATAGAAGTTTGTCAAATAAAAGTCGAATAAAATCGTAAGTCAACTTATATTACACTTACGTATTCAATAAATTAGTTTATAAATATTTACAATGCCTTATAAATATATTTTTATGTTAAATATAAACAATATATATATTCTTATGTTTACTGAAGGACAAAAACAATCCAAAAGGGATATTCGTTTTAGTTAAAGATATAAAAATCAAAACTCACATTTATTATAGGTAATAGGCGTTTTATGTTTCTAATTACTAATTCAGCTAAGGAATTTGACAGAAAAATGGAAGCCATAACATTAACGTCGACTAAATTAGAAATCATAAAAATGATATTTTATATATGCATTTAAAGTAAATTGCTCTAGAATTAAATAATTAGCGATCATCTGCCATTAATTAATGTCTATTATATTATGTATAATAACATACTTAAAAAAATAAATATACTTGTTAATTATACATTTTATTACCGATATTAGTGGAACTATACGCATTATATAACAAATCGACTATTAACTAGCTCAATTCTATATTTACATAAAACATTTATTTTAGTTATGGCTACGATCTAAAATGAAAGAATTGCACTTATCGTTTGAATAATTATTATAAATTGACCTACGTTATAAATCAGATTCGCAAATTTAACAAGTTCACTATTCACTTAAAAGATATTATTTTTAAAAATAAACATTAAAAATAAACATTTTGAAACGTATAGAATTAAGTACTGGCACTATTAAACACCATAGTGTTTTTATATATATTTTTTAATATTCACTTGTACTAGTCCGCGTATCCGAGCAATTAAACTGTCAGTCTCGCCGCCATTTAAGGAAGATGGCGGTTGTTCACGCGCCACCGTGTTCTTGCGGTCAATGCGGTTGTAAAGAATTGAGTATATTCATATTGATGGCATGTTGGTGTGTTGGGGGTCCGCCTAGGAAGCTGAGCTGAGGCCTCGTGGCCGCAGCCATGGCGGCAAATAAGGGAGGCGCTCCACCCCCTCCAAATAACGCAAAAGAGGAAGGCAGAAGTGGTCTAGCAGAGAGCCGTAGCTTCTCTATTTCGGCTTCTTGTAAACGCTTCGCTTTTGCACGACGATTTTGGAACCATATTTTCACCTGAAAAATAAATTGTATAGTATAAAGTTAGTAATTTCTCTTTTTTAATTACAAGTTAGTATCAAATGGTTTTTTGGAATTTGTAAAACGTATGTATATCGCAAAATTCCTAGCGTACGATTACACAGCTCACACTGATTACACATAATTTCCATAAACGGCAAATGTGAACTTTTAACATTTACCAACACCAGATAAGTAGTTTGTATTGATACGATATATTGGCGGCAATTGTCAGCTTATAAGACAACTATCTAAGATAATATAAATTGGCTAAAATATAACACTGCTTTTGGAACTATACGTAGAAAATCAACAATTCGACCAGATGTCAATTACAAGTCTACGATAAACTTCTGAACTTTTGCCCAGACTAAGATTTCAGGATACGTTTTGACCTTTTGAATGCCACAAATATCCGGGACGTCTAAATAAAGTAAAGACATTTATCGATAATTATATTTTTGCCTTTACGTCTACTTAGGTTACTGACCTGAGTTTCTGTTAGTCGCAAAGACGATGAAAAAACTCTCTGCCCTTTCTGCGATGCTTAAGTATTGTTTATCTCGAAATTTCTTTTCTAAGGCCAAAAGCTGCTGTGTTGTAAAGGGCGTCCTAGGTTTCCTATTAGGCTTGTGCTTTCGCAATTGACAACGCACCACTGGGGGGACCGCTAGGGAGGACCTGCTATGACAAAAAGTAAAATTAAATCAATAAAAATAAAATAAAACACATATTCCATATATCCAAAGAAAAATAACTATACCACTGCGAATAGGTATTTACTAAATATAATAGTTTTGTCTGGTACAATGTTGGCACACATTACCTGTAAGGACGTATATTCGTTCTGGTTCTTTTTCTATATTGGAAAGTGTATTCCCGGGAGAACTACCCATGTAGAAGTAGTGAATGAGTAAAGTAAAGAAATAAATAATCAATATAAGCTTTAATAATAAACCTTACTTGTAAATAACCTTATGTGTAAATGAATATGTGCGTAAATAGAGTTTCTTGTTTTTGTGATCGTTGCGGCAAATATTACATTGTCATCGGATCTAGACAAGTTTTTTCACGTACACATTTTTAAACAATTTAAAAAATTGGTCAAAATAGTCTTGCACGATTTTCTTAACCGATGGATAGATAGATAGACACGTGAAATAGTTTCATGCGTTTATCCTCATATCCATACTTTCCGCCCAAAATCGAAACAATGCGTTGAGTGACGGAACTCGTCGCTGCACTTTATCTCAAAAGTGATGGAAATATCATTCCCGCGAGAGAGGAATGAATTCACAACCATTGCGTATACAGTCAGACCCTAACTCACTGCTCCACAATGGCCGGCCTCATTTACAACATTTTCGAGAAACATACGTAAACTTAACTATTATACAGGAAAAGGAATAGCTTTCATCGTAAATTGTAAACATATAAACAATAATTGAAGTAAAATGTATAAATAATATATTAGTTTAAAAGAAACTAAATTAAACACGCTTTTTGAATGACACACGTGATAAGAAGTAGTAGCAGCTTCACGCTTTTTCCCGCATAGCAGGATAGTCGGAGAGAACCTAGTGTCAAGATAGAGGTTCATACTACAAATGTTATCATTGGGCATCATTCAAGCAAATTAGACAAGAATTGGGTTAATATAGGTTTAAAAATTTTCTTTCACTAATTGATTCATTGATTATAACATAGACACAGGTGAATCTAATAAAAGTGAAAAAAAATAGAAATGAGTTGACAAAGAGGTTATAGTAGATGATTGAATCGAAATGAAATTTTGAATACAACCCTTGCTTTTCCCAATAAGAGAGAAACAACAGGCTTCTCTATATAGAAATATGAATGTTAAGAAATTTCTCATCACCATATATGTATCGAAATATGAATTGAAAAATTGTATTTAGGCTATATTTATAGCCTTTATTGCTGAAGCTCATCTATTTTGCTTCACGCTTTATACCGTCAGAAATGGTCAGCATCGAAATTATAATTTATCCGTTTTTCACTTTAGAATTATTGTTTTTTTATGGCGTAACGTTTTTTTAAGCAGATTTCTTGAAGCGAGTATTGAATCCGCTACTATTGCATGGTCAGTCTATGTGAAAACGACGTTCAACCAGACGGTTTAACTCTATATAATAGTGTCGAATGTGCGTTTGTAAAAATATGTGTGTATATTAGTAGGTATTTAATAGAATTTAATTTATGTAAACTGGTGTAGCCATAATTATCAGAGAGTTATTTTATAATGTTAGTAAAGTTTGATAAAAATTTTGTAACTTAATCAATTATACAACCAAAAGGTTGTTTCTGATAAAGCTTTGAATAAATTAGAAGAGGAGTTGTTAAATTATTAATAAGTTACAAATTCTAAGATGAATTTACTATATTTATTGTAATATATTATGCAACCTTTTTTTGGCAATATATGTTAGTGTATTAGTCCGAATGGGCTAGTGATAATTTTACCTAGTTACTCAATTGAAACTGGCTTATTAACTGAATATTTAATAAAAGAGCATTTATTAGCATAAATATAATTCTATTGTTTATTCCATATGACTTTAATATGTATTATGAAATATGTATATATATATATATATATATATATAAGCTGAATAAAGTTGTACAGGAGCTTTTTATCATAAGCAATTAAAAAACAGTTCTTGAATTCCAGAGGCAACTATTTTGGAAGTTAAAATTATTGAGAATACTAATTGATTTTAAAATCACAGGTGTAAAAGGTTACCTTTCTTTCTTTTGACTTCAAATAATAAATATACCGATTAATCGTTTCTCAATTTCCTTTATAGATTAGACAAAAACTAAAAATGTATCTATTTATAGCTTTTTGAATACGTATATTGGATATTCAAAATTAAAGAAAACCTAAATGTGCAAATTAAAATGGAATCTTTGAAATGGACATAATTAAATTGACTAATCAGTATTCAATTAGAGCCGAGCTATTTTGAATTAATTTATGTCATTCGTAGCTTAAGTATTGATAATACCAAATGGCGAATTGATTTGTGCGTAATTCAATATAAAAACTATTCTAACGTACATTTCTAAACGTATTATAATGAAGTTATTTTTTAAAAACATAAAAATATAATATTATTTGTCACTAATCTGACTTTATAAGATGAGTAGAATATAATAATTAAAAGAAAAATCTGATGGCTTATCTTTTGCAGAAAGTATACCTAGTTTATTGAATGATGTATAGCTTTTTAATCTTATAGAATTATATCTTATCTTATTATCTTATATCTTATATAGAATTTATTAATTTGTATATTGACTATTTTGTTTAGTGTGAAAATTTTGTATATTATGTTTAGTGTGAAAATATTATTTTGTGATTATTAATTTTTTACTCTTTAAGACTAAAGGTTTGTGTGTGTACTATGCATATACATGGATATGTTATACCTATCGAAATTTTAATGCAAAATGTGGCTCGTTTTACTAGTTTAACATGATATACAATTTTAAAGATTTAATATAGTTTCATAAGTTAATAATAATACTTAAACATTTACTAATTAATAAAAATGTAATTCAATTGTTCAAAACAAAAGTAAAACGAGAAAGTCATTGAGAACTGTAGGTATCATAAATTATACGGTTTTAAATGAACATTGGTTTTTTTTCTAGTCGAATATACTTTTTCAGTAGTAGTCAAAAAATATCAAAAATCATATTGGTCTAACAAAATTAAATTTTAGTCCCAACACCCTATTATTAGAATGTTAAGCATAATCAGTGTGCCGTGAAATGGCGTTTAAATCGCCCATTGTCCTTCTTCCGGTGGGCAAATGACCTATTAACAGGTTAATCGATCGATTAAAAATGAATCATAACAATATATTATGTATTTATATGCACGTAACGTATGTAATACCAACACTTAGTAGATAAATAAAGTTTTCAAATATTCTTTACACTAGATTTTGCAATATATTTATATAAGTAGATTTATTATAGAAAAAGTTTGTGGAAAAATGGGAAAATAAATTGATTTTTCAAGAGTCACTTAGCAGAGAGAAAATCTAGTGACAAGACATTCTCCACTTTCCGGATGAATCCGAGACATTGCGCCATTGCAATGCGAGTGGTGGAACTTAATAACGCCTTATCTTAACACCAGAGCAGAGAAATTAAAATATTTTAAACATAATCATTTCCCTGAGGGGGAAGCGAACCCACAACCATCGTGCTTACAGTCGGCGTCACATTGCACCAAGGTGGGTCTAATTTTTCATATAATACTTAATTATAAATTTGGTTCATTTTGCTTACATTACTTATGTTTAAAAAAGCAATTGGCATATGTAAGTGTTCATCACTAGTATTATGTAAAACGGCATTATTTTATTAATGTATGTATTTGCATAAATTCTGATAAACAAAAGAGCAATAAGCACTTTATACTCATATTATCATTGGCGTTTTAGTATTCATTTAATAAAGTTTAATTTTATGTCTTATTGTTTGATACGATAATGAAATCAATTGATATTTCAATTTCCTTTAGGCCTTTGTAATATACGAATGTCGGTTATTGATCCTTTATAATCGTAACCTTTACTTGCAAATCATATAACTTCTAGTAAGTTATCACTCTGTAGCTATTCCAACAAAAGATGAGGAGGTGCGGAGGGACAGCGTTAGGCTTTAAACGGAGTGGTTGTGTGTTCGGTTCCCACTATTTAGAGGGATTAATAAATTATTTTTCTCTTTAGACAAAACTAGATACATTTAGATACAATTTATTTATTTATATAGATTAGATTACAAAAAATTGGTTCATTAAATATTTAGCATTGGTGTTTGTACATTCTTTTATATAAACTTAAAGTTTAATAAATATTTAATTATTATTTGCCAATATGACTATTTGTGATTAGTAATAATCGGCCGCTAGTTAAAATACCTACCCATTTAATAAGTAAAGGCGTGCAGCGACATATGTTGAAATATAAAATGACTTTAAATTATTTTAATAAATAAAATATTATATTTACATTAACAATTCATTTGTAATCATAAAGGTTGTGGATAACACCTTTAAATAATATATGTTTATATATCGAGAAATAAATTATTACAATAATATCTAATAAATGTACAGCATAGTCACTCGACAGCACTCAGTCAGTCGACCTTGTATTGAGTTCACAATGAACAGAAATTCCAATAAAGCAAAGAATAGCCAAGCCAAGTGATAAAATACAAACTATTTCAATGGCCATCTGCCTCAGACATGTGAATGCGCTACCGTACGCTAATGAAGATATAATATCCATTTCTAAACGTATTTATTTCCCCCGCCGCCATTTTGTTGTGACAGACGCGTAATGGCGGCCAATTACGTGGAATTTAATGGGATTTAGTTGTCAATGTCGCAATTTAATTGGATCATTCTAATCGCTCTCCATTGAAGCAAATTATCATGTTAGAAATGCATACATGCAGTATTGGTTTTATTTTAAGATATTTTTCACAAATTATAGAAAACTAGTACAATAATTTTGACTCTGATTTCACAAGACATGAACAGATTGAATTACTATACTTAAAAAAATGTTCACATATAAATAACGTAAATCACATACTTTGCTTAAATTTATAATTTAAATGGTTTTAATGCTTTTTTGTTTATGAAACGATTGAAACGAATGAAAAATAAACACTAATAGTTACAATAGTCAAAATTGCATTTACTGAGATTGGCGTGCAGAAACAAACAAACAGACAAACTGAAAAGATAATTAAAAATCATTGTTTTGGGTTTTATTATTATTGATAAATGCCACTAATAAATTGTTTTTTTTTTATATATCTTCCATGATCAGTGATCAGTTACATTTTTATTATATGTATAGATAGAATACTAAACGAAATATAAACTCTATTCGCCTCAAACGCATTGTGACAAGTATCTCGAATCGTATAAACTTTGCTTAACGCTGGCTATTAGTATTCAATTAACCGAGTGACTAAGAACCGTTTTCCTTTAAGTTTAAAATGTTGCTGCAATTAGTTATTTGCTCTAACTTTATTGGCTGCCGTCGGGCAATTGGTATATTGACTTTGACGATTGTGTGTTCAATTCTGAAGCCAATTTTGTGGCGGTAATATTAAAATTTATTTTATATGCGTTTTTCCGGCCCGAATAGACAAATTGTGATGAATAAATGCTAGAACTTAAGTATCCCAAAAATCATATTTCATGATACTTCATATTTTATGAAGATAAAAACGTATTTGTCGGTAATTTAAAAATATATTTAAGAATAAATTAGGCAGGCGCAGTAATAAGATTTGAATTGAAACAAATATCCTTCATGAAAGTCATAGAATAGTTCACACGTTCTATTACACAGATTACATAGGCAATTTATTTTTTCAAATTTAAATATTATGATTTATGAATGTAGTAAATGTAACTAGTTTGTGTATAGATTTTCTAAATCAAAGCGTTGCTGGAAGCTAACACAATGTTTTTGTAAATATACGTAAAAAAGGAATGTACGTAAAAAAATATTGTACATACATATACATGCAAAGAAAAAAAATAAGAAATGAATCCTTTCATAACAAGCAATACATTTCAATTCAATTACAATCTGTGCATAAAAACTTTTTCCTAGCATAAACTTTCCATATATGTAGTATGTCTTTGCCAGTTGCTCATGATTAGAAACAAAAAATAAACTAATTGTACATGTTCTCGCGTAATAATATTCAAAGGTTAGATCAGAAGAACTCTTAATAAAAAAATGTTTTCTCGATTTAGCGTCGCAAATCTCAATTAGTTCCTTTGATAAACTTAAAGGATAAAAATGATTTACATTTTGGTCTTACGTATACCCTATTTCAAAGTTATAGTGGTCCGTATAAAAGATATTGTAATATAACACTTATTTCTATATTTATAAGGTTTATATTCACTTAATTATGCGTGAAACAATAATAGCAGGCTTCAGCAAAAACTTGACGGACGCTTATCATGGCTGCCTTATCACCGTCCTCGTCTCGAGCGTGATTAAATACAATTGTATGAAAGGGATAGAGATATCAAGAAAATAGTTTATCGCTTTCACGGCCTTTAATTTTTATTGCCATATGCAATTTATAATGGATTTTCTAGCGTTTATACAACAACATTTTATTAAAATTTATAATATACCTAGTTTATTGGAGTTTACATTACTACAAGAAGGATGGGCTAAGGAAAAATTACCTCCCTGTTCCTTCATTATTTCCCAATGATGGCTATTTTAGTATTATAAAAAGATACATAAATTACATTTATTTACTTGTTACAATAACGTCCATATTGTATGGACGTTATTGTTGCGTAATTGAAACCTGTCTGGCTAAACAATTTAATTTTAGATTTTGATCAACTCTCAAGAAAAAAACTCAAGCATTTAAAATTAAAAATATTCTTCTTTAATGGTCTCGTAAGACAAAACTTGGTGTCCATTTGCGCTATTCATCACATATCACATAATATCTATAAAATATCTACAATTTATTTTTAATTTTTGTTATTATCATTTAAAGTCAAAACGCTTTCTTGCTATAACTAGAAAACGTAAGTTTAATTTAGTTGCACAGAAATTGAATCTGTACTCACTGTATAATTTAAAACTCGATATTAACTTAAGCGCCAACATAATATATGATACTTTTTTTATTACATTCACATTTCTTCTCGCATACCAGGGTAGCCGGGGAGAACTTAGTATCCTGAAATCGAGACATTGCGTGTCCAACACTGTGTTTTTTTTCTTAGGTACCAGAGCGGTGAAAATAATATATTTTAAATGTAATCATTTCTTTAACATTTTTAAGTGTTATTCACACACTTAGGAAATTGAAAAACACTTATTTAGAAAACAAGGTTTTCCTTTACCTTGAACGGTCTTCAAGAAGCGCGGGTTTAAAACCCGCTGCGTTCTAATTTTTATACGTTTTCTAAATATATGTTTTTTATAATTATTAACCCGAGTGGGAATTGAACCCACAACAAATTGCGTTTTTAGTCAGACGCTATCAAACTGCGCCACGGTGTCCTGTTAATAATATATGTCCACAGAGTTAATTAATGTTATAATTTAAAGTATTGCAATTAAAACCAAAGTTTACTATCTATTATGGCTTATTTACTATTAGACAACTTAAAGGCTCTATTATACTCAATATAAGTTCTTATGATTATTTACGAAGCAGTTTTAGTTGTAATGTGAACTTAAAATTATTCATAATCGTTCAGTAATGAAGCTATAAATAACTTTTATATATTATGTATCAATGTTTTATTGAGGTGGACTTTGGTAGTGCCTCAGTAATGATGTTTGATTTAGGGTTTAAATTTTACTTAGAAAGTTGAAATTGGTAAGAAATAAATATAACTTTAAATAATTTAGTTCTTCCAATTTGATCTAACTTGCGATATTGGATTCAGCCATCTAACACGGAAAGTTTCGCCAAAATGTCACTATTATCATCATCGACCTCCATAGAACGACATGTGGAGCGGTTTTTTGTCTCCCTAATACAGTGATTTTCCCCAAATCTGACGAGAGCTCAGTCCACCTTGTGGAGGATCGTCCCACACAATACAGGTAAAAATACAATTATGTATATTTAAAAAAGTGAAAGGATTAACAGAATGGGCACGTTTCTAATTTTAATTAAGAGCAATTGTTTCAACAACAAGTAATAACTATGGTCACATTTCTTCAAGATAAAATAAATTTCGATTAAAACGAACTTAACCGTAAGAAAGAAGATTATGGTTGATCAACCACTTAGTCCAGTTGTACAGTAAACAAAGCTAACATTAGTATGTATGCAATGGCGGAGTCAGTTCACGCGGACATTTCACAATTTGTCCGAACTTTTTGCGTGTCTGTAATTGGTCCACCTGCGATCCGGCACAGGGCCAAATATGGTGTGCATTTCGCTCGGTCGTCCCCGCTGAAAATTCTTCGTACACTGACAAATGTGTAATTATTTATTTAATACTCAACTACTGATTTGGTCACAATACGCATTCCGATGTTTTCGAAATCAACGTTTCAGATTTCCTTACCGTTTTAAATAAGATGGTGGATTTGTCGTTAATTTAAATTAAAATTCAGTTTAACAAGCATCCAATAAAGTCAAGGCTATTGAGAATGCATACGTAAAAAGTATAAGCGCTGACAAGTACATTTCAGCATCTCTAAGTATTTTTAGGATATGGGGGAAAGAATATATTATTTTTACGTATTTTCCTCATAATGTAAGACAAGCACATAGTGATTAAACACTCTATTTAAAGTGGAAAGTCGTACTGATAAGCTTTGCTCCGAGTGAGAAATTGACCTCCTAACATTACGTTTACACGTAATGGTAGGAGGTCAATTTCTCACTCGGAGCAAAGCTTCACATCTTTACAGATGGACGTTCCTAGTTGCGTGTTGTAGCTATAATTGGTATTTGTCCTAATTGGTACCCCAAAATTTAAACTTAATATTTATTAATTAACACTAACTAGTGGAAAGGACTAAAAACAAGAGCTTAACTATAAACAATTAAATATTTTAAAATTATAGCACCATTGTTCGCTTATAAATGTCAAATAAAAAAGTAACAAAACTAAAAGAGCCGTGTTGAGTTCCACCACCCAACACGCATCATTTTAAATTTACCTCTGCCTACCGTTCCATGCGAAGAAAGCTTTTTTATAAAAAAATTAATATCACCTAAATCAGCTATAATATAACTTATAATAACGTATAATATTTATATAGTGATCAAATATTGAAAGCATCAATAAATTATATCCAAAACTATTTTAATAAACTAATTAACAGATAATGGAGCAAAATCGACGTCAAAATTGACAAGATTAAAAAAGACTTAGAATTTGCCATTCACCTGCCTTCTGCAGCTGTGTTTCGTATAAACAATTCACACATCGTATACAGTTTAAAATAATATTTTAACTTTAAGCATTTATCGACAGGTGAGTTTAATTGAAATATATTGAATCTCTGCTTTAATATAATGATATAAAAAGCGTAACCGGTTATAATCGAATTAACAATTAAGATGTCAAAAATATATATATTTGTTTTTGAAATGGATGTTTGTTCATACATTAGTAATTTGATTATATAAAAGTAACAGTGTTATTGGTGCGTTTTATTACACGTATAGGGAAAGGTTTTATAGTGAGAAATTAAATAAATCAAGACTTATATTAACACTAGCAACCCGCTCGCAGCTTCACCCGCGTGAACTAAATATGTCTCTCTTGTTTATATTTTCGGCGTCCTTTTCGGAAAACAATGAACTTCCTAAAAAACTAAAAAAGTGGAAGAAAAAAGAATCATCCGTAGGCCCTCAAGTATCTCTCTCTCTATATAACATTTTATCCCAATCGGTTCAGTGGTTGGTCCTTAATTATGTCACATACAAACAGACAGCGTTACTTTTGTATTTATAAGATTAGTATGGATATTAGTATGGATACTTACTATATGATGGCATTGCAACTTTGAGTCAGTTTATTATGATGAATTTCTTAATAGTGGTAATTTTTTTGTATCTTAATTTTCACATCAAATGATTGTAATTTTTATTCAGTTTAACGATTTTCTCTCTCGGTAAAAATAACCCAATGACTCTCCGTTCTTAGCATTCTATCTGAATTCGAGACGTTGCATATTGAATGCAGAAACTTCCCATTGTTGGGCCCAACATCTTTGTCATGCTTGTCATACAGGAGAAAAAAAGTGAAAACAATACAAATTTAACCATTCTCTGAAGTGGGAATTGATCCCACAACCATTGCGTTTACTGCCAGACGTATCCCACTGGGCCACGAAGTGGGAAGTTCATTAATGTTTATTTGTTAACATAAACTACCCACTATTCTGAACAACTTATACAAATGACGCATTTACTTATTTATTATTGTTTAGCTAGACCATTATGATTTTTCTTCAGTTGAATCGGATCTTTAGTTTTTATATGTTGACAGAGAGAGAGTACGCATCACGCTGAACATATTGTGTTAAAAGATTGGCTTTTACTTGTTTCTTGTAGTTTAGCTAGTCTATTATAATTCTATATCAGGTGTTCCACTTCTCGAAATTTATTATATCCTAAGTTTTGCTCAAGTAAAAAGCTATACGATAAAAAACTACTTATTCAACAAAATACTATTATTGAAATTGAAACTTGCGCCAAAATTTATAATACAGTCTACCCCACTGCGGCACGATGGCCGCAAAGTTTAATGCATTGGCAAATGGGAATGGCCCCTGGCATTTGCTGTTCTTCATCAGATGTTCCAGATCTTTAAGGCGTTCCACTATTAGAAAATAATTATACCCTAAGTCCTGATCTGAAAAATTAAGTATGAGTAGGGATTGAACCCACTACCATCGCGTTTACAGCCAATACGTCTCGATGGACTTAATAGGTATATCGTTAATTCATATACCAGTACATCAATAGAATTCAGACAATAACTTTTGAAAATGAAGTAAACTATTTTTAAAGTATTCTTTACACTAACTTAAAGATATGGCAAAATATTTTAGATACGTTATATAAGGAAATTTAAACGTAGCGGGATTGAAACAAAAAAAAACAAATTAAATCTTATTGTTAAAAATATAAAAGATATTGTGTCTCTGTGTGTTGTGGCACACAAACACACTGCTAGCTCGTTGTAAAATTCAATGGTACTTGAGGGAATTTTTGTTGAAAAGTAAAGACTTTACTTTTCTCACAGGTTTTCTCTACCTATCCAGATCATGTAATGTTATAGTATAATACTGATATAATGTCGGAGACATTATTACTAACTATTCATAATTTGATTACCATTATATTAATACTTGAAGAAACTCTTTTCTTTTTATACTAATTATAATAGTAATAAATTTGGCAAACATATATATTAATATGAAGAAGACGTAATTTCTATAGTAATACATCAGAAATAAATAAAATTAATAAACAAATACTACACATACTTCTACCTTGTGTTTGTATAGTGACAGTGACATAGCATAGCAATTGTCTATGGCGTCGCCTATTTATGAATAAATACTAGTTAAAAATTAATAATAATGAGTTTTCATTTTCATTGTATTTTAAACAATAATAATCAGTCTCCAATTTTTATAAACTTAGCACAGATACAGTCACAAGGTATATTTGTCCCATTGAAACATACGTTTTTGTTATGTTTTGTACCAGTCGTAGTTATATTTTACGATTGTAAGCAAAACAACTTCAAGTCTAATTCTCATTAACAGGTATTACAGGTACTTTAAGCCGTTAAGCTTTTCGTACATGAGTCAGAGCACGTTTGGTTTCAAGTTTTCTAAATATAATTAATATAGTAAATATTTTATTAGGGTTTTGCAGTTTACCAGTTTTTATATCATTTTCCTCACCTCGGAAATCGTTAAAATTGTAGATTTACGAGTACTAATATATTTATAGTATTTTAATGGACTAACTTGATTTTAAATTGCTTTAAGAAGTTTTATCTAAGATGATGATGATTTAAAAATATATATTTTTATTATTTGAATTGCTTGACAGAATTAACTTAAATAAAAACGGTATTTATTTATTTATTGTTAAGCAGCTTAATGCTTTTTCCCGCATAGCAGGGTAGTCAGAGATAACCTTATTTCGATATATGATAACATCGAGGTATTGCGTGACCCGCTTGGGCAACGCCACGCCTTGATGTCTGTAGTGGGTAGGGACCTTTAATTATCCAGTGTGGTGGGGGCCATGCTGGATAGTGAGAGGAACTGGTCCGTAATGGTTTCCTTCTGTAAATCAGTAGAAGCCTAGAGCCACAATAAAAATAGCTTTGTGAATGGCGGAACTGAACGTCACGACTTATGAAATAATTTAAATATATCATTACTCCGAGTGTGAATCAGACCCACAACCAATCGCGTTTACAGTCAGACGCTGTCCCACTGCGCCACCATGGCCTTAATTAATTTTTGTGAGCATTATAATAGAATACACAGCTATAAAGATTTTTTTTAATAAATGATTATTTATATAAATTTTGCTCTTTTACTTGGTTCTCAATCTGTTAAAACATTTTTTTCTATTCGATCAATAAAAATAAAACATATGTTAAAAATCGATAATTATACGTGTATATCGATAATTTTATTTAAAAAAAATTGTTAAATTATAATTTGCTGCAATTTACTTAAACAATAGTTCAATCAGAAAAAAATATCTGACTTAAGTATTTAATACATAAATGTTGATTTTACCTATTTGCTAATATTATAAATAATTTATTAAAACAAAATCTTATCGTCTGAAATCTCTTTAAATATCAAATGTCAGATGAAACAAAGCTACATTAATTTTCTCACACACTATATAGCCATCCATCTCCTATATTGGTAATATTCTGGAAAGTTGTAGCCAAGTGACCATAATCGAAGTACTGAAAGCAACTTGCATTGTGAGTTAACTTTAAAGGCTATACTGGTCTAGCATGAGATCGGTTACTAATAACTTTAATAGCATCGCATGCTTGGTAAATAATTTGTATCACTATAATTGGTGGCGTATGTAATCTTGTACGTTTGAAGAAATAATATAAATGTATGTAATATAAATATAAATGTAGTCTATTATATTATCTAAACTAGTCAACTATTAAACGTTTGAATTAAATGATTGATAAAAGTACATTATACCCCGTTAATAGAGTCTCGCTTAATACGATTTGTTCACCCGTTGTGTTTTTATTTGTCTTTTCCCGCTGGTTAAGTTTTCTCGCTTAAGACGTGTTTTATTAAAGAAGATTTGCGGTACGAGTATACCACTTGTGTTATAATATAGAAGTTATATTTGCTTTTTATTATTTTAATATCAAGTTGTTTACATAAAAATGAAACTTTTCAAGTCGTATTTCATAATTTGCAATTATATTATGAAATACGACTCTACTTAATGTCTCTAGTATTTCTTTTATTACATAAGACTGGTCAATGCGTTAACTGTTATAAACTAAAACATGCGCTTTTTATTGGTGCTTTGGTAAAAAAGTCTGAAGTTTAAATAACTGACTAAGAATGTTATTTCTGTAATTATTCTCTAAACGTAGGTATACTACGGTTAATTATTATGTAGGTTGTATATTTAAGTAAGCACATACGTACATACATTCAGCCATCCATAGTAGCACAATGGGACGGCGTTTTACTGTAAGCGCGATTAGTTGCGGGTTCGATTTTTACTCGGGGGAATATTTAAAATATTTTCATTTCTCCGCTCTGGTACCTAAGACAAAGCGTGGCATTGAGTTTCGCCACTGAATAACCAATGATCTCGCTTTCGGGTGAAAGGGGAGAACGGAGTGTCTTGACACTTGAGAAAGCGTTTATCTGAAAGCATACAGGTATATGCACAGCCATATATATGCATGATTTCGTAGAAAACAATATAAGCATTGAACTCATTTAAATTAAAATATATTCCTTTACTCAAGTTAGACCTCATAGCTTTAACCGAAACGGAACTCAACTTGTTATTTTAAATTAAGAATACAAGGAAACAATTTAATATCATTAGCATGTAGACGCTAATGTATGCAAGTGAAAAAAGTAAATCCGAGTAAATCCTGAAAGCTATCTTTAAGTAATTACAGAATACCTGTACGTTGTGCTTAATTAAGGCACTCTTATTAACTTATGTTTTTCTAATGTAAAGCGTTTCTTTCTAAACGCCGCTTTGGAATAATTAAAGTATTTAATGGTTTCACTACACTACTTATTATGCAACCGTTTGACATAACATTTATATTTATAAATCGTCGTTTTATCTTAGAAAAAGATATCCTAGTAACGTACTGTGACTTCGTTTGACATTTTTCGATCTCTTTTTCATATTTTTTTGATCTCTTCTCTTTATCTTTTATATATATATAGAATACATAATATGAGTGGAATCTTTTGTCGTTTCATACTTTATTCTAACTGTAGCTTTTTAACAGTCCAGCTATTTCTTTGACCAGAAAGAAGTGGATTTTTTGGACGAAACAAAGCTCACTAAGATCTTAGGGAGACGCATGGTGATTTATAATTGTGGAATAAATAAAAAATTGCTTTAGCCCCAGAATAATTTATATCAAACCATTTTCTTTACATTTATTGTTTATAGTAAAAAATATTCATATTAATATTCGATTTTTTTTTCAGTTAATATTGACTTATGATTGTCTTTAAATCATTTTCATTTCCCTGTTATTTTATTATGACATGGTGAATGCGTCGTAGATATCCGCTACTTTACTCGAAATGTCTCAAATTCGGACGAAACGCTGAGAGCAAAGTATCCTTTTATCACGCTGTGTCTGCCTACCTCTTTATGCTAGAAAATGCCGTGATGCGGTTAAAAAAGGTACAGTTATCTATCTATTTAATCAGGTCAATTTAGAAATTATTGCAATTATTTCATTATTATTGTGAAAAACGTTCATCAGAAAAAACCTACAAGCATAGCATACCAATTTAATTAAGCATCTCAAACTTATAAAAATAATCACGATACTTCCTCTATTATTTCTGGAAAGTCAATTAATTAAAGTAGCTTTTGAAAAGGCGGAGCTCTTCACTAATAGTCTGTCTAGAATCCGTTGAAAAAGATAGTTTCAATTAGACACGTCGTGCAAACTTCATTACGTTTGTTTTTACCCTTCATTCATTCATCGAGAGTCACTCAATGACTATGATTGACAGATGAATGTGCACTAGGATATGATTATTATTATTTATAATTAGTTCAAGCCGACTTATTAGCCTCACAATGGATTTCTAATTAAATATCTCGATCTCTAATACTGCCTATGTATACACTTTGTTAGAGGCAGAAAGGTATGGTTAAATAAACTTAGTCTGGATAGTTTACTCTGGATAGTACATTTTTGTCATTAATGATTCGTAGTATTTATATTAAATATTAATATGTATTCAGTAATATTATTCTTCAAAATTCTGGTTTATCGTCAGTTTATAAGGTACACTGTTTAGTTATCCTGGTCGCCCTGACAACTTATCAGGAGGACATCAGGTTATCCTATATATGGAATATATTGTAAAAAGTATCAATGTCATCGTTCAATCATAAGCGCATAAATGTCATTGGGTCTGGACACGTGAGGAAATTTCCAAGGATTGGAGGGCAAATGAGTGAAAAATTTGCTGCGGTAGTTGTTCAGTTCTTCATAAGGTTTAGATCTAAATCATGAATCCAAAATTACAAAAATATTTCAAGTTTAGCTGCATGTAAAAATATTTTCGAGGATATTTTAACGTCATAAATATGATGCAGTATTCAGAAGCTTTGTATGTATCGAATTAAATTAGTTATAATATCACTTATCTACATACAAATTACAATTGTGTCATTTTTTCAAACGGTTCCACTATCATTTCTAATCTCCAATCACTTTTCTGAGTGAAACTAATTTCAATCGTATATAGTGACAGTTAAAGTCTAAAGTGCTGTATATAACTTTCCTATTTTTAATACGAGCGTGACTAACTGCAATTTAATAACAATCAATAAATTTCTTTATTTATACTGCATTCTGTGATCGAGTTATAAAACGGTTAAAAACATGTATGAACACTTGGTTTACAATTTCATATTTTTTAAATTCTAATGACATACATTAGAAATTTTTAATTTTTGACTGTAAACGCGACGGTTGTGGGTTTGATTCCCACTCGGAGGAATGATTATATATTATTTTCATTTATCCGCTCTGGTACCTAAGACAAAACGCGGCATTAAGTTTCGGCACTCGGTTTCGATTTCGGGCGGAAAGTGGAGAACAGAGTGTCTTGACATTAGGTTCTCTCTGACTACCGTGCTATGCGGAAAAAGTAGATTAATTATGACAACAGTTAAAAAACCATAATAAGGCTACAGGATAAATAAAAATATGTATACTCTATGGTAAAACAATATAATGCGATTGCAGCATAAATAATAAATCAATACGCTTGAGCTGATTCGTTACTTTTATCGATTAGGAATAAATTAATATAACACGCTCGGTTGAGCTCGATAACGAATCCATAATAATATATTACTTTTATATACTATTACGCTACATATTCAATATTGATGTATATTATAAACTAAAAGCATGTAAACTCATTTTATTATTTCCTTATAATATCTTGTAGTGGAGGCATAAGCTTTTATATCTGTTTCTGTTTATAAAGATTGCATTAATATTTGTAAAGTGTACACACCACTTAGAATCAAAAATTTTTTTTGGATTTTGTTGCTTTATCATAAAATTTTAGCTATAGATTTAGCTAACTGCACTTCTCATATATACGTTAAATATGCCAAATTACAAACTCCTTCGTCAACGTAATTTTCGTAAAAAATCGTCTACAATTTTTTCCATATTAGTTTATAAATAATTAGAACACATACATATAATATACAGTGATCTCAATATCATGTCTTTTGTGATAAACGATTAAGTTATCCAACAGTCGGTACACTACAATTGGCTTCAATTTAACTGTTATTACATTTAAATTCAATTAAAGCGGTTATAGTCTTTTCACATGTTGCATTATAATGCCTACTGCCTTACACAATCGCTTATATACTCTTGCATGCTCATGCAGCTTCGTGCTTTTTCCCGCATTGCAGAAAATCAGAGAGAACTTGTGTCAAGTGTCAAGACACTCCGTTTTCCGCTTTCCGGCTAAATTTGAGACATAGTGTTTTAAGTGGCTGAACTTGCACACTCCCACAAACGCACTCGCGCTTCTCTTACCAGGGCGAAGAAATGATTCACGATTTACCTCGCATAGCGGTTTAGTAAGAGAGAACCTTGTGTCGAGACACTTCGGTCACCACCGCCCAAAATTGAGTTATTGCGTATAGAGTGATGAAACTCAACGCCACGACGCTGCTAAACGCAACAGTGGTGAAAATCGTGCTTGCAGTACAACGCTGTTTCACCAGTTTCCGGTGCCTCTTTCTTGATTACTTCAATTTACATATTAATATAATATAAATCTGATTTTTTGCATGTAAGTTCTTAAGGGATGGTTGACTATACTTTAATTAGGGCACATTTAATGAAAATTTTTCGAAGTATATAGATAGATTTCGATGGAGCAAACCAAGGTACGGGCGACAACTCGTTGGATTATGAAGATATTGTAACAAGTCCTTTCTTTGTTGTTATTAAATACAACAAAAATGTTTTCGTATAAATAACTACGTAAGTATATACCTATTTAAAATGTGAAATAGGGGGCATTTTTTTTTCTTCTTATTTAAATTGTATGTTTTTTGTAGTTTAACATATCTTGACATAGTCAGAGAGTACCCAGTGTATAAATTTCTGAATATTAAAATGCAACAATAAATTTATTAAACAATATATCTATACAAAGTATAGAACGATAACAAATTTGTTTATTAAGAAGGTTAAAAGGAACACGCTTAAAATTATTTTCTCATTATCCTGGATGTCCTTGCAACTGCATCGTCAGGTTTAAGCGAAAATTATTGTATTTAGTGAAAATATTTAAGTTTCACTAAATATCATAACGTTTTCGCTTCCCTTTTTTAAGCAAATCGGATGTCAATGGGTGAAAATAGCATAGCGTCGCGAAATTTTTACACATTGGTCTATACAGTAAAAGTTAATAAGACTAATCGTACAATGAAAGTAACAAATCTGTATAGCGTTTTCTATTGTTATTAGCATTATATGCAGGTTAATATTTTTACTATATTAGAAAATTAATTGTTCTAATTATTTCTTTTTTACTTCACGCTTTTTCCCCTAGCAGGATAGAGAACTTAGTGTCACGACACTCCGCTCTCAACTTTCCGCCCGAATTCGAGACATTGCGTGTAGAGTGGCGGAATGCCGCGTTATGTCTTAAGTACCAGGGCGGAGAGATGATTATATTTTGAATAATCATCTCTCCGCCCTGGCCCGCCATTCCTCCGAGTAGGTGTCGAACCCACAACCAATCATGCTTACAACTATACGCTGTCCCACTGTACCACGATCGCAGAAATAAATAAACCTATTTAAAAAGAAGCTGTAAAAATAGCTGTAGCGAAAATTATTCTGACTTACTCTAAAAACACTTTAAATTGTAAGTGTTTTTAGAGTAAGTAATACAATTGTATGTCGTCGAGACAAAATTTTACACGTGTACAATAGCAAGGATATTTTATAAATTTATTCAAAATTGCGTAAATATATTGTAAGCATTTTTTTTAATAAATTAGAGCAAATTAATATTAATGTGACAACAAAAATATCACTTCATTCGTTAATTTGAATAATAATAGTAATTTCATGCCATTAGGTCAAAAATTGTGCTATTAATTTTCAATAATGTTATTAGGAATTGGATATATTTTTTGCTATATTAAGTCACATACATATATAATATTAGTAGCAACCCGCTTGCGGCTTTGCCCGCGCGAACTCTAGCGGTTTTTTATTTTTGGCGGCCTTTTCATAAAACAATTTAATTCCTGGAAAAACTAAAAAAAATGGGAAAAAAGTCTATGCTCATCTTAAGACCCTCAAGTATCTCTTTATAAAATTTCATCACAGTTGGTTCAGTGCTTTCGCCATCATGGCGTTACAAATAGACAGACAGACTTACATTCGCATTTATAATATTAATGGTATGGATTACAAAAATAAAAACTTTATTTTTTTCCAAATCATACAAATATTTGTTTAGTGAGACAATCCCAGAAAGTAATTATTATACTTATATTTGGATGTCGCTCTTATACTAAGAACATTAACAATTTTAGGACAATTAGGATCACTAACATTTTACTAACGTCCGCGTAACAGAATACTGGTCCAATAATATTTTATAGCCTACACAAGTCATTTACATAGACTAAAAACAGCGATGGACCAAGCACGCTTCCATGCGAGACACTTTCTTCATTACTTTTAAATTTATCGATTCCGACTATTTATTTTCTTTCACAAAGATAAGCTTTGAACAAGGAGAGAGCAATATCTCTGATCCCAATTGCTTCTAGTCTTTTAGTTAAGATATCCGGCGAAACTGTATCAATTGCTTTTATAATTTTAAGAAGTAGGATATTATTTATCGCCCTTGTCAATTTTTTTGTTATTAAATCAATAACGGCAACCTGCGTTCATTTTCACCTTTTAAAACCATATTGCAAAGTAGATAATATATCGGAATTTTGTTAGGTAGCTTATCAGTCTAGTGTTTAATAGTTTATTTGTAGTTGTATAATTTGAGAGATACTAGTTAGCACAGAAATAGGTCAATAGTTATTAACGTTATTATCGTCACCACCTTTAAATATTGAAGTAACCAGGGAACATTAAAAATCTTTAAAAAAGTCAAAGTCTTATGCAACTTATTGGCTTTACTTTAGTATTTAAGAGCAGTTCAGTAATAATTAGCTTAATTAGGTCGCCCATTAAGTCATTAGGATCTTTATAGATGGTGAAACACGCGTGATATCAGTACAAGCAATGGTCTTAGATATATTTTCGTAGTCAACCATGGTCTTGAATTTTACTTCTGATTTTTAACAAAGATTTTCTCTAAAGTCATAATATTACCATCGAATGGTCTGTTATAGATGTATTAATTATTATTATTAGGAGAATAATGATGATTATCAAGTTCCAAAATAACGTGATATATGCACATGTATAATTAAAATATGTTATTGCATTTAAATGAATTAAAAATGTTAAATTTGATTATAATAAATAAGTTTTAAATATATTGTAGTTATTCTTATCTTTATTTATGCATATAGATATATCTTTCGTATATTGCAAGGTGAGCAAGGAGGTTATATAATCCAATGTTTTGTTTTTTCATTGTATAGTTAAAGATAGAATTCATCTTATATTACTTACACACAGATATTTTATTAAATCTACTTACTATATATTGATTTTAAAAATGCACCGGATCCGTTGACAATATTAAATTGGATGGCCAGGATAGCGACAAAATAATTTAAAGCGTGTTTTTCAGGTAAAGTAGAAAGAAGATAATATGCGGCGGTAAGTTCCGCCACTCAACACGCAATGTCTCCATTTTGGACAATGTGGTTTGGTTACAATACGATCTTTCTGACTACTCTGATAAGTTATAAACAAAAAAAGCGTAAAGCTGCTTCCTTTAATTTACTCGAAAATTTGGAAAACATTCTTAGAAAACGTATAAAAATTCGAACGCAGCGGGATTCGAACCCGCGCCTCTTGGAAACCGTCCAAGCGTTCTGACCGCTAAGCAATGCATAGCAGTCAAAGCCCTCTTCCAATTTCCTAAGTGAAATAAAACTTTAAAATGTTAAAAAATATAAGGACGTTTCTCTTTTTTTTTAATATATTAGAGATGTAATATTGGGTCGCTGTATTTAATAGCGCAGTTCTAGTTTCTCTAGTCCAGTTTCTCTGTTTTGAGTACTACCTAAGTATAATACCACTCCTTAAATATATTTTATGTAACCACACCTACCCTTGTATTAGATTTCAATTGCAGCCGTAGCATGAAAACGACCTACTTCAACATTATTCAGCGAACTTAAAATAAAATATTTTCCCTAGAGTAGTATGACTTCAGACTATCGAATAGAGTCAGCCAGTTTCATACTATAGTCACGTTACAGCTCACTACTATATATCATATAAAAGAATCGTCGCTAATTTCGTCTTCTAACAATAATGATATAGACTTCATGCTTAAAAGTTTACTGTAGTAGGTTATTACAGAGAATTAGTTTTAAGCTAAAACTAATTTAAAAGTGAGGTTTTTTAACATATTGCTCCTTATAGCTACATCGACTTTTTAACATCGACAAAACGCGGAGAACGGAGTGAATGACATACATAAAATTCGTCTTTGTTTTTCAAATATATTTTTCAATAGATACGTAAAAAATAATACCCAACTATTAATCATGCGTAAGCAACGATGATATATTTCAATTGTTAATATTTTATTGAAAAACACTTAAAATTACGCTTTACCATCTCTAATTTGAATAGGTTAATTTAATGATGTACAAAAATATTTAAATACAAAGGGAATATTAGCCTTTGACTCGGCGTCTATTCCGGTAAGCTTGTTGGAATAAGGCATATAATTAACAAAATTTGTTTAAAACTTAAATGATTTAATATATTTGTTGAATAAATATTCAACTTCCACTTCTACAGTTAGTTATTCTTAATAGTACAAACAATAAGTTCACGCTTTCTTCAGCAAAGCTAATCTAGTGTCAAGACACTCTAGTTCACTTTTCGCCCAAATTCGAGACATTACGTATTGTGTGACGGAACTCATCGCTGCGCTTTGTCTTATTAGAGTGGAGAAATGAAAATGATTTAAATATAATCAATTATCTAAGTAGGAATCGAACCAACATCCATGAAAATTATAACCAGATCCTGTCTTACTGCGCCACGATGGTTAAAAAACAATGGTTATGTTATTCATGTTACTCATATGAGTCTAATTCTAAGTAATGTCGATGTGAAATAAAAAAAAATAATAATAAAAGTTACGGACTATGTAGTGATTATAAAAAAATGCTAATAAAAAAAGTAACATCATTTAGTATTATGTTTTAAAAGAAACAAGTGAAGCCAGTATTAATTTGAAACCCATTATGTCTACGATTTTTTGCAAAAATAAAAGTATTTCTAAAAGTATAGTATTACACATACTTATAATAAGTAAAATGTTATGAACGGAAATTGTGAATCTGAGTGGCATTTCCGTCCTTCAATTTCCGCTTACAAGATATATCGTATACTGTATAATATGGCCATCCAAGACTTTTCTTCGTTTGATCTACTTATTATATAAACATACACACCTCCCCTAAGTGAAGTTTGAACCGGTAGTCAAAGTGTTAGCAAGTATTAAACAAAATCAAGTTAAAAAAAGCATGTTATATTTTATATACGTTTTAATTTGTAATTACATCTCATAATAGAATCTAAGCACTATCGTTACATGCTTTGTCTTGAATGAAGTTATGTTGTAAGTGTAACATTTATTAGTTTCTACAGTAAAATATTGTATTTCTCTATGTTTTTAACACGCTCTTATTAGACGCCTGACTATCTATCTGTCATAACTTTACGCTTTATCCCCGCATAGCAAGGTAGGCAGAGATAACCTAGTGTCAAGACACTCAGTTCTCTACGCACAGCCCGAAACAGACATTGTTGAGATGCACAATTCAACGCTGCTTCTATAGGTTCTATTTAATCCAATACACAAAGACAATATTGTATTTTCATATCATAAATTTGATGTCAGTGCCAGAACGACTTTGATAACGAGAAAAGAATATTAAGCGTCTTTCTTTTGGTTTCTTTTTTAAATTATCATAGATGTTTTTAATAAATATTATATGCTGAAATAAACATAATAACAATGATGGTAGAACTTGTATATTAAAAAAGTACATATAATAAAAATGTAACTGATTGCTGTTTGTACATGGAAGATATAAAAGAAAAAATATTATTCACCAATGGAACCCAAAACAATCATTTTAAATTTTTTACTGTATGTCTTTGCGTTAGTTCACGCTTATTTCAAAAGCCACTTAACCGATTTAAATGTAGTTGTGACTATAGTATTTTACTATTGTATTTTAGCTGCAATTAACATCTAATTTTATTTCAATCGTTAGTTTACGCAGGCGGAGCGGCGAGGGGGTCGCTAGTAATTAAAAAATAAGCTTCTACTTTTGAAAATCATGTCAATTAATAATTTATGCAATGCGTGTGGTAGAAGCCTATAAATAAAAGCTCGTAAGCATCTATTATGTAATATAATATGACTATGTAAGCAATTTGGTTATAAAATATGTTTTTAGTACGAATTACATTTGTAATTATGTACCTACATATAATACACTCGAGTAGGTTTTACACTATTATGGCGTCTAATTCAACGTTCACTGCGCTTGCAAAAAAACACAATGTAAAAACTCATATATTTAAAAGTTTTTTAATTAAATTAAAATTCATTGACGTCATTTATATACTAACCTTACCTAACTAATAAGAGTAATGGTATATTTTCTTAAAATAATTAAATGGTAGATTATATCTTTAACTTATACAAAGATTTTACTTGCATAGAGCAGTCCGAGCATGTCCTCCTAGCAATAGTTAAGGGCTAAAATCTCATGACTTTATATTTTTATTTATTCATCTTATATGTTTTTCAGTCTGTAGATATTTGCTTCCTTCTAAAGGCAATAAATTAAACAAATAATAATAATTAATTTTACATTTACATCCATATAAGGCAATAATAAAAAATAAATAAATTTATTTAGATTTACAGAATGTAATAAAACCGCAAGCTAATTGACGAAGCGTTGTAAATTTTTATTTTATTAAAAAAATCCTGTTTTTATGTATTAATATTGGCCAGTATTGTCTTAAACGACTCTCATGTCAGTCTCAGTACTTTCCGTCCTAAGTTAATTAAGACATTTTACGTTTAGTAAATTATTGTAAAAAAGTTAATGAAAATATTGAGTCTTAGAATATAGTTATTGACTAAAGTCAAGTAAGTTCCTAAAACTGGAGTCAATAGGTTATATAGAAAAGTAATGTTTCAAATAAAGTGTCGGTGACCTTTGGTAAATAATTTAAATCTACAAACGTAAAACTGTATACAATTAAAACGAATTGTAATTTTTTGTGTATTGGCCTGTGATTACTAAAAAATATTTAAATGTAATAAAAAAAATGAATACTTATAGTTGTGAAAATACTTGTTTGAACGCGTCTCTCACTCATTTAACGTTGCAAATTAAAATAACGTATTTCAGAAAACTTTTTGCCAACTAAAAGTATATACTACTTTTTATCTGTAACTCTATAACACAGAATCGCAAAAAATGCAGTGTTGCCTTTTCTTGTGGTCATATTTTAAATATATCAAGCACTGACCATTGTTATATTTTTTATTTCAAAATGTATTAAATACCAACGGAATTTGTTAATAATGAGTAAATTGCGTAGGCGGGATGACCTTACATGATCCCATTTTATGTTTCTTTCTGCTTCTTCCGTAGTTTTCACCGCAGAAGGTAATTTTTATTTCCCATTCTTGTAGACGTTTTGGGAAACCCTATGTTGGTGCTACCCTAGACTCCCCAAGGATCTTGCCTAGTAATTTCATAATAATAAAATAGCATTCTTTATTTTAAACAATATTAGGTTACAATTTATGTATAAGTGAGGTCAATTATAATAATAATGGTGAAAGAATATTTTTATTCGTAATTACAAAGAAGTGAAGCTAAATTAAAAAAAGCAAGACCTATAAAACATGTTGAAGTAAAATTACAAGTTGAATTTGTTTCATAGTGTGTTTGGTTTTTAATACTCGCCATTTTTAATTGCCAGCTAATTTCTTTTTACCTTCACACATTTCCCCGCATGGCAGGACACCCAGAGATTATCTACTATACGTGTTTTTTAAAATATACCTATGGAGACAAAAGTTATTTCTGCCAAAGAATATGGGGATATTGAAAAATATTCAATTAACACCTTTAATTCTAATTCAATTTTATAAATATTCAATTCACAATTATATGTCTACATTAAGTTCTCAGATGAAAATAAAAAAAATGCTTAACATATCTTTATACTACACTAGTGAATACTAATCTATATGCATTTTTAAAAAATAATATAAGTTTTCTAATTTAATGTTGTGTTGATTCTTACTTATTATAACCTTTGATCTTTACTTACCTTAATAGGAGGTCACTGATATAATCAAATATTATAAAATTATAAGATTCTATTACAAATTTAGTTTAATTCAATGTAGGTATTGTTAAGTAGGTATCTAAGGAAGCCAGTTAAAGGCGGTTGAACTTTTTGCGGCTTGCCTTTGAGCGGTCACGGCGAACTTTGTATTACGTACTTTGCTAACTTATCTCTTTAATTATCAAATATCTAATTGCTACTGAAAATAATTTTGTTTTATAAAAACTAATTTTAATTATATGGCCAGTAAAACCTTAGGTATTTGTTTTGGTATTACAATGCAGTCAGTGAGCGCTCTTGAAACGCGCAATTAGGTTTTTTGCAACATGAGTTATGACCCTACGAAAATGTAGTGATATCGTCAGTATTCTTGATTATACTCACATAAAATACACAAACAAAGAAAAATATAGAATTGAATAGTTATTTATATCACATTTTTTAAAATCTTTTCCCATAATAGACAAAGATATTTTTGATCATCAGGGCATTCCGCTCTCCGCTTTCCGCCCAAGATTCAGGGCATTGCGTGTTAGAAGAGGCGGACCTCAACGTCACTATTTGTCTTGCAAGAGCGGAGAAATAAAAATGTATATGTATTATTATATACTTGTACTTTTGGTTGATAACTGCTAAGCAAATTTAATTACCTTAAGTGTTGTTTTTAAATATATTTTAATATGACTAAGAGATTAGGGATGTTACTGCTGTGATAGAGATGATTACTTTAAAAAAAAAGGTATTGATGGAGGCAGTAAAGGTATGACTTAAGTGATATCCATTTAGAGTAAGTAATGTCTAGTCAGTTTAGTAACATGAAGTACGCCATTTTACACAAAAGTGTATATCAAACACATTATGTGTGTGTAATATTTATTTTCTTAATTTAATTTGTTTCGAATGTATTAATTTTCTTAATTTAGTGTGTTTTTTGAATGTATTCATTTTCTGAACTTTTCCATTTATAGAGTGAAATTGTTTAACGTCACTTATTAACAATGTAAAAAAAATCAAGTCGCACGTTCTCTACTTTCCGCCCGCATTCAAAGATTTTTTTTGTAGATTAGAAAAAAGTAAATGAATTTTTGCGTCGAGCTCTACCCATTTTGTCTAACCGTCATTTTCAATTAGGTAGGTATGTAAAGTACTTCTCGCACTTTTTCTACTATATACACGTATTGTATAACTAAGCGTTGTATGTTAATTGTTTTATGTTAATTTTATAATGAATATTCTATTGTATTAGTTGGTTTGTAATTTTTCAACTAGTTTTAACGTCAAATCAATAAAACATTAACTAATTATACAGTCAAAAGGTTATGCATTGGATATGTATGTAAGGAACTTGATTTCGATTGACGTAGAATTAGGTCCATGATAGATTGCACTTAAATTATGTATCTAAGATTATCTTTTGATTTCTATTCATTATTTCTGTATGAAGGTGCTCTAAATTAAGATTATATATGTACAATATACTTTTTTTATTTTTAATGTTTATGTTATAATAATTAGGTTTATTAATATTGTGTGCAACATAGGATTGAAAAACAATAATAAGGTAATATTTTACTACAATAGGTAAAAACTACACTAAAAAGATATATCAGTGTATTTTCAGGAGGTGAAACTTTGCAAATATTTATCTGATATCGGGAATCTATTCATTATACACTAATATTCTTCTTATTCATTCTGTAGAAAAATCTGAATGTTTTAAGCCACCGGCTCCTTTCTATACAGGCCTGTAGTTGGCAAATTTGGTATTATAAACGAGAGAAATGTGTAAAGATATTTATTGTGTGTAAAGATAATATATATAATGTGTAAAGATAATTTCTTATCAGAAATAACAACTTTATATAGGAAATTTAACTGATCACACCACTGCGCTTGAGACGAGACGCTGTCCCAATGCGTCACGATGGCTTTATCTACTATTATAAATGCGAAAGTAACTCCGTCTGTCTGTCTGTCTGTCTGTGACGTTATCACAGGAAACCGCTGAATCAATTGTGATGAAATTTTATATAGAGATACCCTCATGTATCTTGGGATGAATATATGCTACTTCTTTCTCCCATTTTTTTAAGTGTTTCTAGGAATTTCATTGTTTTACAAAAATACACGCAGGTGAAGCTGCGAGCGGGTCGCTCGTTATAAAAGCAACCAAGCAAAGGAAGTTTCCAGGACGACCAGTTGTAATTTTTATTTTAGATTGCAAATGGAGGGTGTTAACACCTATAGTCTTACTACATGGTAGAAATTGTAGAAAAGGAAGACATTACTTAGTTGATATGTTAAGGAGAATGTGCCAAGCTTCAATTAGAGAAGGCATCCAATCCATTAAAGCTATACGATTATAAAAAATATAAATTTAAGAGTTAATAGGATACATATAATATGACTTAATAATAAGCCAGAATATTCTAAGTATAATTAATGCATTAAGAAAAAAATATTTATTTATTTGTATTAAGAAATATAAAGGAAGCGAATAATTTTATTTCATTCTTATTTTAATCCCAAACGTGTTATTTTAATTTGTAAATCTTACTTAAAATGGACATAATATCACATATAACTAAACAAATTAATGAGCCAAATTAATTCTAAGATTATGTATATATTTTGAATTTTTAGACAGAAACTCACGTAAACTATACTTAAAATAAAATAAAATAAAAATATCTGTTTTATTTTACTATATAGGAGTCCTTTACTTTAGATTATTACGGTTTATTTAACACTGTTATTTGTTTCTAAATATATTATTTTTAGCAGTATATACCTTATATAAAATGAAAATATCCTTTTATTGTGTACTACAGGGTAAATAAATGAAATATCTATTGCTACTGATGTTTCCATACAAATAAAGCATGCAGATAGCTAGACGAATATATTAGTGTAATACTATTCTAGATATTAAACATGGACTAATAAAAGGCATACAGTATTAATAGATTTTATTAACATCTTTTTTCAATCAGTTATTACTAAAAGATAAGAAATTAGCTTTTTTATTGAAAACTTAAGATAAAGTAACATATAACGTTAAAAACTTACCAAATTGTGATTTTGAATTCTATTCTTGGATGGCTCCACATTTTAAATAATAAGAAATATCTACTTATTTTAAATTAAACTATGTATATTAACCGGATTAATCGCGACTTAAGGACGAATTAAGGTAGACAGGTACCTCTGACCGTAGACGGCTGTAAAGAGTTCGAAAGGTCGGGTTTTCTAAATGTATTTTCGAATACCAGGATGTTTCATCTGGCTAATATCGTGTAATTTAAAAATGTGTTAAAATTTTGAAAACTAAAGATGATACTATCTATTTATTTACCAAAGCTTTTAAAAAATATACCTAGGTTTGTTAACATATAAAAATAATAGAAAAATACATGAAATAATCGTATAAATGTAGGTTTTGTCTATAGAATGAAATTAAATTTCAAAAGTGAATGCTATGTGTAAAAGAAATAATTTCAAATTTAAAAGCTATAGATTAACTTAAAAAAAATCTATGAAACTTATTTTTTACTATAATTACCATTCGGTGATCCAGCTCGGAACATTGGATTAGGTGCCATCCATGGGAATGCTCCAAACGGCCACGGAGCGGGCGCCGGGCCCTGGTACAGCCTCGGCAGCAAAGGTTGTGGGACCACCACCTTTCTGGTTTCATGCTCATCCGGATCGTTAGCGCTCTCCCGTTCATCTCTTTCATCTCCAACATTCGACTCTATATCCTCGATATCTACTTCACTATCGTCAGTGTCCACACTCTCCGCATCATTACTATGAGCATCGATAGTGTCTCTAGTCTCCGGCTTGCTCCCTAACAAGGAGTCTACGCTAAACGATATCCGCCCCTTGCTTTCCGCGGCTTCCGACCGCTCGCATTCAAGCGACGTCTTCATTTCATCTGCTCGATGTCATTTCCATGCACACTTTGACAGTTTTTTCACGTCGAAATTTTATATGTTAACATATGATTTACCTACGATAAGATTCAAAATTTTGCTACTTTATAACACACCTATAGAAATTGTTGAAAAAAATTAAGAAATATTGTTTTCGTTTAATATTATTATAATGATATTATAAAAAGATGTTAATTAAATAAAATAGGAGAATCACGATAAAAATATAAAGTCGATATCACATCACAACACACAGTAGAAGTGCTCGTTGAAATCAGTTGATACAAGCCAACGTGAATTTGCAAATACGTTCGCGGCCGCGTAATTCGCGTGGAGGCACCTTGGAAATCGCGCTAGCATTGGCGCAGCCCGCGGCCCTCCCTCCCTCGGTGAGAGAGACGACGCTACCAAGCGAGGAATTTTAATAAGCGGCGCGGAGGGAACGAGACGACGATACGATCCGACATGTGTGTAAACGCGATATTGGGTGGGCGGGGTCCGTCGCGCTCAAATTAATAGCCTCTATGGAATACGCCTTATAGCCTAAGTTTGTGATAATGTAAAATAAACTCTATAGTGATTATACTAAAGTGACATTTAGGCCTGTTCTTGTTTTGTAGTAGCGATGTTACGGTCATAGAACAGTCGACTTGCAGTGGCTATTGTATTGAATGAAAAAGGAGTAAATAGACGGGTGCCGTAGGCGGCGTAGAGGGGACTTTACGATTTAATTATTCGCGAATACGGAGGCATTTTGTAGCGAACTAATGTCTCATTGTCTCATTAATATCTCGGGCAGCCATGTTTGATTTGTTTATGACACGGGCTAGGTGCAAAGCGGGCGACGTTGCTACTGTTGCTGAAACGTTTTGTACGTCACAGTTCGGAAACTGAGATTCAATGTAAGCTGGCTCGGAATTAATTCCACCGGCTTACATCTTTATTAGTTCGCTTGCGGGTATATAGAATAACTTTCTCGGAATTCTTTTATTTTATTTTTGCTCAAGTTGCTTCTTTAGATTTACTTCTGTGTAATGATAATAGGTTTGGGATCTGATGTCATTGATAATTGTATGGCTTCTTCTAATTTATAAGGGAAACGCATATATTTGCGAGATCAATATAAAAATAATAATAGGTATTTACAGATTAATATGACTGTTATGTAAATTGTGAATATATTAAAGCCAAATGGCAGTTTTCATGAGTTTTAATGACAGCACAAGTTGAAAAGCAATATATGAACGACAAAACTCAAAAGGGACCATTAAAAAGACATAAATACATCAAAGCTGATTACAAAAGAAAACCTATTTGAAATCAAATCGTTAGCGCTATGTCACTTACCGTTAATCGTATTATTTCGATAGCATCTCTTTGTGATCTTTCTCTCAAAAAACATCACTTGCACCACTCTATGCGATAGAAATAAGGTTGAAATTGCAATTCGAAAACATATTAATTCGCGAATATTAACAAAAGACTTTCCCTTCAAATCTGTACTCAAATATGACCTTTATCGCCATATAATAAGTTGTATTCACAAAGTATTGTTATCTCCCCTTACAGCCAATTAACGTGATTTAATTGTACAGGCAGATTATCGTTGTAATGGAGGAGGGTAATGACAGTATACGGCTTTATGTCAAAAATACGAAAGCGATTATGTCGGCTCAAAATGTGGGAAATTGTGAAAGTCAAACAAAAATTGAATATGATGGTCTCTCGACGTGTAGTCTTTTTCAATCTAAATATACCTCCACAAATTAAAATTATATTTAGTGTACTTCTGTAGGTCCTATGAAATATGTACTTATATAAGAGCTGCTTAGGCCAGGTTCGCTTGTTAATTAGTTTTGTGAATACATTACGCAAAAGCTACTGTATAAAATGGACCGCCACTGTACAAAATGGATGGAATTCGGTTGTCATATTTACTAGGTCTAAGTTCTTACTTAATAATCGATTCATGTTTCTCATTGATATGCTACCTTAAATGCAAGTTATTTGCAATATCCTATTCACAATCAGAATTTAAGTAATTAAATAATTTATTGCCTACCGATTGAATTAAACTGAAATATGTTAATCGTTACCGTTTTGATTTACTATTTATTTAAAATTAGTATTCTGTAATATAGAGAAATATCCCTTTTCCTTTTCTTGAGCCGATCGTGGCGCAGTGTGAGAGCATTTGAATCAAAACCATTGCGTATATAACGCAATGGTTTTGATTCCCACCTGGGTTGACTTTATTTCAATTATTTTAATTTCTGCACTCTGATGACAAGCCAAGCGCGGCGTTGAGTTCCGCCACTCAACACCCAACCTCTTGTTTTCGAGCGGAAAGTGGAAGCTGATAAAAACCTTTTCTCCATATTAGATTCAACGTGTTAGGAGACGGTATCCAAAGCCGCACTTTGTCTAGCTAAATCGGGGCAACATTGTTCTAAGATAAATATTTCACTGAAATGAAATCAAGCACATAGCTTTCTTATGCAGATTTTATAGATTAATTTGTGACTACAATCCCCGTTGACGCACAAAATACGCATTACCTTAGCAACGTTTATATCTATCTAAACAAAAGTATATGTCAAATATATGGTAGTATGTACAATTATTATTTAATATATTTCTAATAGATTATAACGTAAGATATCGGCTTTCTGCATTTCTTCTGTCTGTACATATAATTACTTAAACTCATTTACATAGCAATACACTATAACGATTTAATGTAATAATTGCAATTTTTAAAGGACAAATATGGCGATGTACCTATACCTTTTTACGCAGAATAAACTTTTTTAATCACATCTAGATTTAGTTTCAGGATTCATAAAAATACTTTATAAGGGCCGGCCACTTCATAATTTACGTTCAAATAAATTATAAGAGAAAGCGCAAGAAAGTTGTAATAAAAAAAAGGAATCAGGTAAATGAGTTGTTAAAGATTCACACTTTTATTTTTACTTTAACTTTTAATTAAGAATAAATGGCGTTAATATGAATTATATTAAAAGAAAGCAGTAAGCCTGTCTCCCCTCGAGAGCCTCTTTAGTGAAACAGCTTAACTGAAAATTTATACCGAAATAATACGAAAGAGCAATCTTTTTTTAAATAACGACTTTCATATTCCCGAGTGAGGACAATTTAGCGGAGATGAGGTATTTTTTTATTAAAAACTGGGGGTAGTCGGGTGGAGGACCGTTCGGCCATTACAGCGCGAAATGAGTTTTTAGTTAGAGCTTTTTTTTAGTTTATACAGAATGTTTATTTTATAATTTAATAGAAAAAAATAACAATATTCAAATATCATACTGACATACATTTGTGTTGTATTTAGGCATATTTTTTAACGTTGATACTATCAGTAGCTATTCTAATAATTTGGTATTAGAGATCAAGTAAAGAACATATTATATTTATTATAATGCACGTACCATACTATGAGAAACCTTAATAATAAAAAAAAATATATACTTTTAGTATTAAGTTGTTACCATAGAAAGATAACATTGTTTCTGTCAATTTATTAAGTAATTTCGTTTAGATAATTAGTAAATGAATTACTTCCAGCTTTACGCTTTGTCCTGCATAGGAGAAAGAATCTAGTTTCCACCTGAAATCCAGACATCGCGTGTTGAATGGCGGAACTCAATGTTGCGATAATATACTTATAGTAATTGAATCGAAAGAAAAACAATTTTCAAGTTATCCTATCTTTTTATTTTACTTTTTTACCTTAACGTATAATATTTGTTGTAACTAATATTTATTATACACATACACTTTGGACACTGTATATGAGATCACTCTGTATACTTAGGGCAATAGAAAAGCGGTGAAGTAATAAAACGTGTCGCTCCGCCGCTGTCATCGTAAAAACATTTCCCGCCTTAATATTCTGCAATTGCCACTTCTCGTTATATTTCTTATACATATACCTATAATAAGTACGGTATATCAAATAACAATTTAAAATACGCTTAATAGGAAATTTAATTGGGGTTTGTATTTAAATATACAACATTTTTCATCAGAGGCGGAAGAGGATAGTGTATGACTTTAAAAGCGATTGGTTGTGGGTTCGATTCCCGTTTGGTAAACGATTGTATTTAATTTAATGAGAAATCACGATGTGTACTGCGACTAAACATACAATGTCTCGACTTGAATTCAGATGATAAGTGTAGAGTATGTTCTCTGCCAGTCTTATGCGGGAAAAAGCAAATAAAAACAAATATTTCATGATTCCTAATTATTTTATACCTATGTGAAGAATAAAGTAACTTATAAGTAAACACAAACAAACATTAAAGTGGTTGGACATAGATTTTTCGTGATTTTGTGAAAAAAGGAAAAAAGAGTAGAATATAAAAATAGACTACTGTTTACTACTGACGAAATATATATATATATATATATTATTTTACAACTAAGGCTACCTTGAAACCTTGAAATTTTATAAAAATTTGGATCTTATGTAAAATGCATTACTATTACTTTCTAATATCCTGGTTTTTATAGATTTCTTTTGGTGCATTTGCATTAATTTAAATATTTAAATGCCTATTACTTGACTGATACATGTCTTTGAGAATATTAAAAATACTAACTCTGAGTAAAGTGGTATAGTAAACGTTACTACTACGCTTACTTAATTGAATCGATGAATATTTTAATATTTATTTATACATGTATATTTTAATAATATTATAATAGAAACGATTTTTCGAAAAGCTAAAAGTTATCTTTAGATTAACAATATAACTTAAGATTAACTTGCAAAGTAGATATGCTTTTATAAAGTAGTGTTTAGCGATACATGTATTTTTTATAGATGTTCTATACAAAAAAAACCATTGTGCCAGTATTTTTTCAGATTATGTCGACTAAGAACCTGTGTTAAACAGGTGAAAACAAATCTTGTTAAGGACGGGTCGTGTAAAGCTTTAAAGCAAACAAAGTCCTAAAACAACCAAACATCGCGCTCCCACTTAAGCATCACTTAACGGAGCCATTTTAAATAGACCCACTCACGTTCCCCTCGCCATTGTGAGCTAAGACCTTTTAATTCAAACGCATCATACTCAAAACAAACAAGAGGACGTGTAACAATCGAATGAAGAATAGGGAATTGTAACGAGTTCAAATTTCAAATGGAGGCGCCACTGAGCAGATTATGGATTTAAGAATGTATGCACTTTAAAAATGGGACGCGTGTTTTCGCATTAACACCTTTTACTGTTGTGCTTTTAAAAAGTTAAACATAACGTGTGTGGTCTGTGGATAATTTTTAATCTGTGATGCAGTTTTAACGCGTTGTCTTTATGAATTAGCACTTAAAGTTTGTCTGTTAACAAGCTGAGTGCATTGTTTTTTTTTTCTATAAATCGACTTTATTCACTCAGAATTGAGTCAAACGCGTGCTCATACACACGTGCAAAATCTTTTGTGCCACTTCAAAGAACTCGAAAACCTTTTGATATCAATGGGAAAAGGTGACGCGAAAAAATAGTAATAAACAACAATAATATTATAACAGACGTTATAATTATAGATGCCAAAGAAATAAGGTTTAAAATAGACTATTTAATTTTTATTTTGAAATAAGTGTATGTCAAAAATGACATCTTCTTTCGTTTAAGATATTAAGATAACATTAGTGGCTTTTAAATGTTTGTCCGGTAAATTGAATGGATTCTATAAAACATACTTGAGTGAATGGATGAATGAATGGGTGACGTTTTTCCATTCGATGGTTTCACGTTGATAAATACGAGACTAATCAAATTATTTATGGGATAAAATAGTTATAAAATCGTACATCTGCTCTGTGACATAAAAGGTTTGGAATTTAATAAAAGATATAAAGGGTTTGTTTCGTTGTGATTTAAAAATTATATTATAACTTGTTCAATCGAAATTTACAGCGCTTTATGTTAGTGCTAAAAACAATTATTGTAAAACCATTTTTATATTTATAATGCTAATTTAATAAGAAGTTAAGTTATTTAATATAACATAACAATATATACTTAGACGATATTGGAGTAACGTATTATTAACCTATGTGTATATAATCGAGGTTGTAATATCAAACTCGCATTACAAACAGGGTAAACGTCCCAGTTTTCACCTCATTTAGCGAGTTAAGGGCCCTACTTATGTACTTTATGTATTTCTAAATTACCCATCACTTAATAGGGGAGCTTTACCCTACATCAGTATAACTTGACCTTCCTGGCTTCAATGTTAATTATTAACCAACGCCTTGTTACGAGGTCTACATAAAATGGTGGCCGGTTTAGGGTGGGGTTTTAAAATGTTCATAAGATTACCGACTTGTTCAAATTTAATACCCTTGTTGATTGTTGAAAACTGTGATTTAATGTTTATACAGAGTTAAGGACTTAAGTAATTTACACTTTGTGTTTATGTTTAATGATATATAAATTGTTATAATTACAATTATTAACTGAACTATGTTTTAGCTAAGAAAATGTTTTTGAGTAATTATTGAGTAAAATATATTACGGCTGTAGCGTTCATTTCAATAATTTATTTATATATTTCGATAATTTACAAATAATATTCTATTAAGCATTTTGAAATATCAACACACATTAACAATATGAAATTCGTTTAAATGGCCAATAAGAGCAAAATACAATCGTCAAGTAATAATTACAACTAAAACTTTCTAATAGTCTTAAAAGACACTCAATATGCATCGGCAAAATAGAGAAAAACATCAAAGTATTACATATAATCTACTCCACGTCTGTTCTAAAAGATATAAATAAACGAATTAGTTTGAGAGACGAAGGACGAATTAGTTCTTGTTATCCTGGTCATCCTGGCATCTGATGTTATAGCAATATTATATCGTCAGATTCGGACAGGTATGTAAATTTTAAGGCAAATCAAATGGCCAGAAGTGAGCCAATATTGCATTGCAAGATTTACATACATTGACAGATAGAGAACGTTACTCATACTGTCAAAAAATCCAAGTTAATCGCATATTAACACACTTCTTAAACACTCTGGCGCAAAACCACAGTATGGGTTTGAAAAATGACATTGCAAAATATCATTCATAAAGGATGTCCCCCGTTTAAGAATCGATATTGGACCCCAGATGTAGAATAACAATTGTCCTATCGTTTATGTGTCGGCTATTGTAGTGCTGTCCTATTATTGAGTACGCACTTAATACACAGATTAATGGTGACCATGAATATCATTGAATTTATATAATTGAAAAAACTAATTTTCATTTAGATTTCATTTTAAGATTATTGTATCCAACTTGTGTAATATTTATTTTAATAGTTATCGTATACTTAGGACATCAAAAAAAAGTTTTATGGGATCGAACTTGCGCCTCTTGGAAACCGTCCGAGTGCTGTAAGCCATACTTTCTACATCCGGCTACGTCGATTATATACGATCTGGATACGTTTATTTTATTAATTTAATGTATTTGTATACATTTTTTACAAGGAATATTAGAATTCTATACTTCTTCTATTTAAAATTTATACTATGTTACAATTTTATATCCCTCCATATGCATAACATAGATCTTTATATTTAAAACAGTATTGAACCTGGCGACATATGACGAATAATGGCGGCCTTATAGCTAATTTTATTTTGTTATAAACGAATTTGATTTTGAAAGTATTTAGAAGATATTAAATATTGTTCGACTATTTAGAAGATATAAACATGATTTGACTAAACTGATCTAAAATCTATATTGTCACCCTAAAAGTTAAAATGGCGCGACATAGATGAATGCATTCACAGCCGTTTTAATGACCGGCTGATAGCCGTTTAAAAACGAATTTGCTCACTTCTGCTACATTAAACAATTATTCATTTGTCGATATCGGTGTACCTAATTTCGTGTTAGATATTATCTGTATACAGTATTTGTTACGTGTGAATTTAATTTGTATATTAAAAAGATAAAAATAACTAAACCTCTAAAAGCCCTTTGGAGACTTTTGACTTGGAGATTTTTAAAATACGTGATATAATCCCTAATAATATTGAGTTTTAATATATATATTAATATTTTACTGTTACAGATATACAGACGTTTCTTTTCCACACAATTATAATTATAACCCACTTTAAATAATACGAGCAAAGTTAAAACGTTCACTAACAGTGTTTTAAACTATTAAAAAAACATTTTAAGAGAGAGGTTGAACATATTTTAGAAAAACGTATAAAAATTTTAAACTTTGAAATTTTGAAATTTTGTAGCTCAACTTTGCGAAATTTAAATTGAATTTAATATGCAAAATTACTTCCATATTAATTTAATTATGATTTTGATACATAAATAAATTAATTTGTAGTTCAAGGCCTATGTATTTAAATGGGAAACATGAATGAATAAGTCAATTATGTCATTGTTTAAGACAAAACTCTCGCAGATATTTATTTCTCCAGGATAATTATTTATGTATATTACAATTTAGTATATTATAATAATAAAATATCATAATTGTGCGGTTTTCCTGTTTACCAAAAACCGTGCCGTCACTGCTGCTATGTGCTAAGCCTAACAGGACATTAAATGTAATAATATAATGTAATTAACATTGGTAGCTCTTAATTAGTGTTATTAATGATCAATTAGTTAAATACAAACTTAATTTTCCTCTATTAAATACTCTTATCAAGAAAAAAAAAATCGTTGCTATTTACGTAGTTTAAATTTTATAATTAATATTAGTTATATTTAATTAGGTATGTGGAAATAAAGGCGCCATAGCATTTTAATGTCAGCTTAGTTTGGAATTTGGTTCTTAATTTGGGTAATATCAGTATTTTTTATCGGGTCCAGTTATGATTTAATAACGTATTTTTTTAATTGTTTATTGGGTTATATTTTTGTATTTTTATTAGATTTATTATTTTTAGTTTTATATTATTATTTTTTTTAAAGTGTTATTCGCACACTTAGGAAATTGAAAAAGACATATTTAGAAAACGCATAAAATTTTTAACGCAGCGGGAATTTTTATACGTATTCTAAATATGTCTTTTTTATATTAGTATTTCTTTGCGGTTGTGTACAGCTAGCTTAAAAGGAAAAAGTTTTAGATTTTTACTTTATTTGTAGCGCTATCGGCTATAACCAGCAGCCAGCAATTGTTGTTTCCATATATTACGTTCGTCATTAACTATCAATTATTATAAATAAATTTTGATTTAAGTTAATATTATAAAATACTTTACATAAGTAAAAAAAACTATTTGCAACTAATAGGTGTCCGTAATACTAGACTAGACTTAACACCTACATACCCATTTCGCTGGAAAAACTTTTGCCAAGGTGCCATTTTATTATTCTTATAGTTTAGCTCGTCTATGATGGTTTTTCATCAGGTGTTCAACTCTTCGAAATTGAGCTGCGGGAAGCAACTGCTTTTGCCGATCTGTTTACATGGACTTTATGACTTTGTGACATATTACTTAAAGATAGTTCTTCGCTTCCACTCGAATTCGAGACATTGCATATTGAATGCCGCCAGAACTCAACGCCCAATGAATTGAAAACAATTTAAATACAACCATTCGAACCCATAACTATCGCATTTACAGTCAGCCATAGATTCATATTCTATTACTGTTAAAATACAATGTAGAAATAAAATACTCAAATCATTGAGTATCAACAACTTTTTTACTGTTTTAATATAGTATATATGTTATAGGTATTATTATAATTATAAAAAAAATATGCATATAAAATGTATGTATGTATATATAAATAAATAATTCTTATATTGTATTTCAATAAGCGTATATTTACAAAAACTACTTTAATAAGGTAACTGGAACTCCATAAAAGTAAATAAAAATCCCGCAACACGTTTACAAACATATTATGGTTCCAAGTCTCCCCTTAATAGTTTTCTTATTTCCCCTTACGACCCGCACTGTTCGATATAAAATAAACGCGCAGACACGCTCAATGATTCAACAATTACTGAACGAACAGAATTTATTGAATTAAACTGTTTAGATTTATATAGGGTTGATATCATTTTAAATGGGTGTCAGTGATTCTAAACGTTTAAGAGGGTTAATTTGCTTAACACTTCGGTAATTCTCAGAATAAGTCAAATTCAATATTATTATATCGGTATCCGAATATATAGAAATAGAAAGACGTTAAGTCATGCTTTTTCTATTAATGTTTGCTTAACTAAAGTCGTTTTATATAGAAAAATAAAGTAATTAGGAACTAGGTAAATTTTAGAAGGATATATTAGTATTAAACTATTAACACGCTTTTATGCGCTTTTTCTGTTTCAATCTATTAATCAATCAATGTAAGAAAATCTACAAACGTTACAAACGCGTCCGGATGCCATAACTTTGTAATATTTTCATAAAACCAGTATTGTCAGATTCATTTGAAAATAAGTAAAATGTTCTTTTTTTTTATTTTTATTTTAATGTTATGTCAACTAAGACACTGATATTTTTGTTCAACTTGTACAAATATTTAAGTCCTTCAAATATTACTAGTACTCACTTATTTGTTAGAAATAGTTGGCAGGATAGGCAGATAGGGCCTAATGTAAAGACTCTTTATTTTCTGCCCGAACCCGAGATATTGCATGTTTAGTGGTGGAATATAACACTACGCTTTGTCTTAGGCACCACAGAGCGTAGACAAAGTCAGACACAGTCACACTGCGCCACAACCGACGGACGGACAGAACTTAATAGTTAGAATTTATTATTATATAAAGTTGTACCTGTTGTTAGGATGCCAAAAAAATAAAAAATAAACTAATATATATTCTCTACCAAGCTAGTAATCTCATACCCTCTTTAATAACGAGCATAAAACCAATCGCTTAGTCAAATCAGATTTAGTAAACGTTTATGTATAACAGTTGACATATTTTAATATAGACCCTTAGGGAGGGTGCGTCCCTTAGCGACGCTAAATGCGTTTAGTCGGTATTAAATTCGATATTTTTCCATATCATTGCGGGGATACTGTTCAGGGGAGATAGGAAAAGTGTTATGCAAGAAAGACGCTGCTATATTAGTTGTATTAAGAATTATAAAATATGTTTCTTTTTTATTTTAAATTCATTGAATTTGAAAATTGTAACTGCAGTCTTATAAAAGTTATACATATCAAACTACAATACTGATGAAGACTTAAAAATTATATGCCAATCAATGCCATGTCCTTAAAAGACCAATATACTAACAAACTTAAAATTGCTGTGAGGCTACGACAAATATTTTTTTACATTTTATAAAATTGGTGTTCAACCAAATTACACCCGAATTGGAAACACTGCGGGCGCAATTTACCGGTTTAAAACAGAACGTAGATATAAAAATAATCATTCCCTCGAGTGTGAATCGAACCCATAACCAATCGAGCTTCCAGTCAGATGCTGTCGCAATGCGCCCAATGGCTTCAATTAAATTAAAAATTTGGTTAAAATTATACATATTAGGTACGTATACTATACTGCGTAATAAAATTGATTTGTTACAAACTATATATAGATGATGATTAACTTCTATCCTACATAAGACCGTTCTTGCAGTCGGATAAGCCCCGCTTAACTTGGTTTAACGCAGTCAACTGATCCAATAAAGGGAGTTCGCGTTTGAATTCATTAATGTATTTGTAATACTCGTATCATAATTGTGTTATGTTTGGAGGAAATTCGACGCTTTCTCTCTTCCGCGTAAATAAATGTTTTTTTCTTTACTTACTTACTAATTGATTATTATTATTATTATTATTGTATGGTTATTTATGATTGTTTATTAAAAAAAAAATTGTTTTAATTTAGTTGCTGAATTAACTAACACTTTATAAACAAATGTAAAAGCTACTACCATAAATAGCCTGTAGGCTCATATCTCTCAGCTCATATGTGAGAAACTTGTGTTTTTTCAGTCTTATTTTTAACTTTTTGTATAGATTATAAAAATGGAAGCAATAAAATTAGTTTCTTAAGGAAAATTGTATGGATTGATTGATTATTATAAAGTTTATGCTTTTACAATATATGTTTGCATTTTACAATACAGATTTGCAATTTATTTGCTACTAATATTGAGGACGTAACAATACTATAATTGCTGCAGGAATCTCCACACTCAGGAATTAAGAGTAGCGAAATTATTCCATTAGCGTAGTGTCAAATTCGGCTACTTCTCAATGACCGGAACGAGCTCTCCTGTTATGATTTAAAAGATTATTTGACTTGTTAAATATCTGTTTTAAGAAAGTGTAAGGAGATAAAAAGTGAGGAGTAAATAGCTAAGAGTAAGTAGATGTTTGTTTTAAAAAGCGTTAGTCCGAGTTCATCGTTTTAGGTTAAAATAAGGAACAACTATGAAGATAAAGTTAAATAAAAGGAATAAATGCGCGAAGTTTCTTGTCAGATTTTTGATATAGATTTGTACTTCATATCGTTTATGTATTTCATCTGCTCTAGCTGTCATTATAAATATAATTATAGAGCTACTAAGGTATTTAAGTTCATTTCACACTTCCAAATAATACGCTCACCATTAATAACTTGTGAATGACTACCAGAATTGTATGGATTCCAACATCTGACATTTCGGTAACTTCGAATTTCTCGACACACATGCTGCACCGTCTTTTCATCATTCGAAAATGTCATTAATCATTAATTTCTTAAATCATTTATCATTAAAATGAGACTTAAAGGGAGAGAAAATGAAGTGGTGCGATATTGCACGAGTAAACACAACTATATTTTAATGATACAATTGGAAGATTAATTGTATTTCGAATTTGCTGAATGAACGGGTTGTGTTAGATTGTGAGTGGTGACACTTGAATTTACACTTTATTATTTTATAAATAAAATTCAAAATGCCAAAAAGTTGATTTGGCGTCGGCATGTCTGTGTCATTATTTAGTGTCTGATATTTTAGTTACTTTCATTAGTTTACAGAAGAATGACAGTGTGTTTTTCATTCACTTAGTGATTTGTGTAAATCCCATGAGGTACGCTTTTGATCTTCATTCATAATTTCACACTATTTTACTACAATTTAAAAGTATTTCTGAATGTATGAATAATAATTGTACTTTGGTTAACATCTTTAATATTTATTGTTATTTTAATCTGTTTAGTATAGGAAAAGTCATCAATTCTATATTGAGAAATATTAAGCGCTTTTGAATATATCTTATAGTAAACGATATATTGATATAAGTACTTAAGTATTTTATTAATTATGAGTATTTATCAATATATCGCTCATTTAGTATATTTTAAATATAGAATCACGTATAGAATCACGTATAAAAATTTGGACGTAGCACATTTTAAACCCGTGACTCTTAAAAGCCGCCAACGCCTTCTAACAAAGCTTCTATTAAGCTGTACGTTCTTATCGAGCGTTGCAACTTATTATAAACATATAAGTATGAAATGGCCGTCGTTGTGCTGTGGGACCGCTGACTGTAAACGCGACGGTTGTGGGTTCGATTCTCGCTCGAGGGAATGATTATATATTATTTTCATTTCTCCGCTCTGGTATTATGACAAAACGTGAATTTGAGTTCCGCCACTTAACACGCAATGTCTTGATTTTGAGCGGAAACTGGAGAATGGAGTGTAATGACACTAGTTTCTCTCTGGTTATCCTGCTACGCGGGGTAAGCGTGAAACTGAATTAATTCATTAAGTATAAGTGATGGTGATACGAGTACTGCAAACATATATAGTGTTTGGTATATGATAGGTGCGTCTATTTTAAAGGCCAGCAACGCAACTGTAGTTCGTCTGGTGTTACACAGGGTCGTGGGCGGTGGTGGTCACCTACCACCAGACCTAACCACTTAACCTAACATTTTTATGTAATCTCTTCTAAATTACCACAGAAAAAAAGCACTTGTTTGATTTCTTAATTATTATCTTTTTATACCGAATACAGTCATGAACAAATCTAAAATCATATGTTTTGAAAATACGAAAATCTTATAATGCTACCAAAAATCAATAAGTCACTTCTGATATTATATTGGTAATATTTTTATAATAAAAAGTTACGAGGCAACAGAGGCATCAGAATACTCTACGGTAGCATAATAGACTATAAACTATAAATATTGTCGTATGGACGCAGAATTAGCTAAGACTTTAGATGGAGCCCGTAATTTTGTGAGTAAGTAATTTTTAGTATCATATATTTTTTAAATGTCATGAATAAAAGTATTATGAAGTACATTTAACGCATCCTTTAATTCTTAACTGTTGCTTTTTGACAAAATTAATATTTAAAAAAGAAAAGTATATATATATACATATATATACTTTTCTTTTTTAAAAGTTACTTTACATTTTTTAATAAATTATTTTTCGATTGTTCTATTTTTACGACGATGAAATATATTAAAGTTTCTTCTATAAATTTACCATGACTCGTATCCAACAGATGTTTGGGGAAAAAAGGCAACAATAGCTCTAAGTAGAGTCAGTTACTAAATAATAAAGTTTAACGACACCTTATTAAGGATTTATTTGTTGTTGCACTCGAATTATTTTGTAATTTATTACAAATAACTTTTGAGTATTAAAGGTTATGTTAAGCAATGAGTTTTTATAACATTTATGTACCTATATTTATTACAGGATTTGATTTTAATGATTCACCATTCGGCTTGCGTTGTTACGTTTTGAGTAATTCTTTATAAGATTTATTATACGTTTATTATAATATAAATTCGGTAGGGTGGTCCTGGAAGCATGGGAGACCAATTTCAAACCATATTGCTTTTTAGTGACATTAAATCTTTTTTAGGAAAATTTATTTCTTCTGTGCATAGACAAGTATTTTATATTATAAAAAGTTCTCGATCATATTATAAGAGTTGCAAAAATGTGAAAAATATTCTAATATTATTATCAATTTAACCTAAAAATGTCCTAATCAATAAATATGAATTATGACAGCGGCTTCTCTGTAACAAAATCGGAAAAATATGTCCCTCAACTAATTATGCGTCATTGTACTTTGACACTTTTAAACAAATTCCATTTCACAAAAAGTTGTAGCAAAAACTATTAAATGACGCTACTAATTATTATAGGATGTTGTGTTCATTTCTGTTAATTATTTCGACATCAAACTATTTTAAGTTTGTGTTATTTAAGAATGTACATATATACGACGATAAAAAAAAGATAAAATAAGTAATAAAGCTGATCTTGTCACTTTTCATATAAAGTCTAAATTTAAATTTGACAATTACGTGTTTGTTATTTGTTTTTCATTTCATTTAATGAAATATAAAGTAGTTTTTATTTTATATTTGATTAAATTAAATAAAAAATGGATTGTACAGACATTTTTTTTAAATCCATATATTATTTATTATTACTAATGTAATAAATAATATATGGATTTAAAAAAAAATGTGTTATTAAACCATTAGGTTTAATAACACTTTTAAAAGTAATTTATTCAATGAAGTTTAAAATAAAATGTCAAACAATTTACCTCTAAAATTATGAACAATCTGTGACGTTAAAATCCAGACAGATTAAAAAAGCGGCGCCAAGTGTCACAGGTCACTTGCATCGAGAACGCCCCTAGTGCAGAAACTTCAGACGGATTTTATAGTACCGATTCCTAATGAAGCATAAACAGGAGTATCCTGCTGGAGTCGGGGTCTGTGGTTATTTACAGATTTTATGCCCGTTTGACATTAGGCAGAATATTCATTTGGCGAATAATGTTTACTACTTCAAACAAATTATACTCACTTAACCTATTATCGATCATTCTAGATCTGAGCTTTCGATACCTTAGTTTTATATATCAAAATAACTGAATAAAAAATAATACTTACAATGGTCATCGTAATAAGACAGTATCTCAATGTAAATTCGTGAAAATTTTAGATAGATTTAAGTATGTCGACAATTTTGTAAGCTGAATTCTTGCCTGAAATAAAATTGTCAGTTTTACATTTTTGTGCCGAGAAGAGCGCGTAAAGTTATAATTCGCCTAATCTTTGTCTTAACAAGTATATTTGTGAGTTAACTAAATCCGAGAACATATTATTAATATATTTTTGAAAACGAATAAATTTTTATACGCAGCGGGACTTACACCGGCACCTCTTGGGAGCCGTCCAAATGCTGTGACCGCTAAGCCATGCGTTCTACATCCAGCCGTTTCGAAATTCTTATACGCTTATTACAACTTATTTTTGTGCTTAGCATATCTATAGAGAGTTTTTTACGAATTTCTGCTACCCAAAATTATTCTACGAACAATCGTTTGGCAAGAGAGAATGCTATTTATTAAATATTTGTAACATTTTCTAAGTGTAAAACTTAGGAAATTGAAGTATATATTTAGAAAACGTATAAAATTTTTAGCGGGTGGATTTGAACCCGCTCCTCTTAGAAACATTGTGTGTGATTAACACTTTATTAATGTTATATTATATAAAAATAAAAATTAATAAATATAACGTGTACTTTAAATTTAAATAGTTTTCGTATAATGTTATAGTATATAGTTCTAGTAGTTCTAATGTATATATAGGTGGAATATTAATGAGAAAATTATATTTATTACTAAAATGTTATTTATCGCATGCCTATTTAAGTCCAGTACGTATTTAATTAACAAAATTCACTTTCCATAAGCAAAATAAAATTAACAATACATTTGCTTGCAATATAAAAAATGCCGTGTCGAAACACTGTGAGCAATCGTGAATGGGCATACTTAGGTAGCTGGGATATATCGAATGGCAAAGGTACCGACTTCTTTATGGATAATGAAAAAAAACCCATAATGTCCAGTGACTTTTGCCAAAATTATACACCCACGTCGAAACATGTTATAAGGTTTGTAGATAAAGTATATATGGATAATATTTTTTACGATACGTTATTAAAAATTAAGCCAGTAATTTTTTTTTTGTATTCGTAGTTTTTCTATATTTTTTCGGTACTTAGTGTAATCGTGATTGGTTGTGGGTTTGATTACCACTCGGAGAAAAGTTTATATTAAAAATATATATTTATTCTTCTCCCTCTCAATATCTCGAATTCGGGCTGAAAGTGGAGAACGGAGTGTCTTGACACTGATTATCTCTGATTACCCTAAAAAGTGTGAAGATGCATTTTTTTATATTTCAGTATTAGCACTATTGTAAATTACTTTGTCTTTGAGATATCTCTTCGTAATTTTTAAGGCATGTCTAAAGGAACAGTTTACATATGATGAAATTTCACTGAATGCCATTGTTGGCCATTATGATTTTTGTAATATAATCTTAGCACGATTAAAAAAACGAGGCTTATTTCTTGAAATGAGCACCAAAAAATTGTATTTAGTAAATATAAAAACATATACAAATATAATATTAGATTCAAACTTTGAATTACTATTTAATATTGAATATTGGGACGTTAGTAGTAATAAAAGACATGCTTCACAATCAAAACATATCATAAATAATTTCAACTAAGATGCTAAAATATAGCGATGAAATTCGTTGAATCGTCCTGATAAATTTATGGCTATGCAAAGAAAGAAATTATTTTCAAGGACGTCATCTTTTCATCTAACTTTTAATAAACTGCTTTTATGATATAAAATATTGTAAATCGTTAAAATATATTTATAAAAATTCATATTAATATTATAACTATCTTATTATAATTGTGGCTTCACAGTTTTTTTACCTTAATTTTACACATAGCAGTGTAGTCAAAGAGATTTAGTGTCAAGACGCTGAATTCTCCACTTTCTGCCCGAAATCGAGACATTGCGCGTTGTCGTTACGTTAATGCCGCGTTTTATTTTAGGTACCAGAGCAGAGAAATAAAAATATTTTAAATACAATTATTCCCCCGTGTGGGAATCGAACCCAAAACCAATCGCGATTACAGTCAGACGGTGTCCGTCAATTATTTACCTGTGGGTATGTATATGTATTATGTGGAAAAATAATAGGTAAATTCACTGATTCGAACTTGTGGCTTAATATCTAGGCGGCCGTAACTATAGGTATATTAATGTATGAGGCAAGATAACGGCTAAACAGAGAGAACGAAGGGACTTGCCTCTCCGTCCTCCATACAGTTTAGCAAATATTATGTTTTTTAAATATGGTAAAAAAAGTAGCATAAATCACACTCAGCTACCATATTATATCAAAACACGCAAAATGCTAAACTTACCGTCGCCAAACTTTGCCTTAATATTCTTGTAATATTTATGGTGTTCGATATTTAATTTCGCACACAAAAGGGTTACCGCCTTCCGCTAACGACCGCGGCTTTTTAATATCCTTTTATTACCTTTTTTATCTTTGTTAAAGTTAATCTTGACTTGTTAAGTGATTCAGAGTTATTAATGGGGGTTAATGAGGACTTTGCATAATATTGATTGAATGTATTTTTCTAATAATTGATTGTGAGTTTTGACACTTTATGCACTGTTACTAAGAAAAAGTATGCCTAAACATGTTAACGTTATGTTTTTTGTATAAATCATCTGCACATTGAATTATTTACAGCATCGTTTTCACCTATCCCCGCATAGCAGGCTAGGCAAAGAGTATCTAGTGTCAAGACACTCCGTTCTCCACTTTCCATCCGAAATCAAGACAGTTGCGGAACTCAATGCAGCGCTTTGTTTGATCAGAGTGAAGAAACGAAATTAATTGAAATATAATCTTGTCCCAATGGGATATTCACATCCAATATTTTCAAGTTAGTTTCAATTTTATATTCAGACTGTCCCACTGCGCCACGATTGCCTCAACGTTGAATTATGAATGATGATAATTTAATTCGTATAAATTTTTAATTCGTATAAATTTATCAAATCCAGTAGATATGTAGGTATCTACTAGATTTTAATAATGATAATAAAATTAAAAATGTACTTATTTTATATTTTAGTTGAATGAATTAACATTTAGGTATTTTTTAAATAATTTCGTTTTAATTTTGCCAAGTTAGATTTAAAAAGAAATTAAAGAAATAAATAGGTAATAAAATCATATTCTGTAGATATGTTACAAACGACGTCCATTATATGGTCTTACTACCGGTTGCTTTCATTTCTCGTACAAGCAACTGACAGGCATCACCTCAATTAAACTTTTGTTTCTCACCATATGTCGGGTTACACAGAATTAAAAAAAAAAGAAGTAGTATAAAAAACGAAAATCGCTTTGTAAAAATTAAAATAATTATATAATTCTTAAATAATATAAAAACATCTTACCTCAAGAATAACTACGAATAACAAACAAGCACACTTTCCTATATTAGTATGGGTTTGACAAGTAGAAAATTGTGACAAGTTTTAAGTAGTCAGGGGAGGCTTTCTGAAAAATAGAATAAGTGGATCGCTGAAATGTAGGTGCAATAACAAGCGCAGTTCCATTTGTACTATAAAATCACACCGAGACCATGTTCAGTGCTCTGAATAGCCGAGCAGCTATCAAATAATCTATTACATATACTATTTACATATTACTTTGCAAGTGGGTTTCCAAATTTGTTGGTGGTTAGGAGTCCGAAAAGTCCTCAGACGGCACAAAAATCATAGAAAATCAACTTTGCCACTGGTACTTAGTTTTTAATATTTTTAAAGTGTTATACACACTTAGAATCTTTCTAAAAATGTCTTTTTCAACTATATTTATTATTTTCTTTTTAACTTATGTCAACTGCAAGTCATGGGACTTGAAATTTTAATGACTTCTTCAATATCACGTTATATGAAGGCACATGAATATATCGTGACACTGGCGAATTGAAAAGCTCTACTGGCGTGCTCCAAGGCCTTAAGTAAAGTCTTACACTATCTAAGTAAAGATCTAAGGAATCTCACTAAATATAAGTAAATTTCTTTACATTCCACAACCTTTGGTAAATAATACATAAAAGCAACACATATGAATCCATTAATCAACGCCTACGAGACCTCCGGGGTGCCTAATAAAATTATTAAAAGTTTCCACTCACTGTGAACACAATTCACGAAATTAAGTAGACTAAAAGCCTTTGAGAGTATAAATACAAAGATGTACAGTATTTATTAGATAAATAATCAGTTTCATTTTTATTCATTTTAAGACCACACCCATAGAACCTTTGATATTATATTTTTATGTATGATTAATGATTAGCTAATTTTGTACCAAACTTCTTTTGATGTCGGTAGTAGGCTTCCTATAGTGATTGTGGAATAGAGCTGTTGTTTGTAGATACAATTAGATGTTCTCTTCAAGTAAAGCCATAAAATATTATATTTTCAATGTAAGCCTTCGTCCGTTTTGAATTTAAATTTTTAAGCATCGCGAGTGTTTTGTCAGTTAGAACTTACACAATGGTACGTATCACAAAATGTAGTAAAAAGTTCTAGTGTTAAGACCATCACTCTGTCCTCCACTTTGTGCTTAAATTCGATTCCCTATTTTGTAACTAGAGCGGAGAAATGAAAATAATTTAAATATACTTATTAACCCGAATGGGAATCAAACCCACAACTATCGCTTATACAGTAAGACACTCAAATATAACAATAATATAACGGTCGTAAAGACTCTTTTACTTTATATCAATAGAACCCACATACTTTACGTGTATAAGTCGACACTTTGCAAATATTTTTTTTTTAAAAAGAATTCTTTTAACAAAGTCTATTATAATTAAAACGGATTTAATGTTGTTACAATCTACGGTTGGTAGATTTGGTACAAATTAGCTTACCATTTAATATATTTGTTTTTTATACACATGTAATTATATTTAGAAATTATAGTCATTACAAATAAAATAATGTGAATAAGGTTATAAAGTTAAGATCCCAATCAAGAGTTATTAAAATATAATCATTTAAAAGTATATTTTTAGTATGGAATTGGATCCTAAAGTTCACACTCGTTGAGACGTTTATTTGTTTGTTTCTACAATTTCTAATACGGCTAGAAATGGAGAACAGAGTCTTTAACAATAGATTTTCTCAATCCATCCCGATAAATAAGAAAAAAATCATATTTAGAAAACGTATACAAATTCGAACGCCTCTTGAAAACCGTTCAAGTAACAGTAAAATTCCTGTAGCATTTTGTGTTTATTTTGTTTCAATCGGTTTATAAATAAAGAAATTACGACAATTTAAATTATAAATTTATACTAAGTTTAAGTGTTGGATTTAGTTTATAACTGAGTGGCGCATATCAACGCCGCTCTTTGTCTTGTCACTATAGCGGAGAGATAAATTTTTTTTTTTATATATATATATTTACAAATCTAATTTAATTGGACCAAACGCGGCATAAGATCCCACTCAGCACATAATATCTCTCAATGGGCGGAAGCAGGAAGTATGAAGATATACAAAAGCATATTATGGGAGTATGGAGATAAAAAAAATATTATACGTAAATATTCTATTGAATGCCTAATTTTACTTAATCTGCTTCACTGTAAACGTGAAATTTATGACTTTGTATTATTTTTCCATGTTCTTAATCGCTAGTTTGTTCAATTTCTAAAGGTACCATTTACTTGAAAATGTGCATCAATATTTCCATAACACTAACCTGGTGATATTGATAACACGATCAGGATATAAAAAATATATGCGTATTTTTTTATTTTTTAGAAATTATATTGTGATTATTCATCATTAAATTTAAATAAATACTTTGCTAATTGAAATGACTGCACTTGATAAAGGAGTTTTAATACAAACCTATCTATGTAAGTTTCTTAAAATCTGTCGCCTATTCTATAGAATGAATGTATAATGGGGTTCCGCGGGCAGATGTTAGCTCCTCGTTAGCGAACATACACCGCGTTCTGCCTACATCTTAATTAAGGAGCCGGTGCAAGGCGACGCAGCTTGAAAGTTTCTTGGATTTAAATTTTAATAATAAATATACCCCAATGGTTATATTATTTAGTATTTTTTAAAAGTTCATAGCTAAGATGATAAACAATATGTTACCAAAAGCCGCGTGATGTATGTGAATATATTTCTCTAGAATTTCAATTTGGCTTTATTAACAATTTTGTTGTATCTATACTTCTTCATCGGTATCTCTAATTAATAATTGTACACAATATATATTGTATTGTTATACACTACATACAACCATAGACTACCTATATATTAAATAAACATTATAAAGTGTTTAACAAAAAAAACATTCTTCAAACTTTTTTGCTTAACAAAGGTATTTCTATGAATAAATAAAATATACGTAGTTTTCTAAAAGTACACAAACACCTATTTAAAAAGGTTAAGAATAAATAGGTTTGAAACATTCTAGCACCAGCACCGACTTATTAGTTAGAATATTGATGACCAATTAAGGGCAGTGTTCAAGCAATCTCGTGTGTCCGAGATAAGCGCATTTGCTGGTGTCTGAGCGCACCACACTTTATGCTAATTCCCCCTCCTTGCCCAATCAGTGGAAGCCTTGAAAACTTCGGTACAGAATTACTTAATTAGAGCCGTTTCGAAATAACTGCCATCAATATGGGAGAATAATGTCTATCAGTTTTGTGTTTACATGCCCTTTAAAACGATGGTTAAGTGAGAGCTTTTTATGGATTTTTAAATACTAAGTATTAGTTTAAATGGTGATGATGAGGTATGAAACCATCGTGGCATCTGTGGGATAATGACTGACTGTAAACGCGATCGGTTGTGGGTTCGATTCCCACTCAGAAATTCAGAAATTATTAAAAAAATTTTTTTTATTTTTTTCGCTGTGGCAAGGAGACAAAGCGCGGCATTGACTCCCGGCACTCAACACGCAACGTCTCGATTACGAGCGGAAAGTGGAGAACGGAGCGTCTTACTTCACTTAATTTTCTCTACAATGCTATGCGGCAAAAAATGTGAATATGAAGTATTATTTTAACAGAATAATTGTTAATCGTTGCAAAATTGTTTATCGTAAAACATTGAAGTTTTAACATTGTTGTTACATTATTTAGCTCAATTATAGAATATGTTTTTTGTCTAGACCCCTGTAATTTAGTAGAAAAATATTAACAATAAAATCAAATATATAGTTTGTTGTGGGACTACTAATATTATATCTTTTGAAGATTTATAAGTCTTTATGAGACACCTAATGATTGATCATAGCAGTAATTTACAATAAAAAATAAAGCGCTTCCTACATTAGTTTTGCAGGTATTATTTAAATATATATTATAATTATCTTGTAAAAATCTTCCTCTAATGATTAATTTAATTTAAAACAACTAAAATATCTCTATACTAATTTGCCAAATTGATATGGTCGGTTATCGTCAAAGCTCAATACTGAATTGCTTAATTAGTAAGCTTAAATATTACCTCCATTTATACTCGTCTGATACAAGACAGTAGTGAATGGCGGTCATTATATTTTTAACTGATACTGATACAAGGATTGCAGAAACTTAATCAAAAGTATATTGCCTTTTATTCTTAACCATAGGGCATTTTATCCAATTTAAATATTATCTTCATATATAATTTCGTTTTATATTACATAAAAAGAAGTATTCTCGATATGGTTGGTTTTCATACAATTAATTTGATTGTTTAGTACTTAATAACAGTATTTTATATCAATATTGACTCATAACATATAGTGTACCTAAACCAAAGGCTTTCTGCTGGAATATAAAACTGTAATTCCTTTGAATACATCATATATTAATGCAATGAATTATCAATGCCTGTTTGTCAGACCAATGATACATCATTCGTATGTCTTTGCCTTTCATACTTTAGTTTCGCTCGTAAAATTTATGAAGATTACAACCAACGATCACGCCTACTAGAGTATCAATAGACACTCGACTTCGGCCACACCGAAGATTTATTAATTCGTATTCGGATATAATCTCCACTAATTCACCGTAGAAAAACGTCGAGTTTATAGCCATCTGCACAATCGGCTCTTTGTCGTTGGACTCAATATATTTTAAATGACTCTCGAGACGACCACTCGTGAAGCTGATCCTATTGTGACTGACGGTGCCTTTACGAAAATCGAATACCGAGATATTTATTTTGAATTAAGAATAATTTCTTTTTAGCTGCCGTCTGTGGAGTGTGCCGCGCATTAGAGGCCTTTGTTGGGGCTATATTAATGAAAGATGGATATGACTTTTGATTTTTTCTAAACTACCGCATAGTATATATAATATATTTTGTACCGTGTTATGATATTTTGTGATATTGGAAAAACAAAAAAGGCTGTAGTTGAGAGATATTTGACCGATATATTTATTCAGTTTTTTAACTAAAAAGATATTTTTTCGCTCATCGCTTTTCAATTAGCTCTTCCAAGCTTAACTACATGAAATGTATCTTTTTCAAGTGATAAGGTTTCAATGCAGATTGGTAACATTGAGTTTCAAACTCAAATTCATTTAATTTATAAATTATTTCTGTACAGCACTTTCTGTACTTTAAATCAATAAATTTAAAAGGCAAGAATATGAATTTGATTTCTTGAAAAAAAATATTTGAAGTATTTTGATACTGAAATTTACGCCTTAAAAGATAAATTTGAAGTTCAGACCGAATGAATGATTTATAAACATCTGTTTAAGCGAAAAATAGAGAATAGAGTGATTTTTCATTAGTTCAACTAAAACTTACAAGAAAAAAAAACTAATACGAATAGTATAAATATATATATGAAAAAGTAGTTTTACTTTATCCTCCGTAGTAGGGTAGTAAGAGTCTCAATATTACGATAAATAAATATTGTAAAATTGCGTGTCAAGGGCGCAGTCAACCCCGGGTTTTGCTTTGACAGAGCAAGGAAATAAGAAATATTTATGTAATACAATCATTTTTCCGAATGGGAATCGAACCTATAACCAGTGGCTTACACACTCAGACGCTGTTTGACTATGCCACAATAGCCTCAAATAAAAGCCTACCATTTTAAATATTTAACAAGTAAAACGTCTCAAATTATAATAACAAACACACCATTGTATCCCTTAAGACATCCTTTGACACACAATTTACATCCGTCGGCCTTGAGTCATTGTCAAAGATTAAGAGACAAAGGCACATTCATTGTTGTCTGTGTATCGCTAATTGCTGTATGCTAATATCCTTAGCACGTTCTCAAATATACTGCGGATTTGCGGACTTAAATTACGTGTTTAAGTAAAACTTGTAATGGCATTTAGGGAGATTGATTTCGAGATTGCTTAATGGCGCGTTAGAATGGAACTTACATTAAATTCTAAATACAGATAATATTATAATGTTTGTCTAAGTTCAGTCACTAGATGAGGACAAGAAATTGTAGATACAAAGTTTCTTTATAGCTAGTCTAGTTGGCATAATTAATTACTCAATATCCTCGGATGGAGTTTCATATTCATTTAAGGAATTATAAAAGAAAATAAATAATCATATTTTAAGAATTTAGAAAAAAAACCTTCTGCATACTTATAGATAAGATTAGATCTATCCACATATATTAAATGAAACATATAGAAATTGCACGATGAATTGTAAAAAAAATTTTTTTATCCTACACAAGCTGTGCGTTCCTATCATACAGGATGCGTTCGGAAATTAAATATTAAGCAAAGAAAATAGCTTAAGACTATGGCTCATTAAAATAACCAGCATAAGTAAAATTTAACCGTATCATTTAACGATATATAATTTAAGTAATCAATAGTTTGGCCGATAAAAATTGATCTTTAGATTAATATTTAAATGATTATTTATTATCTTTCTAAGAAATTATCGGAACGTGCTATAAATATTTGAGAACAAATATGTCATTTATCATGAACTTTTTTTTTTAACAAATTTTTTAATGTGTTTATCGCACACTTAGGAAATTGAAAAAGACATATTTAGAAAACGTATAAAAATTTGAACGCAGTGGGACTTGAACCCGCGCCACTTGAAAACGTTCAACTTGAAAACCGAACGGTTTTAGTAGGATTCCTGGACCTCACCTCACAATTTACAAATAAAAGTAGGATCAGCTATCCTCATGCTGCGTGACATTAATCGACTTTGATTGTGCAATGAAACCAGACCGACTGTTGCCAAAGTTTTGTAATCGAGGCAGCGATAATCAGGGGAAAATACAAAGAAGAAGATATCCCAATCCGATCGTGAATACCGAGTTGTCCAACGGACTTAATATTTAATTCTAAGCATCTAAAATTCCCCGTGCATTTGCAGTGCCGATAAGCTAATCGCAAGGCCAATTGTTAGAAGTTTTTGTAATCGAGTCCCCATCCTAGCAATTGTCTTTGCGCGTTTTTTTAAATTATTTTTATTGAATTTTGATACATTATTTAATTCGGAGGCGGTACGAAGCTTGCCGGGTCACCTGATATATAGGTATTCATCGTCACTGAGCACCAATTGTGATATTTTCACGTTAGCTTATATTTCACGCTTTTTCCCACACAGTTCAGGTGTCAAGTGCAACGTTGTGTCAAGACACTCAGCTCTCCACTTTCCGCCCGAAATCAAAATATTGCGAATTAAGCGGCGGATGTAAACGCCGCGCTTAATCTTACAACAAAGTTCAAATAACTGTAGTTCCAAATAAACATATATAAGTGATTCGCAGTTCAAAACAAGTATTTCTAATACATATTTCAATATTGACTCATACAGTGATCGATGACCAAACTGAGTTACACGGATGTATACACAATGACGTAAAGTAAAAAAAACATGAAAAACCAGCCCACACGACTACTTGTTAATTAGTACTGCTTAGGATAATGAAAGGAAATCGTGTTTTGCAGAAATCGCGTATGGTTAATTTAGTAGTATTCACGTATCTATAGATATATGTAAGCCGAGATGCGTCAATATAGAAAATATATGTAAAAATCTTCTGTGCATAGAAATTTAAGTAAAAGTGTGTCAATGGTTAGTAAAATAATATTAAATTTAAGTTATAAATTAATTATATTTCCATCTTTTTCCTTGGATTAACTCAATTGTTTAAATAAGAAAGTGCTTAAGTCTATAATATAATAAAACAGTAATAGCTGATTGTTTGTAGGCGCACATCTTCGGAACTACCGGACGGATTTGAATGAAACCTTTGTTTTAAGAACGGAACACCTGATGCAGAACTATAACAGACCAGCTATACTATAAGATATAAGAAAATTGCGCCTTAACAAAGTTGTTTATCAGGATGGGTATATTGATGAGAAGAGTCATTATTACGCATCTAAGTTAGGGACAGCTACTTGTTCGAAATAAATTTTATATTAATTAAAAAAAATGTTTAAATTTAAGATTGAGATATTGCATGCTTAGTGTCGGAATTCAGAGCCGCTATCGTCTCAATCGTCTTATCTTACCAGATATGAGAAGAAAATACCTAGCGATACTTCACAGTACAACGATCATATATTAGATTATGAGACTCACTGCTACACCGTATGTTAGGCTATAGCTGGGGAAGAAACCTATTTTTACCATCAAAATGTTCTTTAACGTAAACAAGCAAAATAAATGCGCAGTATTGCTTTAAAACGGCGAAACGGTGGGAGAGATAATAAGAATCTAAATTCAATTATTATTTGTTGGTCCATCTTTAGAGTATTATATTTTTCTTTATATAATATACATATATTGAACTTCTAAACACCACACAACCACAATTACATATATGTATATTTGTTTATAATCCGAGTAAAAACCTTGAATATTATTTGTTTCCGCATATATTTTATACTAATTAATGAAATAATTTGATATTTATGTAAATTACTTCATAAAATAAATAATTATCTCATAATCATGGTGCAGTTCAGACTGTAAAAGCGATGGTTATGTGTTCGATTACCCCTCAGAGGATCACAAAACGCGGCGTTGAATTTTCGCCATCCAACACGCAATAGCTCCCCCCCCCCTACTATGCGGGATAAAGTGTGAAGTAAAAAGCAAATGATTTAAAATGGTTATTTTCATGTTTTTTGTATTTTTATAAGTATATGTGAACATATGGATATATTTAGTATTTTATTAAAGGTAAGTACTTTATGTTCCCAGATCGTTCTAATTTCACTAACAGACGTTAATAGTGGCCACTACACGTTCTGTTAGGCATAAACTTACTTATCACTGTTAACGTATTGTGGGAAATATTGTCTCTATCTTATCATATAAAGGCTGTGTTTAAAGGGTGTACATTTTTTGAATACTAAAATAAAAGTCTTAAATATCAGAGGTCTGAGAGTCTGAAATATCACTAGTATTTTATTCTAATATTTCTTAAATCATTAGAGGTTTTTATACATTTTTTTAAAACGAAAAGAAAATATACGCTATTAAGAGAAATTATTTCTATTTTGCCGAATATGTCAAATTCCTGCTTGGTCTCTCGTCAAACTTTAACTTTAATAATACTTAATTTACTTAATCATACATATAAATCTGTGATGAGTGAATTATTAATGATTAATAACACAATACGAAACTAAAAGTTACAATGGCATGTATAATATCCTGAATTAATTATTTAGCTTACTTTAATACGGCTATTGTAACACCGGTTACTTGTTTAAAACATCCTATATAAATGAGCGATACTTCCTATTGGCCGGTAAGTAGTTTGTAAACACTGACCGTGGGTACGGAACAACTGGGAAATTACATTAGCAAATTGTAGGATTGTGAGAACTGGCTTGGGAAGCTTTTCTTAATAACAGTAGCTAAGTTTGATGCCTTTTTAGTAAAAGCTAATTGGCAGTAATTATCAATCTGGAAAGGAAATATCAATTGGATGCTTTCACTTATTATTCCATTCATGTTGGCTAAACTCAATATGTAACATGTCACAAGACACTTAAATGCATGTGTGTCCTCAAGGCGGCGGTAGAGAATTCAAAATTGTGATAAGCCAAGTTCTTGGACCTTTAGTTAGGTACCGTTTTTATCTGTAATGAAACCTGGGTGGTTGTTTCCAACTATGGAATCAGTTTCAAGAGTCTGCAATGTTTAACATTTATAGTATTTTTATGTTAAGAACTTATTTTACATTAAGAAATTCTTATAGTTATTAATTACTTGCGACCCGCTCTAAGTTCACTTAGTTTCGAAGTTTACTAAAATACAATAGTCAAAACTGCATTTAAATCGGTAAAGCCGTTTCTGAGATAAGCTTGCACAAACTTGCATAAACATTAAATTTTTATTATATGTATAGATATAGATTTCGTTCTTCATTTTGTTGTACTTAATGTGACTTTATCAGTAAAAGAAAGAACAAAGTGTTTGTCTATAGTATTTTTGCCAGTAATAATATAAGTATAAAAACTAGTAGACCAATTAAGGCCTTTACAAAAGTGTATCAACACATGATGTGTGAGTAATATTTATTGTATTAACTGCTGTCTGTAGGGGAGACGGGGCTGGTTGTGGCATTTTTGATATAAAATGTGTCAATTAATGATTTGTTCATTTATTTTACAGAATTATATTTTTTTAAAAATAAATAACTAGGCAGGATTATTTACTTGCAAACCTAATAGAAACGAGACCCCACACTTGGAGATGGCTGTGACACGGGGCAATTTGTTACAATAGAAAACTAACGACTAAAAATCTTAAACGACTTTTTTATGAAGAGCAAACACAGTTTCTTTATTTAAATTAAATACAAAAAAAAAGATATTATAACTACAATGTTTTGCGGTTTTTTTATGAATATAAAAAAAACATGAATTTCTTGCTTAAAATGAAACTTGAAACTTAACAAGCACTTAGGAATATTAAGAATACTTCTTGTATACTTCTTGTACTTAAATACTTCTTGTATTCTTCAACGAAAACAATATAAAAGTATCTCAAGTAACAAGTATTATAATCTTATTCGTTAAACAAAACACTTATTACAAACTAACAAAAGATAAAATTTCGTAGGCGAATTGACTCACTCTAATCGAAACAATCACTTTCGTGGGGAGTTCCCTGATGGTATCGTGATCATTGTTTCTTTCTACGTGGACATAGCGGTCTCTGTTTAGCAACCGTTGACGCTGTAAATACCTACCCCTATCACAACCAGCCCCGGTCTCCCCTATTGATTTTCTATAGAAATTTTAATTATGCCAAACTTCCTTCCTACTTCTCCTTCCGCATAATTTTCAAAAGACAAAAAAAATCCTTTACATATAGATAAATATAATGATAAAGCTTTCTAATTTGCCAAAGCTTATTTATAAAAGCACTTACTTTATTTAACGTACATTATAATAGAAGCCATCGTAGCGCAGTGGGACAGCGTCTGACTGTAAACGGGATTGGTTGTGGATCGATTCCCACTGGGAGAAATTATTATGTTTAAAACATTTTCCTTTCTACGCTCTGGTGCCTAAAACAAAGTGTGACCATAAGTTCCGCCCCTTATCACACAATGTCTCGACTTAGGGCGGAAAGTGGAGAACGGAGTGCCTTGAAACTAGGTTTTCTTTGAATATGCGGAAATTCGTACATTATAATAGTGTTTTGGGTATTTAAGAAAAAAATATACAAATTATTTGACTAATATATAATACTCATCCAATTTATTCGAGCCTTCGTAATAAAATCGAATAAAAAGCATGGCTTTTAATAGGTATACAAAGCTCGTAAAAAACGTCCACTCTGATTCGTAAAATAGATTTAATTCCATTTAAATTCTTTTAAAACAATCTAAAATGTGTAACATAAGATATATCACGTAGCTTCGTCGTGGCGTGAGACGAGGTGAGAGCATAATTGCAGCTGCTCGCGACTGTCCGCGCTCTCTAATCACTTGTAATAAGTGCTTAAGTACCACCCAGAGCCCACGCTTTAAGTAACGTTATAGTGGAGATGGATTTTTTAATATATTGTCAGCATAAAGTGTAACATAAAAAAATACATAATATTTGCTGAGTGCCTTGCGCCGGTTTTTCTCAAGTCTGAGTCATTAACTTCAGTAAATTATTTGACATTCGAAAAATGAAGCATGTATCTTCTTAATTAAAATAGAATTATTTGTCTTTGACACAAATTAAGAAAAACAGTAACTGTCAGTGTCCTTTTAAAATTGAAAGTTCGAGGCTAATTCCATGTAAACCTATTGTAAAAAAAGCCTCGTAATCGACTTCATGGATGGATGGAAATGGAGGAGGTTCTCAATTCGCCTTCATTTTTTTATGTGTTACCGCATAATTTTTTACTGCGTATTTTGATATAGTCATGTGGCACTGTTTAAATTCAGTCAAGACTCGTCTGACGAGTAGTTTTTGAGTTTTTCATAGTAATACCAACCTAGTTGCGTGATAAGCGCATTTATCTTGTATTTAATTAAAAATAAGTTAATTGAAAGCCCTAGACACAAGAATACTATAATGTCGGTTTTCTTTTTTGTTAAAGTGTTTGTTATCATAAAATATATTTATATTTATTAACAATGTTTTTTGTGTGTCCTGATGACTTATGTACTTGATATGCTGATAGTAAGCTTACAATCTAAGCCGACGATAAACTCAGTAAATGCCTTTAAGTTTTCATATTACTTCATGATTCTGAAGAAAACACTAAAATTCTTTCATATTGTAGGAAAAATCCTACGAAGGAAGAGGAATCTATGAACATGAAATTATTTTATTATTACTTCTTGTCAAAATACATTTATCAAACATTTGGCATCAGACAGCATTTTTTTCCATTTTAGAAATATTGAAGGTTTGAGAAACGAATTACACATTTCTCTAACAAGATTATAGAAGTACTATAGTAGTTCGACTTACCTACAAAATATATTTTTTTTTTTACTTTATCATAGCGGACTGTCAAACAAGACGCTACGGAAGCAAGACGCAGACGGTCTTAACTAAAGGTAACTTGCAAGTTGAAACTGCAGTTTCAATATAGCTATACTGGTTAATAATATAATACCTATACTGGTTTTATTTACGAAAACTCACACTTCCGTATGTAGGTATATATAAAAAACGCTAATGAAAACTTAACTTCTTCATGCATGATATGTTAATTAAATGAGTAATATCTACTAATTCGCTAAACGAAGTGCTAATTATATTACTGAATAGTTAACAAAACGCTTACATTAATTATTATTAAGATGTTACCAAAATAGCTCTTCATTAATTATTTAAAAAACTTAAAAAATATTTTCAGCTCATTTATATACAATATGCTAAAACATATGTACATAAATATACACTTATATTTTAAAAAGAAAAGATTGTTCTTTTTGTATATTTTTCAAAATGATTATAACAACTAGTGGTTTAACTCGCATTTTATTACTTTTAAAGTTATTAATGGCTAATTTGGCTTACAATTAGCGTTTTATTTAAATTATCTTAATTCTTATATCGTGACAAATTATTCCAAAGATTTAATCAATCATTATGAAATATTTAAAAGTCTACCCTCACAGTAATTGCCGAAATTACCGGACGTAAAAAAAAATTTTTGCATGTAGGTTCCTTTGGGGGTATAGGCGAGCACTAAAAGATAATTTCCCAAAATACCTTTACGAATGGGACGATGGGTTTTACATTCGAAGCTACGGAAGAAATGGAAAAGTGTATCAATTATCATAAAGTCAAGCCACGATGTACTGTATAAATGTACAGATTATATATATACAATATAAGATGAATGTCAGTGTATATACAACACTTTTTTTTAAAGAATGCATATCTGTATTTTGCAATATAGATAATCATAGAAACAAATTTAAGAGAAGTAGGGTCGGTTCGCTAGTAACATAACATAACACTGATAGCTTTTATAGCTGATAAAAAAAATATTAATAATTTAAATATATATGTATATATATATATATATATATATATATATATATATATATATATATATTAATACTTAATATGGAAATTGCGGTGTATTCAGTTAATTAAAAATGTTCTGGTTGCATTAGATTTATTTTTTTAATATTTTATTTAAAAATTGTCTCGCTCCTTGAAATATGAATATTGAATTTTATTATTACTACAAATTGTCTCAAAATTTGTATTGTGTATTTATGTATTTCTAAGATAACCTTCAAAACGTATTTCACATTTTTTATTAAACTAAAAATCCTTATATTCATGAAATAAATAGTAAGTATTACATATCCACTCTTGGAATGATTTTATTTAAAATATTTTAAATTCTCCGTTGTGATACCTCTGGTACCTAAACCAACGTGCGGTGTAGAGTTCAACACACTATGTCTAGTTGGCGGTCGGAAAGAGGACGACGGAATGTCTTGATACTAGGTTCTCTCTGGCTACCCTGCTAAGCGAAAAGCGTAAAGTTGCTATTAAATACCAATTGATTTACTATCAAAAGTAAATCACTTACTTTATCACTTTCCGTCCGTTTTAGGAATATTACGCGATAAGTGTGAAAACTAATCAAAATTTATGCCTACAACTATCGTATTTAGTCAACATTTTTATATTAATTTCACCTGTATTTCTATCAATCAATTCAATTGTAACGCTATTGTAGCCAACTACGTGCCGCCCGTTTTGCTTGAATTTTTACACACTGTTTTTTTAAAGCATTTACCGGATGTCATGACCTGGACCACAATAATAAAGAGAAAATATTTTTAGTTGGCTTATTTTGAAATAAAATTGTTTATAAAAGTAATTAAAATAAAAACTTAAAGAAGCAATCTCTATACTAGTGCACTTTGAGGTCGAAGAGCGGGCGCACCTTACGACTTCATTAGAGCGCGTCAAGCGAACAGTCACGACGCGCCCTTGCTGCACTGCATTGGCTGAGTAGACAGGTTAGTCCCTTGTACATGTAACCAATGCGACTATACTAACCATATAAACAAATGTTTAAAATAAATTTATTTATTTTATATTTTGTATATATAAAATTATAAATACTGCGGTCATCTTGATGGAGCGGGACATCGTCTGATTGTAAAATGGTTGGTCACGCGAGTGGTTCATACAATTCCTTGTCGAGAAATGATTATATTATATTTATTTTTATTTCTCTGCTTTGGAAAGACATGGCCCAACATTTAAATTTGACGAATAGCGTTATATTAATAAACAGCTTCTCTCCTTTTCCCGTATAGCAGCTAACGCAGAGAGAAACAAGTGTCAGGATACTTCGTTGTCCACTTTTCACTTGAATTCGATACATTACATGTTGAATGCCGGAAACTAAAATAATTAGTATGTAGTAGTCCTGCTAGCAAATTTCGAATCTCGTTTATAGTAAAACACTGATGTTCTAAACTAGCCACGATAGCGTATCAGCAAACATTCAAAAAACAATAATATTAGCGTCAGATGTCACTGGAGTCAATTGACTCAAATATCATTATGTTTGAGTAATAAGAAAGTCTAATTATTACAAATAAATTATTGTATCAATCAAACTAATATTGCTTTTAAATAATTTAATTTAATTAGATTGAGGTATAGTACAAATTGTGAGTAATGGTTAAGTTAAGCCCTAAGCTTCAGGCACGCCCAGGCATCTGATAATGTCTAAGGTTAAAGACAACGATTACCTATGTCCCTAAACATAGAATGGCCTTTAAAATATATTAAGTAGAATTATATTTTGAATCGATCATACGAACACTTGATATGCAAGTTAGCGCATTCCATTTTACTCGACAAATCCCAGTACGTTTATTAAATATATACATATTTTATGTAAGCTTCCTTTATTTTACTTAAAATAATAAGATCTTTGATTTTCACGATTACAACACATTTTGAAATGAAACTATTTTGTATTTTTAACCGGGTTAATCGCGTACCTACGTAACGACCACGGAATACTGTAAAGTGTTCAAAACGTCGGGTTTCTAAAATGTATTTTCGGATACCAAAGATATACGCGATTAATCCTACCTTATTTCCTTATCCTACTTAAATTGTTTACTAGAGTCTACTTTGTCAGAGTCGCTTTATTATGACAGAGAGAATCTAGTGTCAAGAAACTCCGTTGTCCACTTTCCGTCCGAAATCGTGCGAGCCATTATGTTACAACGCAATTAACATGCTTACTTTTCTGTGTGTCTAATATTTATATTTTTCGTATTAAAAAGAAGATGTGGACGCGAAAAGTAGACTTAGTTACTCCTTATTATATTAGATATCTGCCACTAAAAGGCCTCTCAAAATCGGTCCAGCCGCTCCAGAAATTAGCCGTAACAAACAGACAGACAAAAATTGTAATAAAAATTATTTGGGTATATGTATCACGTATACACACATATTTTAACAGTTTTTAAAGTGTTAATCACACACTTAGGCAATTGAAAAACATATTTTTAGAAAACGTATAAAAACTTGAATGAAGCGGGATTCGAACCCGCGCCTCTTGGATACCGTCCAAGCGCTCTGACCGCTAAGCCATGCGTTCTACATCCAGCTACGTGCGTGCAGTGGTTATTTTAATATTACAAACCCGATTCAACTCAATTCCACTACAATTTTATTTACTTGTATACATTTGTAGGTGTTTTAATTTTTGTGAGTAGTTTAGTTTGTTATTCACCCAATTCTTCCAATCCATCCAATGAACTCAATAGCAAATAAAGTATTTATAAATTAAATTTCCTTAATGATGTAATAAAATAATAATAACCCATACAATTTCATTAACGATGACACAACGTTTAATTGTTCGTCGTTTTTAATTACAAATGACAAGTGTGTAATTTTTAGATAATTAATATTTAATAGACATGCAATTCAATTAGAATGCGAAAAGTTAATTATAAAGAGCATAATTTATGTTTATTTATATATATATTTTTCTATTTACTTATGAGAATAATTGTTTTTTTCTTGTTTTATTTTATGATAATTTTATGTAAAGCGTTTAATTCAAAATGTCCTTTTTCAAAAACTTAGGCGATTAATCCGGTTCAAACAGTAAAAACCGCGAAAATCGATATCTTTTCATAATATTCAATACAAGATTGCACACAAATCGTATGGCCCGATTATTTTCATCTGAGTATCTTAAAATATTGTAATTATAATTATACTATAGCCAAAGCAGGACTTGTCTTATGTAAATATAAAGTAATACACTAAGCTAACCAAAAATGCTTCATTCTTCTCGCTGAACTCTACTCATAGTCTTTTTATTACAAACTTTCAATAGCTCAGTCACAATAATTACTAAAAAAATTCGATAACCTAAACTTAATTCTAATTTACTTTGCATTATTTGTGCTATTTGCGACATTAACATTGTGAATCACGAACAATACTATTAAGTAGTAGAGTCGAAAGCCTGGCTTCAAGCACGCCCTGCGTGATGATATCTTAGAATTTAAGGAAATTATTTTACTAGATTCTAGATAGTGGTTTCGCCCTTTACTTAAGGTTAGCGCTTTTGGTATTTGAATTCGTGTTTATTTGAATAATTCTTGTACCTACTTCGCGTTTCAATTATCGAAATGTTAGATAATTGATTTATTTCTATTTAAATATGTAAATTTATAGTGCTTTAAAAGCTTTATTCGTATATAATATGTAAATAATTTATTAAACAAATCACAGTGTCAAATTATAAAATATTATGGCTTTATGATATTTAACATATTCGTGTAATGATCACTAAATAAATCACTGTCGAAATGTTCTATTTCACAAAATAAAAATAAGTTTCTTTCATTAATGAAAAAATTGCTTAAGCTACAGAAATACAGCACACTTTGTTTTTTCTTTCGAGTTCCACTTTGAAACTTAAGTTGATAGCATGAAGGAAGTGTATAACTGCCTCAACAAATATTTCTATACTGAGAGAAATCACACATCTTGGCACAGTCAGTCGGTTAGTCGGTACAGCATCTGACTAAAAACGCGCTGGTTGTGAGTTTGTATCCCACTTGAAGATATGATTATTTTTAAATTATTTTCATTCTCCCGCACCACGAAGTGCGCTCTTGAGTCCCGTCACTTGACAGGCAATGTTAAAAATTCCGACGGAAAGTGAGTCTCTGCAGACTGACTCTAGGTGCTCTCTGCCGACTCTGCTATGCGAGCTGAAGCGTGAAGTTTCAATAAATATGTCTATTGATAAACGTCTTAATATTTTGTGCGCTTACATAACAAGTTCATTGAAATACCTACCCAAATATAAACCTTTAAGAAAATAACTTAATAAAATTTCGTTTCTAATATAATTAATAAATGTCTATAAACTATAATATATCGAGTTGTAATAAGCGTATAAGAATTTTGCCATAGCTGGATGTAGAACGCATAGAATAGCGGTCAGAGCGCTTAGACGTTTCCCAAGAGACGCGGGTTCGAATCCCGCTGCGTTTAAATTTTGTACGTTTTCTCGTAGCAATAGTCAGCGTTAAACTAAAAATATTCTTGATTTCTATTCTATTACCATTACAAAGTAACTCAGTAGATTACTAAGTTTTATTACTAAATAAACTAGCAATGTAATTACATACTTTACTTTATTCGGCGTTTATTTAATTTAAACTATAAAACAATATTAACAATGTGGTACTGTAATAAGGTAATAGCCACGAAGTTCACGTAATTACAAATTAGAAAACGTGTCTCGTGCCTTGCGATGGTTAAAGAGATAGCGGAAAGAGTATTCTGGAGGATACTTGATTTTATTTACGACATAAGATATACAAATTATTAAGTTTTTAAAATCTTTTCAAGTGTTTGAGTTAGTTGGATTTTTTTATTTTTGTATGACTATTTGTTTCAAAAACAAAAAAATATATATTATATATATGAAATGATATATATTTTGAATATTTTTCCGCATTGCATTGTAGTCAGAGAGAATCTAGTAAAAAAATCCAAGTTTCCAAAAGGCGCGGGCACGAATACTGCTACGTTCAAATTTTTATACGTTTTCTAAATATGTTTTCAATTTCCTAAGTGTTTGATTACACTTTGAAATGTAAAAAATAGTATCAAGACATTTCGTTCGCGGCGATACAGCGCGTTGAGTGTCGGACTTCAACACCGCGCTTTGTCTTTTTCATCAGAGAGCAAAAATAAAATAAAATGTAATAATCGGAATCAAAACCATAACCAATCATGATACAGACAAACACTGCCCCACTGCGCCACGACAGCCTAGAAAATGAATTTAAGTAAAACTTTACAATACATCAAAAAATAGTTAATTTTCAATTTTGTTCGGAATAGTCATTTTAGTAAAAGCACTGGGTAAGCTGTAAGGCTTAATGCAAAGGTGAAGCAACAGCATCTTAACAATCTTATCTATTGACAACTTTACTTCTATTCTACCATTCACTACTAGGAAGGTATATTTAATTGAAATGAAAATTAAGTATATAAATATTAACACAATAAACTTTAATTATTTATTTAAAATAAATAATTATAATTTATATTTATTTATAATTGCTCGAACACTAATATCTATGCTATTAATTTTAATTAAAAGCGATTTTACGCCAAAGTCATTGTATGAAAAACAGAAGTATTAAAAAAAACAAATTTAATTAAGCAATAAAAATATGATAAGCTTAAAATCCCATTTAAAATGAATATAAGTTAGGGCAATCTTAAAAATAAACGAAAGGAAAGATAATTGTGATAATAGCACGTTTAGTTGATTACACAAGACTCAGGCGCAGAAAATGTCTTAATTGTTTTGATTAAAACACTCAGCCTGCCGCTATCATACTCGTATAGCTATATAATTAGTCTTGGCTTTCGAATGCTTTGAAATGTAAGCGACAGCGAATATAATGTGAAAAAGCTAAGCAAGACAGCTTCACACTTTTTTCCACGTAGCAATATATATACTCATAATATACTTATATTACACAATAAATATATAATGGATTGTTATATATGTGGTATGTAAATGTTTAAGATAAGTATGATTTTACCTAATTGCATTTAGTGAATTATTTAACTATATTTGTGTACCAGCTGTGGCCGCGGCTTCGTCCGCGTTGGAATTCTAAAATAATACTAGCTTAAGTTACTTCTTATTACTTCAGCAATCTGTAAACGACGAAAGCCCGACAAAATATTGTTCCAGATTAGCCGGAATAAACAGACAGATACACAGACAAAAATTGTAAGAAACTTTCTTTTCGGATACGCACCTTGTTTACATATGCGTTTAGTGAAAAGTGGGTATTTTAATATTATAAAAAGACACTTCAATTTTGTTTATTTATATTTCTATATTATAATGATGATATTTGTTTAATATGTAGCACTAACTAGATATTTTTATAATTTTAACTTTATTTAAAATCAGCCAGATTTGATTTCAAACTATTAACATGAAATATATTATCTGTCAGATGTTTGATTCATGTACAAAATTATGATTCATTTTTTGTGGTTTTTTTTACATTAGATATATATTCATTAATTTTTCATTTATATTTTATTCTTTCACTTATACCAACATATCTTAAAATGCTCAGAAGTCAGTTATAAAATTTAATCGGAGTTATAGTAAAAATAAAATTTGACACATTTTACGAGCAATATTTCTCAGACATTCACTATAATGTAAATTGTAGGTAGTGTAAGTGAGTAACAGAGCGGAGAAATAAAAATAATTTAAATATAATCATTCCACCGAGTGGGATCGAACTCAATACCATCTAATAAATAGTCAGACGATGTCACACTGATGTTGGAATTACCTATGAAATTAAAGATAATTTAGTTTTATAATGTACTACAGACACATGGGCATTTTTGTTGAAACAAGATTTTTATACATTTATTATATTCCCTGAAAAAGAAGCTTTAAATACAGCCTAATTATTTACTTAGTATTTTTTACTGTAAACTTCTTTTAATATGATTAAATTTTTTTCAAAATTTAAATAATTTTGACGGACATTAATGTTATCCTAATCGAAAATAAAAAAAAATACTGTCATAGAACTTTTATCTCGACCTCATATAAAAAAGCTAACCCTATACTTACATGAATATTAGAAAAGCTCATAGAAATTAAAGAAACGAGCCGGCGCCTGACATTCCATAGTTCGGTATAATTAAAGAATACTTAATTGATGTCAAATATTTGTGGTCACGGCAATTGCAGGCTCAGTACAGCGTGGCCCGCGGCCGCTTACTGGAGAGGGTGACAATGCGAAGTAAATATTTAGGAATTGCATATCTCAAAGCAATCATTTGTAAGTGCATATCATGCGCCTCCTTTTTAGTATTTGATACTGCCTCTCTTTCTTGGTGATAAATCACTTGATTCTTCACTTTTTAAACCGGTTCTGTAGAGCTGATGAAGTTATGTGGAACCGACAATGCTGACGTTCTTATATACAAATTGCTTGTAATAAATAGCCTTGAAGAATATTTTAAATTCGATTTGATTTTGTCCATTTTAGAAAGAAACATGTATTGTAAGTGAAATTCGAACCCGCTACTAACCGTTGAGTACCTATAAGTATATTATTTTGATTATATAGGTGCCTATGTGTAAAATATATCTCAAGTTAACATGTGTAATGAACGCATTATCAACAATGATAATTAAAACTTAAAAACCTCACCATGCCAGGTGTCTCCACTAAAAAGTGTTTGATAACATATGTAATTTGGCTAATTAAAAATTCCTTGTATCATTTACCATTAATATAAGAGAATTAAATTTGTAGAATGTCATCTTGACAGCTTCTTCCTGCATAGTAGACAGAGATACTAGAGAACCTAGAGTATCAAGACACTCCGTTCGCCATTTTCTACAAGGATTAGACATATATTGTGTGTTGAGTGGCTGAACTCAACGCCGGACTTTGTTATACACAATTTGATATGTAAAACATATTTAGAATTATTGTATAATTAGCTCACCCGTCAATATAAATTGTTAATGAGCACATTTTTCATGCTTTAGATATAAAAAATATTCCGACTTATTTCCGTAATGGTGTATATGCTTAGAACTATTTAAATTTCTTTGAAATAATTAAAGAATCAGTTTATAGACCATCAAATATTGGGTTCGTCACAGCAATTAGTATCAGAAGGCACACACCGGTACCACTTAGACAATAATGTGGCCATGAGATAAGATATTGTATTACATTATGGGAATCTACTAGAAGTTTTCGATAACTCAAAAGGATAGAAAATTTTACTAAGTAAATTGATTAAGACGCGGGCGTAATATGGCGTTTTACTTTTATAATTGGGTCGATTCATTTTTATTACTTACGATAAAGCTTGCGTTAATGTGTTTTATATAATAATGTAATGTAAAGTAAATATAATCGTTAATTTTTAAATTTTAAAGTTCTTTTTAATCTCAATTTTCCATCGTCCATTTAATGTTTATAAATGGTAAAAATATAAAATTAAGTAAATTAAGTTAAAGTCGTTGAAATATTACATTTTATTTTAAATTAAAAAAATATATAATTGAAATATCTACAAGTTTGTTCTCTCCGTTGTACAAGGAAATTCTTTTTTTATTCTAAATGTCTCGAATTCGGGTGGAAAGTTGGGAACGCAGTGTCTTCACACTAGGTTTTCTCTGCTTACACTATATATAAGATATATGGGGAAAAGCATGACGTTGAATAAAAAATAAAAATGATATGTAATTTTATATTTCAATATAGTGCAATTATGGTCACGTTCAAACCATCTAAAAATGTTTTGAATTTCTTTTTTTTTTTATTAAAAATGGGAAAACAAAATGTGTTTGTAATAAACATAAAATCTACATATATAACACTAGCTGCCCGCTCGACTCGCGTCTTCGTCCGCTTGTACTAAAAAGCGCTGCAACAGGAAATAAAATATATCCTATGTCACTTCTGAATAGTGTAGCTTTCTTATTTTAACATTTTAAACTATTATTCACACACTTAGGTAATTATCTATCAATTGATAGTGAAGTATAACCTTCTGTTTGAGTAAGAATTTTCATGATAGGATGAGTATTTCCGAAGATTATCCCCTACAGACAAACAAAGTTAGAAACAATACCTATTTATAATATTAGTATAGATAGATGATTTATACTGGAATTCTAAAAATACATTGTGTAGTGACATTCCTATGTCAAAACAATTCGACTAAAAGATTATGCGAGTAAAGAACCCCAGTAGCCGGTGTTTAGTGAGAACAAATACAACAGCCTTTGACTAATTTCCGCGGCGGCCTCACAAAGCTGTTTGCTTATCGGCGCCCACGCACTCAGTTATCATATAGCTACCTACATACATATGTTATATATAGCTTTTACGGTTTCAACGCTTGATGCTTCTCATAATGCGAGATTTAATGGTCTACGAACTAACATTTAGCCGTGGCTTTATTTAACCTAACCAGCTGCAAGTTTAATTTGATATTATTTACTGTTTTTATAATTTTCATTTATTATAAATCATTATTAAATAATTTTTTGAAAATACCTTAAATAACTGTTGTCTTATTATTATAGTAGTTTAGTATGAACGTAATGTATTCATGGATGAGTTCGGATAGCGATACATCTACAATGTGGACGGCAAGAAAGTTATCAAAATAGCGTTGAAATGACTTTCTTACATTGATCAATAGACAGTTAGATTGATAAATAGATGAGACAGATAGGAAAGCTAAAAAATATTAATCCAAGGTTTATTACATTACGGACATTTTAATTCTTAAGATTTTTTAAAGCTTTTTATTCTTGCTGTTTTTTGCGCTTATTGTTGTAACATAATTTATTCATAGAAATTATGCAGATGTTTCGACTGATCTTGATTCTTGACTGATTTCAATTTTCCCGCTTTATTACGATTGAGCAGCGTTGAATTCCGCCCTCAACACGTAATGTATCGAATTTGAGAACGGTGTATCCTAGCGCCTGCTCTCTGACTAGCGGAAAAAGTGTTAAATTGCAAAGTCCTCACAATTATGAAAATAAATGTCACTGTTTAGTTTTGACTAATAGGTATAGTTACTAAGGCTAGTGTTGTCACATTCTTACAAACTTTGGAGCATGTGCGTAAAATAACACTAAATTATAATATAAAGTAAAAAGAAACGAGAAGCAAAAACCTGACCCGTGCTCACTTAAAAGGACATTCATTCACTAACAAAAGGGACTAATTTGAGGCGCTTTCTTGACCACAATATACAGTTTCTATATAAGAAGACCACCTTGAAGATTTACCAAAATATCAACTTCTTTTAATAGAATTCAATTGTATAGTAATAGTAATAGACATAATGTACATAATGTGACGTAATATTTATGTGCTATTCATAACGAATTTTAACGATGTTTAAGCGCGTATTAGAAAACCATACATTTATTAGAATTGTTTTTTGTGTTTTGATTTCAGGTGACTCTTTTATGAGTTTCAATTTATTCAATTTTGATACTTGTTCTGATATAATTTGTATAAATATAAAGACTAAGGAAATCAAATAATGACGTACGTATAATCTATGCAAATATGTAAAAAAAACTTTCGACCCCTTTTTAAAAAAAACATGTAGACTGATGTATGAAACTGCATAGTTAAAGTTTATATTAAGTAGAAGTGTAGAAAGCCAATATTTTATATAATAACGCATTGGAATACTTTAAGATAAAAAATATGCTATTTATTTGGCATATATTTTTGTATAAAGTGACATACCTACACGTTGCTATAGTAACGCTTATTTTACGCGTCAATTATGTTTAGTAGGTATATACTCAAATATATTTTGTAAACCTCGTAACAGTTAAGCAAGTAAAAAAAACACTGTCCTCAAATACAATTGTATGAAATTTAAGAAAAGAATAGTAACAATACAGACTTGGCGAATCAGCTGCTCTCTTCAATAGATTTCAAATAACCACAGAATGTGTCAGAGGCGTGAAATTGATAGACTATTTAATTTCTCTTTAAAAGTTACAAGCGCCATACTTTGGTCATTCGGTAATGGGGGTGCCATACGGTTATTATTTTAAATTATTATTAATAAAAATGTTTTATGAACATAGTGAGTTACAGCTTCACGCTTTTTCCCGCTTAGTACTAGAAATACATAGATACGTATCATATATATAATTTTTGGTAGGGAATACCAACCATGATAAATAATATCATAAAAAAATATTTATTAACTTGATACCCGTATCAGTTAGTCATAGTAGAATATAATTTCAATATAATAGTTCCCCTGATCGAAAATTGAACTCATAACTGTTGCGTATATAGTCAGATATTATCACAGAGTCACGATGATCTCACCACATTAATTAAATTATGGTAATATTGTTAACAAATGGGCAAACTGTATAACGCATAAATACATACTATCTCTTTCTTTCTTAGGCGAAATCATAGATATATGTGCTTGTTTCTTCCTAGTATAATCGAGTTTTTTTTGATTGAGTCGATATTTTTTCGAATCATCGAGTATTCTGAGCAAGTTTCAATTTCATACCAATAAATAAATTTCCAATAATGTCATGTCACTAAGAAAATTATAGACTAGCAATTAATAATTAAATTAATTTGAACGAGATTATCAAATCTATCTTACTCCACTGCACAAAACAAATTCATAGAATAAATGAAATAGCTTATTTTCTAAGTGTGAAACTTAAACATGACGTTCCAAGGACTTTTCGTTGACAAAAAATGTTTGTAACGAATGACCAACACGCCTACAAATCTTTGTCCTTTAATTGCCGCTTGAGTTCTGCAACGACGATATTTTTATTAATAGAAACTTGAGAAAGCCCACCCCATTCTCTTTTTAATATTTTATATTATTATGTGAAAAATGATTATTGCCTTTGGCAATTATTGCAATTTAAAAAATACTATTTCAACCACGTATATTTTAGTATTGATTTATTTTTGAGGCCATATTGGCGGAGTGACATTTGACTAATACTGGGAATGATTGTATTTGAATTAATTTACAATTTTAAAGGAGAAAGTATGTCGTTAAGATCCACCACTCAACACGCAATGTCCCGGATTCAGATGGTAAGTGGAGAACGAGGTGTGTATAATAAAATAATGAACATAAGATTCTATTAATTTACAGGCAACACATAAAAAGTTGTAATGAAATGATTATTTACTAGACCAATGACAAAAAAATGGTCACAAATTAGAAATCATAAAAAGAAATTCTTGATAAGAAATGTCAGATAGTATGAAAAAATCCTCTTAGCTCGTCTATGTAATTCTGAAATAACGAACTTTGTTCTGTGGAATCTTTGCTAGTGATACCTAATGATGTTGTTATGCGATGCAAACGTTCTTTGCATCAAAGCTATTCTTAAATCTGGGAAGTATTTAGTTTGAACATATTATTAAAATAGTTATTTCCAATGTAGTAAGATATTTTTTATCGTTATTAATTTCATATTTTTATCTATATATATATATATATATATATATATAAATTATTAATTAAATTAATAATTCAAGGACTTGAAATTGATAAGATTTTAACAAGTATATTTTATTATAAAACAGTTTTTAAGCTATTGGCTGAAAAGCTTGTTTGCATTTGGCTCACACTTTCGTTGTACATATTGTTAAAAATTGTGAAAATTATCAGTAAAAATCTATAAAATTTATATTGTTCTGTTTTCGCCGTAGTAAAGTTAAGTGTGGTATTTTAAGACATTCTTAGAACGAATAACAGTTTCATTTGCAAAAGGTAAGCTTTAAAACTTAACTTTTTACACGATACCAAAATGGCGGATCGGAAGCCATTTTGTGTTTGCAATTTTAATTGGAACGATAAAAGGAAGTTTTTCGTGGAATATTTTAAGGGAATGCGGTCGTGAGGCGGTAAAAAGTTTTATCTGGCGACGATTAAAATTCCGTTTTCAAATGGAACAAATAGGACCTTTTTTGCTGAGGCACGCCTGTGTTGTCACCTGGGATACCAATATGGCTGACGCTAGTGATAATAATTTACAAAAGACAAATATCCAAAAATTATACAATTATTTTAGAAATATTTAGATATAGAGGCTTTCGTGTGGTAGTGGGACATCATCTGGAACTGCGATGGTTGTAGATTCAATCTAATGTAGATGAAATCATTCAATAAATGATGATATTTTAATTATTTTAAGACAAAGTACGGTGTCGATTTACACCGGCGACTAAACACTCAATATCTTAGAATATAAATTTAGGTAGTAAGCGGAGAACGGAGTGTCTTGATATTAGGTTCTCTCTGCCTTCGAGGCTATGTGAAGATATAGAAATGAAATAACTAAAAAAGGAATTTATAAATCAGTACACTTATTAAATTTTAAATAATAAGTATTTAATAAATCATGTAAAATATAAAAAAACGCAAGTAAATTGACAGTAACCTAATATTTGACATTTAATGTCATAATGTCTACATTAAATCATATGTATATTTACAAATAGTTCCATTTAATATGAAGCAAATAGCGTGGCACATAAAAGTATCAACCATATCATTTAGAGACCAGCACTAAATCAAAGTGGGTGTATAAATCAAACAAGCCCAGTGTAGAAGCTTATTTTTAGTAGCGTATGCTCAAAAATAGCAAGGTATTAATATACGTATATTAATTATAGGTATACATTTCTAAATGTTTTGACGTGTACTTAACTATAAATGTTGGTTTTAGTTACCTACAGAAAAAACAGAAAGAAAATATATATATGGCGTTTAGAAGTAATAGGTATTCTTAATATTAAAAATTGTTTGATTTATGATAAAAAAGATATTTCAAGAAACGATAGAATCATATTTTTTTGTGCCAGTTAATGGCCTCAACCCAGACAAGACTTCAATCGCACAAGCCGTTATTGTTGCAATGTAAAAAGTATATTGCTCGGTTTTTCAAGTTTTTATAATTATTATTGTAGGTTTGTATATTAATACTTGGCTTACACATTTTGAATTAAATTAATCAAATGACGAATGGTTTAATTGGAGTTTGGCTTCGCTATTCAGCATGCGATGTTCTCAAATGGGTGGAAGTTAAGAAAAGAATAGCCTTCTCTTTCTTTACCTTTATACACCCTGCCCATCCAAAAAATAATACTAAGAAAATATATGGAATGAAATATTGGTAAATTAATTTAACATTAAAATGTATGATCTCTTTTAACACAGGCTATATGCATATAATTTAATATTAATTCAATGAGTATTAAATTAATATATTATCAATTAAAATAAATATAGTAAATTTGTATAAAATGAAATAGCAACATTGTATATAGTACGTAGGTATTTTCTTAGATAGTATCTATAGTTATTTCATGGTTATAAATCATTCCGCGTAACTAATTAAAGAAGTATAAGTAGGAATATGTCAATTAGCAGACGTTTTGCCGCGTCACTTTTTTTATAATTAAAAAAAATATATGATTTATGACATTTGTTGTAACTCGACTCGTTATGAGGTTACAAATTGTCTATGCCTCAGTGTCATATAATGAACAGTGTTGGGCGTTTAACGGTTTTTTTATCGATAAATTGTTTCTTTTTAAATAGCTGCAATCTAATTATGAGAGGAAACGTCTCTACGCAAAGTTTCAAGCCCTTTACAGGTTATTGGTTCCTTAACGATACGATAAAAACGGTGAACAAATACAGATTCTTTTATAAGCAAGGGTTACAGCAAGAGTTGTTCTTGTTAATAATTTAATCTAATGTTTCTAGATTTGTGAACTGTATAGAGATTTTATGGGCAATGATATCAAGAAAATAAATGAAATCAATATTATGAAAATAATATAATTAAAAAAAAAATAATCAATATATATAGTATAATAATCAATAGTATAGAAGATACCAAAATGTAATATATTCTCAACATCATGAATTATCGATAAAACATCACTATATGTCCTATTCAGTTTAAACGAACACTTCCTTATCAATTAGCGTTTGGAAATACATTTAATTGATACATTTAACAGCAGTTCTATTCTCAATAGAATAAGAGCTATAATAAATTTACGCTGATATTCCCTGTCTGATTGGGGATGAAACGTTTCTATGGCATTCCGTTTTGACATTCGTGTTAATCGACTACAGGTGTGCGTAGTTATTTCGAGAATGTGTTCCTAATACTTATGTTTGAGTACAAATATTATGAATATTAAATACTCGAATGCAGTTAGGTATAAATTTAAATTATTGTATGAAAATATTTTATTTTAGATATTAAAAGCTCCTTTTTAAAACGTAATTTAATATATTTTACTAGCATCCTACTTAAGAAAGTTTTTTAGGTAGGTCAAAATGTTTAAAGCACTGTTATAATATTAGTAAAATGCTTGTTGACTCAAGTTATTTTTAATATATATTTGTGTAGAGCTTTAGTAGTTACATTGTAATTTTAATAAATCTGTATGTCAAAAAACTCAAAACCCAGTATGTATACCATAGTTAAATAAGATTAAAATTTTATTTATATATCCCAATTTATATAAAGTATGGGTACTCTACCTACTGCTGGAAGTGAATACATTTTTTCAAACCATAAATTTCCCCGATCCTTCTTTTTGCTTATATCGCAAATATGTGTCTAAATCATATGAAAGAATTCTCAGCATTCCTGAAACTTAATTATATTTGGACGTCAGTTTAGATACCACATCATTTTCATTGAAAATACTTTGTAACATGTGCCATTATTTTCTGCTATTTCCACATGTTTGTTAATTGCTGTTTTTACATAGATATTTACGACCGTGGAATTTATGCAATTTTGGGGAATAAGGTCTGACTCTGAGAAAAGTTCTTGTTCATATCTGCATACGTAAACGAGACAATGATTTTGTATGTACTCTGGCCGGCAGGGTCTGCTTCCAATTTTAAAATTGGAAGCAGACCCTGCCGGCCAGAGTTCGTGTAAAGTGTAGGAGTTAACTCCTACACTTTACACGATCTTTGACATCGTCAGTGGTTAGACCCATTGGCTCTCATATCCTACTACACGACATCTAGCCATCGCTTCCTTGGGCAACCGGAAGGTCCAGGAAGTACTTCTTGTATGGTATTGTATGTTACTTAAATAGTAATTTTAACTAGCACAGTTGCGCATAAAATTCCTTTTATCTTCTATATTATTTATTAGTTTTCTAATAATTTAAATAAATAAATAGTCACTTGTTTTGCATAAACTTTCTATTCTATCTGCGGTAGTTAGGACTGTAAAATGTACAATCCATTTTTTTTCCGTAATATTAGAAATTTCGGATAATCTTTTCTTAGTACTACACACTCTTAAAGGACCTTTCATGATAAACTTCATTTATTTGCGTCAAGTAGTGTTCTCTGTGCGTTGTCTGTTACTCAGTACTTACCTATTAGAGTTTTTATAAACAGATTAACAGTAACTATATAACAGTTTCATTTATACTCAAAAATAAAATAATTTACTAAAAAAACTAGCTAGATACGCTTATTTATTGTCATTAAGTCTAGTTAAAGTTATTATTTTCAATATTTTTGCTATATTTACTACAGCGTGCCATTGAAATCCGTCACTCAACATGCAATAGGTATCTCCCATACGGGGAGTAAGCGGAGAACGAAGTGTTTTGACACTAGATTCTCTCTGATTACACTGCTACTATGCAAGAAAAGTATGGGGCTATATAAATGCTTTTTCATCATTGCAAATTGGTACTTAATATGTACATTAAGTACCAATTTGCAATAATGAAACAGTATTACAGCTTTCCACGGAAGCTTGGGAGTTTCCGTGGCTCCGGCCACTGGCGGTAGAGGGGGAGCACTCTGAGGTTTTAGTAGGTATACGGACGGCCTACATCTGCCAGTGCGGAGTCCCACATAATCGCGTCCGAATATCCTCAGGTATCACGTTAAAAAAATGGTATTAGAGCATTTACCAGTACTTTCGATTGAATCTTAATTCAATATATAACATATCCGAGATAATATCAATTTATTAATGATAAATATGAACTAAATTCACACCATAAACAATATGGTATTATTAACGTCATATTTCTAATATGAGAAACGAAGCTTTGGAAATAACAAATGAAATTAGCAAAATGAAACCTTATTTTTATAGAAATAGAGTCGTTGAAAACGAATCATTTTGCTTATTTTTCCTTCCATATAATTATATCTCCCTTCAGAATACTAAATAGGTATTTAGTAGCAACTATTATAAAAAGAGAAGGTTATATTTGTTTGCACATGTGCAAGAGGGGACGCGTTCACCCCAAGCTTGCTTCAGTTAATATTAGGGCGGTTGAGATAATATAACAGCCTCTACGATATTTTGGGAAGCCGAGTGTGAAGTGATAGGAAATTGTTTATTTTGGCTATTTTTAAATGTTTATTTTGAATTTTCTATTCAAATAACATTATAGTTGAACATTTGTACGAACCTAGTAGAACAATAAAAATAAATTAAATGTAATTCATCACTATACATAAAGTCTATCATTACAATTTAGTACAAATATGTTTGTAATGCAATTTAAAAAGTTATTATCCTATAATAAATATAGTTTTTATTTAATGGTGTTTTCTAGCAAGGAGAGGCAGACAGAACTAAGTGTCATGATACTCCGTCCTCTTCAAAAATTTTTCGAATTGCGTTTGGAGTGGTGGAACTCAACGCCGGGCTCTATCTTATAAAAGCGTGGAATTGAAAATCATTAAAATATAATCACATAACATTATTAATTACACACGCAGCCTTACATTGTTAATTAAAATAAAGAATTTTGTTCTCAAATGCAAAATAGTGTTTTTCTATATCAGATGTTTTATATGTAATTTAATATGTTGACGACGTGGAGACAAAGATGAATAACATATGAATAAAATAAATAAATAAATCATACAAGCGAATGTCATTACAGCGGCAAAGCGGTAGTAAATCACGAGCGCTAATTTGAAACGGATCCGTAAACAGCGCGCCGAAATTCACCAAAACGCTGCCCCTGGCACTAATCTCATAAAGGGAACCAGCCGGAGAATCTCTCAAAAGGATTTAACAAGCGGCATTCACGACTGCTCATTATATTTTTATACTTTATACCTCTGGTGGCGGACATAAAGTGCGCGATCAAAACGCGCGAAACCCTACAAAAGGTAATTATGTTTTGATTCCTACAAAAAAATTGAGTATCACAAAGGAGACTAACGAGATAAGAGCGTGCTAAATCGCTCTCCCCTCGCCCCCGCTCGGATCAATTCGGCTCGGAACGGTCGATTGGCTGAGCGGGATGGCTCTATCTATGGGGCGGAGCTCGTTGCGGACACGCCCCCGGCCCGTGCGAGGGTCTCCGCCGCTCCACGCCGGCCAGTCAACCTCCGACCGCGCCCGCATGCGTACACGATCCCACGATCGCGATACTAGTGTGAAACTGTGCTAAATGGAACTGACCGGCGTTCAATGTTAAGGAAACAAAGATACGAAGACAAGGAAGTGAACATGGCGATACAGAGTGTTTCAAGATACCCGAGCAGCCCCGCGGAGGCCACCGAGCCGCCGAAGACGTCGCGGATCAGCTTCAGCGTCGCGTCCATATTGGCCGACACAAAAGCCAATCAAGTCGATGAAACGGCTGAAATGATAAGACATCACCGTACGATACCTGAATCACCGTTGAGACAGTCACCGGCGGCACAACCTGAACTGCCCGGCGGCAAGTCATTATCGCCGAGCCCGTCGTCGCAAACTCCTCCTCTAAATCTGAATGCTTCAGCAACTGTAACATCATCTGATGATGAATACGAAGATTCTATTAATCAAGAAGATTCTATAGTTGATGTAGAGGACTTGCAAAATGGTGTTCCGAGTGATGATGATGATAGAACCTCAACACCAAATGAAAAAGAAAGAATAGGCCCGATAAGACCGACACCGTTCAGCGCTCTAGCGGCGGCTGCGGCGGCTTACCACGGCCTAGGATGGCCTGGACCTCCAACAGTGGTTCCTTCATTCGGACCTCTGTTCCAGTCACATTTTCCAGTTGGACACATTACAGGTTAGCAGAAGACATTTGTCATTTTATAATATTTTACTTATTTTATAAGTTTTTTTATAGATTTCTACTTTATTAATTTTTCATAAATATTTTTTGTTACCGTAATTTGTGGGTCGCCGCAAAAGAACTACGATTTACGTAAGGAACGCCTCTATCCAGTTCTACTTGGTCATCAATCATTTTTTTGTAGCCTTGCATGGTATGCGTTTGTATGTTTAACTTTTATTTAACTGATACTTTCTCTTATTGAAAAGTAGCTTCATTTATCAATTGTTATGTATCTATTTATTTTAATGGTTTTATATTATAACTAACTGTAGCCTGTATCTTTGCGTGAAATCTCGTGTTTTCTCGTACCCGTGGAAATTTCAGGAAATACTTTCTAAGTGTATCCTCCAGCCAAGTATCCTACATTACCAATTTCGGCTTTCTACACTTATCTATTTTTGTTGTGCGGTTTTATTTATATATTTAAATTTGATAGGTGTATAAATTTATAAGCCTTTGAGGTGAATAAATATGTTTAATAATATACATCGACTCGTATATTATTAACACAGTTTCCTAACAAATTAAGCGGAATTTAATTACAATTATTATTTATAATTAAGGATGATTATGTAAAGTGATTTAACTCTTGCAATTATTTTATTGAATTTGTGGTAACTACCTAATTATTTCTTTCCTACAACTTTTTATCCGTTTACGCAATTATTATACTGATTGTAAATTTAGTCTTATTAGAATTTAATTTTATATGAGACTAATTAGCTAATCTTAGTCTATTAAAAATATATATTTGATTTAAAAGAAGCTTCTTTAAGCTTTTACGAAACACCTGAAATTCATAAACGGCAAACCTTGAAGCAGCTATCGGAACACGATACGTAAATCCTTACAATCCCTCTCAACCGGTTACAAAACAAACAGTCAAAGGGGCAAAGCCGGTACATAAATAACGGATCTGTCGAAACTCGAAAACAATATCCACGATAAGATGGCGGCTTCAGCCTGCCGTTTTACATATTATGCCCAAATGGTTGCAGATTTTTGTGATCTGATAAAGAAATTTAAGTTTTATTTTGTTGGTGCCAAATTGCGTCTGCAATCTTGTTTGGATAATATAAAAATATAATATTACTTAATTAAAATAAAGATTTAATATCGTCGCTTGTTCAAATTTTGTTAATATTAAGATAATTTTACTTATATAAATTAAACTTTACGTTTTTACCGCATAGCAGGGTAGTCCGAGCAAGCCTATTGTCAAGACACTCCGTTCTTTACATTCCCCCCGAAAGTGGGACATTGCTTGTTGAGTGGTGGAACTCAAGTTGCGCTTTGTTGTGAGGAGACATGAAAACTATTTAAATGTAGTAATTATAACATTATATGATTATTTGTTTGTAGAACATTTTTAAACATGCATTTAACATTGTGATAATGGGGAATATTTTAAATTAGTCACATCGGTAATATTATAATATTGTCGATGCCTTCGTGGCGCAGTGGGCAATTGCAAACGCGATTGGTTGTGGGTTCGATCCCCATTCGGAGGAATGATCTGACTCTCTTTCTCTTATTATCCTATTAAATTAAATATTAAAAAACGTGAAGCTGACGAAGAAGAAGATAAGATTGTACACTACCGTTTTAACAATTGTAGACTAGTAAATAAGTTGCTACGTATATGCTTAACTATAAAAAAGAAAAAAATATATAGAAGCTAAAACGGTATTTGTTATTTAATAATTGATTATGTGTGTTTAACTTTATATAAAATATGTTCTGGACACTAAATTATCTAATGCATTACTTGTGGAAATCAAATCGAGTTTCTAATCGCGTCGCCGCTGTTATTTTAAAGAATAAAGAATATTTCGAAGTTTAATTAATTTTAATATTTGTTTTTTTTAAAGAAAATTAAGAATTAAGGAAGAAAAGGTATAATTACGTCCATTTTTCTAACAAGTACCACCTACCTCTAGCATTGTTTAGGAACAAGTTTGCGTGATTGTAAATAGTTATGAGAACAGATTAATTTGAAGCATTCTACAATAATAGCGTGCTTATCATTCAGTTATTATCAGTTGATTATAATACAATAAAATGCATGTTTTTTTTTTAAATTAATAAACATAATATTTCTATGCAGGTCAAAGGCATACTCGTACTTCAGCGAGTTTCAATAGATTATAAATAAATTATTGTACGCCTTTGTGCTACTTTGTAAGACGTGTTATTTAAGTAAGAATATATAATGCCACGTTCAAATAAATATTATAGGTACAGAAAACTATTTAATAAACGATATAAAAAGAACTTTGAAAGTTCCTAGTACAGTATCTTTAACTATTTTTAAGGAAAATAACATAAAATAAATTAATTTATGCTTGAAAAAAATGTATGCAAAGTTTGCCATTTAATTCAAGTGAGTCGCTAGTAATGTAATATGTTTGATATGTTTTGCGTTCTTATTTCACTTCCAAAAATGTCCAAAAGGGATGTCAAGCAACTGCACTTGACGAGCAATGCCTCTAAATGACCGGACCAGGGAGACCGGAGTGAATTTATTTAATTTGCCTCCTTCTAAATGCTGTAGATGATAGATAAATTTATTATTCTATAAATATAATAAAATATATACAATTGTGTAAGTGTGCATAAGTATTGAGCGCAAAACGATATTGCGACGGCTTCTATACATTTAATTGCATGTCTTCAACACATTTGGCGTGTGACACAGGTCACAAATGTACGTTAATACGACTAGGCATTTTAAAACAGTATTTCAATAGCCTTATTAATATTTTAAAGTTTTTTTTACTCTTACGCCTTTCCGATTTACGCGATAGTTATGGAGAAAGTAGTCAAGACACTCCGTTCTCCACTTTCCGCCTGCCTTTCTGCGAAACATAGCGTGTTGAGTGGCGGAACGGAGAAATTAGAAATTATATTATTGTAAATATAAACTGTCCACAACCGGAATAACCGTAACCGTCAATATATAAGCCGTCTTGAACGGTTTCCGACAGGAGAGGGTTCGAGTCCCGCTACGTTAAAAAATTTATACGTTTTCTAAAAATGTTATCCCTGCCCGTCTTAAGTTTGTAAATATCACTTTCAAAATATAATATGTTTCAATTTAATTGCACTCAAGCACAAGTTAGATAAACATATGATTATTATCGCTTATCAAATGAGAGCATACCAACGGCGAAAAAAAAACAAACATTCGCATGCACTTTTAATGGCGCATTGTCACGTTACTTAATTTATTTTCAGTTTTACACTAATTAAGTATGTTTCTTTGCGTTTATTTTACGCTCGTAAATATGCCAGACATTTCTTCACTATCATAAATCATTAGTTTCCTTTATTTATGTGAACTTATGAACCATAGTACAATTGGAGTTTGTAAATTAAAACTTTAACACCTATTACAAGTTTTTATAATTTTGAGTTTGTGTTGTCTTTTTTTGTATGTAACCTAACGTAATTATCCATTTTCTTTAAGTATGTTGGTTACTATGTCGTATATTATTTACTAGCGACCCACGCGCGGCTTTGCTACTAAATGATAACGGAAGTTTACGAAAATACTGCATTTAAATCGCTTTAGCCATTTCTGAGATTAGAGTGCACGAACGCACAGACAAACAAAACGAACACTATTTTGGGTTCTACATTGATAAATACCCCCAATTATATATTTTCTTACATTTTTATTATATGTTTAGATATTAAACTTTGTAACATAACCATTAACACTGTTATTACAAGGCATACGTAATTTAATTCTCTGTCTGTTTTTTTTTATAAATTTAATTGCATATACCAACGTGTGAATTAAAATAATGGATCTAGTAAGTTTCCTCCATCAGCATAAATTTTTAAAATACGTTGCACATTTATTATTCACCTAAGTATAAAAACATATATAGATAGCATTTTGCTCAAGAATGCAATAATATAAACATTCATTAAAATTTTTCACAAAAACGTATTTACCTATAGAGTACAGAAAAATAAAAAAAATTACTAGTAAATAACAAGTGATCGAACCAACATGATCTTGACATGTGTTATATAAACCATCGAAGCGTAAACGGCGTTTTTTTTTATGCGTTGTTGACGTCACATGCATATGCATGCTTACTTCAGTATCCGGTAAGCGTTGAAAAATAAACAATAAAAGGCTTATTCTCTTATCGGCACAATGGCCTCTTACCTTTGCCAAGTTAAATACGCGTTAATACGACTATAACTTCGTATTTTCCTATTTGTTTACGAGCATAATAGACTATTAAGTTAAATTACTAATCTAAAATCGTACCGTGAAGTGAAATTGATGAGGAAATAATTTTTCTCCGAGCCAGTTATCGTTCGCTGATTAAAAATTAGGTTATAATGGTTTTGTTTACTTAAACAATAAGTGATATGGCGTTTGGAAACTCAATTTTCTTCTATGCTATTCATTATAAGTTGAATTGATACAATAGTATGTGGAACTAGTTTAAAACACAAAATATATATACCTATTGGCCTTTTTTAAATAACATTCAAATTTTGCGCTCAAGCAAGTTCTAAATAATCATCTTATAAAAATTAACTTATCCTATAGACATAATAAATACCAAATGTTGAATTTTTTTAAATATATATGTTCTACATTACAAATTTGAACCCGCAACTATCGTATGAAGGTAGGCATGTTCCAATCAGGCTAAATTAGGCTTTTGGTTGGGGAAGTAAAACATTTTAAATACTGAAATAATATTCTAGACAAAGAGCTTGCAATGTCCCGAATTCTTGGTACTAGGTTCTCTCTGACTACCAAGTTATGCGGGAAGCTGTTTTTTCTGAATAATGTACTTTATTGATTACATATACCTTCCTTCTAAACGAAAACGTAGAACAAATAAAAAGAAAAAAAAATTAGGTGACTCGTTTCAAAAAAAAAAAAATAGTTAAAAACATTATTTGCATTCGAGCAGCGGTGCAGTGTCAAAAACCCGGCGCTGCCCAAAGCCGCAGGCTTGTTTGTGCAAATTGACGTATTTAATCGCCTACCTCGTTTCGTGAAAGAATGCATTTCGCGAAAAAAAGGGAAAGCGACTGCGTGTTTTAATGGGCATCTCTAATTGGTCACCGCATAGGTGGAGGGCAGAATTTCAAATTGCACAAAACATTCACCATTAGATATGCAGTTCACGACAAAAAGTCAAGTTTACCGCCCTGGATGCCGTAAATAAACTTTGCACGTCAATGATATTTTCTTTTAAGCATAGTAAATGGTTCGGTTCTACGAATTGCGTGTGGTATTCTGTCATTTGTGGCATAGTCAAAGCGAGCTAACGTTGTGCCTATCATTTTACTTGCTTTAAGTAGCGCACTTACGATTTAAACAAATGTTTTTGAAATTACCACACGGTATACTATAAAGTAAAGGGTTGTCCAATTAGTGTGATTGTTTGCGAGCTCTAATTTGCTCGTGCAGGAAGCACGGATGGCATGATGGGGATCCCAACACCGTATAATCTTCACTTCTGATGTTATCTCAAGATTTATTATACTCTGTCATCGCCCGCGAGATGGCAGCACGCATCACTGAAGACGCTACTGGATATATGTTTTTAAAAACCGTCATTTTAAACTGTACGTTTTGAATATTAAAGTATATTTTCAAATTGTCCACAACGACGCGACCTCCCATAGCGGAATTAATAAAACCAAGATATTTACATCTAGATTAACCGCAATTTAAATCTTAATTTAAAAAATAGCATCAAAATAATCAGAAACGTCTATTGAAACTATTTTAAGAATTGTATAATTTGAAATCGCAATACAGTAACTCAATCAGGCGACTCGCACGCAAACGAATCGATTAACCGCTCGGTTACCGTCCGCCAGGCGGAGCCACGCGTCAATAAAATACTTGTAAAACTATCGCGAAATGAATTAAAACAGATGGCGAGCCAATTAGGAGGCAATCGTGCAGTACTAGCAACAAAAAAAAAACTTCAATCCACACCTCAATTGATATTATTGCGACCTAACAACCAGACTCTAAGGTCTATTCGAAATGTAAAAGGTATCGTAATAGGGGTTTCGGGTAACCGCTAACGAGTCGGTTCGATAAGAGTTTACAGTTACCTGATAGACAAATATGGACGTATTTATCGTTGCTTTTGCACTAGCTTTATGTCTCGGTGTAATATTATTGTACGGTAATGAGTATAAACTGAAACTAATTCGCAAAAAAGCCTAATAAGGGTTGCCTCGTTCCGTATTTTTTACATAACATAGGTATTTATTGTAAAAAGAATATTTAAGCTCTGACAAAATGTAATGTTTGATTTATTGAATATTTTTAATGATTAAAGCTAAGAACAAAATTGCTACATAATACATAAAAATTAAGTTATTTCTTAAAATAAACATGAAATAAAAAGGTTTTAATTAACAATAATATATAATTAAAGAAAAAAAAAATTATATTATATATGCGATATATTACAACTATAGTGGTGAGGGCACAATTCACTAATATATAAATAATAAATATATTTTTACATTTTTTATTTTTAAAGTGTTATTTTACTTAAAAATCTAAATATATGTTTTTTAATAAATATATTCCATAATAATTTCGACTATCCATTTCCCACAATAAATAAATGTAATTTAATTAGCATATGATCGTTGATCCCATATTTTTTATAAACTACACTGAAGACGACGCAGATCTATTAAAACACATTTGGACATTTTTTTTGTCTTGAAAAAAGTCGTCTTAATACTTCACTCACACTTTTTTGTGTTTTTTTGACGAAATTCACATTCGGTCACCAGTTAGAATTCAACTCATTCTTCAAGTTTATTGAATAGAAGCGACCCGCTCGCGGTTTCGCCTGCTTAAACTACATGACTACACTATTTCGTTTTTCGCCCGCCATAAACTTGGCTTTAATTTATAATTTAAATGGCTGTATCTTTTTTATGTATGAACAGATTGGAATGAAATATACACTAAATGTTAAGTGAACCACAATGCAATAGTCAAAATGCATTTAAATTGGTAAAGCCGTTTCTGAGATTAGCGTTCACAAACAAACAGACACACAGACAAACAGAAAAGAAAATTAAAAATCATTGTTTTGGGTACATGCAATACAGGGTACATGCTTCTAATATATTTTTTTTCATGTATCTTCCATGTACAGACAGCGATCAGTTAAATTTTTATTATATGGATTATATGGATATAGATGTCGATTATAGTACTATATTAAAATTAATTGTTTAACATCCTTAATTAAGTTTTTACTAAACTAGAATAAATTTACTTCTAAATGGCAAAATTTCGTTTGAATTCGGTCTTCAACGACCAAATATGGACATAATTATTAATATACATTTGCATACAGTTATTATAAGGGCTATAAATCTGTACAGCTATACACCCATTTGATTTACAATTTTTTAATTAAAATAATCGAGTGTGTCAAATTAGATAATTTGTCATCAGTTTCGGCTCCATTGTATTCGGCCCATAAATAACGACCTTCTTGGAAATTATTTGAATACCATTAAGAGAATGGAAGCAACATTTTTTAAACGTAGTATTCATATTTTTAAATGTTTTTTATGTTACAAATTATATTTAAACCGACTTACCCGACATTTAAAGGTAATATTTTTTTGTAAGTAAAATGGTAAAAGTCAATTTGTTTAAGTGTATAACATATACAAAGTATCAATTAAAACTATATGAATGTTATGTAAATATTTTATAATATTTGCATATCAATAAAGATTTGAGCCTTTGAAATGAATTTCCTCAATTTATATCACTTGTTTCAATGCTGACTTTATCACGTTATGTGACTAGACTAATGGCGTCTAATAAAAATAAAAATATATTTCACTAACGATTTAAAAGTATAAGATAATATTTATTATTTCACGGTATATAGTAGCTAAAGTTTAATAAAATATATTTATCAATGCCTCGCGTTAAATATTCGAAAGAATTAATTTCGCGATGAGCAATTCCGTGTGAAATGATTAGCATATGCTAACGTGAAGCTAGTAGCTTTTGTAGTGATTAGTTAGGTAATTAATAATTGTCTACGCTAACTTGGGATATTAAAAAGAATAATTGCAGGCGAAAAATAATATATAGAATTTCGATTTGGTCTGGTGCTTATGCATATTAGCATTGTATGAGACTATTATTCAAGAAATCCTCAGACAAACACACATTTTAATTTTTATGTGAATGTAATGTTAATATAGTAAGTTTATTTTGACGTAAATAATTGAAAGATTTGACATTTCAATGACGTGAGGACATATCATTAGTATAACATGTTTAGAAATTTTTTTTTCGATCGGAAAGAATCTCTTTATGACTATGTGGAACAGCGTGGGAGTCGGGCGCCCTGCGGCGTGGCGGCGCATGCGCATTAAGATGTTCATTTATTAATATTACGTACATTATGATTCAAGTCTTTTCTAATATATTTTATTGCGTTGTTGTATTTAAGCTTAATGAATTTCTTTATCATAGCATTTGTTTTATTAACGATTCAACAATGGGTTTGTAGATGAGTTTCACAAAAGTGTGTAACTGGATGTGCAAAAATATATTAATAATAATTTAAAATCTATTTATATAAATATAGAATGGTATGTCTTATTAGCTTATTAAGTGCGAAAACTGTTAATTAAAATGATAAAAGAGTCTTAAAAAAGTGAGTAAAAAAGGAACTGGCTTTGATTACTTTCCCTACATCTAAATTATAGGCGGTACACGTAAGTAATATCCGAAAAGAAACTTCTTTGTACTGCCAAACTTTGTACATAAGCCTACTGAGCTACGATGGAGTTTAAAATTTGAAATATTCTTAGTAAGTTACCAATATTGTTCTACGTAATATAAATATAAATATATATATATATATCTACAAATGAACTTTGTACTCCAGATTATTTTAATAACATCATGATAATGTTTTAATTAACATGTCTAAATTCACAATGTAAACATATAACTTTATTGGCGGCAATAAAAATTGTGAGCGTTTATATATTAAAAAAATTGTAATAAAGATATGAAGCTTAATTATAATTTAAGCCAATACATTATTTGAGGCCATCGTGCAGCGTCTGACTTTAAACGAGATGGTTGTGGGTTGGATTCACAGTCGAAGGAATGATTATATTTAAATTATTTTCATTTTCCTATTCTAGTAACACAAAGCGTGGCATTGAGCACACTATGGCACACTATACCCTGGTATGCGGGAAAAGGCTGACAACTGAAAAAAAAAAACTGAACTAAACACTGAAAAAAAAAACTTTTCAACGGGAACCCATAGCCGTAAAAGCAGGAGATATAGGTTACAACCGTTCTGAATATGCGATAATGGTGTCCGTTGCTACTACACAAGACATTAACAATAATTTATATTGAAATTTAAATAGGTTATCTCATTTCGAGGTCATGACATTAGAAGATTATGATTTCTTTGTTTTAATTATTATTTAATTTTGTAATATTAGCTATCGACTTCGACCTTTATATACTTGAATACGATCAGTTATTATTTAAAATGTTTTTCAATTTGCTAGTTGCTCAATATTCAAATTAAAAGAAATTAGTATCGAACTCCGTAACTTGACTTAGATATATACTTTTTGGTATATAAAAGGTAAGACGGTGGGAATCATATTAAATGGATCCTTCGCAATTGGGATACAGTAACTTGTTTTTTCACCCACCATGCCAATTTCAATTTTTAAAATAACTAGCAATTTTTAAAAATAAGCCATTTAGTCCTTAAGTGTAGAGTATAAATATTCAGTAAGTACGTCTCATGTCATGCTCCTAATTATAGAAGCATTCCCAATCAATTATACGAAACAAAACGACTTCATTTGTTCAGGCTCGAGACACATTGTTACTTGCTTTGGTGTATCTTTTTCATTGTAGGTATAATGAGTAGTTAAACTTTAAATACATAAGTTAGAAAGTAATAAACGCTATTGTTAATAGACATTGAGGCTATCGTGGCGTGGCAGTCGTATGGCGTCTAACTGAAAGCTCAATTGGTTGTGGGTTCAATTTCCGCTATGGAGACGAGTTTATACTTATAATATTTTTATTTTTCGGTCTGGTACCTAAGATAAAGCGCGTGCTTGAGTTCCACCACTCAACACATAAAATTTTGATTTCAGGCGGAAAGATGACAACGGAGTGTCTTGACATTTTCCGTCTTGACAGGTTCCGTCTGACTACCCTGCTATGTGGGATATCACTTGTTAGGTTTTTCTTACTACGTCACTACCGATATATATATATATATATATATATATTATCATTTTAGAAGCGTTTTACAAGTTAAAATTAGTTATAACTAAAGGTAACAAATTATTTTTTTATTTTTTCATAGGTTTTCTCAAAAAATACGGAAATTGTCTCCCCTACACATCCGATGTTCTAAAATTGCCAACAATTTAAACAAAATGTACCAAGTAATTTCTAGCTAAATCACAGAACTAAGTCTGAACAAGCAATCAAGTGTCAAATGCTGGCTGCGCGCCAAAATACTAATGCCCCATTGAATAGCGCTATTTGTAACGTCGACTAAACTGTAACGGTATTTAATAGCTGGGCCATAGGAATCATGAGAATATAACAATTTTAAATTTGTATTATACTAGTAATATTCTTAATATATAGAACTTAAATAAAATTCAATAAAATGAAGCTATCGTGGCGACAATGTTAAACCAACGGTAATCGCGATTGATTGTGAGTTCAATTCCCTATCAAGGCATTATCATTATTTAATTATTTTCATGAACATTCTTCGCTCTGGTGAACAAGGCAATGCGCATCATTGAGTAACCTCACTCAATACGCAATGTCACGATTCAGGCGCAAATTGAAGAAGAAAGTGTTGTGACACTAGGTTCTCTAACTACCCTGCTAAGCAGGAAAAAGCTTGTAGCTGAAAAAAAAATAGAAAATATAGGTCTGTATCTATAACCATAGATTCAACATTAACTTTCATTTTTTTATATTATGAAAACTATCTTTTTAGCGCAAAAACTACATAAGTACTTAAGTAGGCTTAATGTTTACACACTTTTATTAGATTCAGTTCCATTGATCTATCATTCAATCTATGTACAATCTTGCAACGCTAATTCAATAAACTTTTTTAGATTCTATTGAAAAGTGCGCACGTGTCCGGATCCGGATTTTTGCAGCATAAATCTTATATCGTTGCCTGGGCAATCAGGATAAGGAGAAATATTAAGCGTGTTCCTTTTGGTTTCTTTTTTAAACTATTATATTTATAGAGAGTGTTTCTTACCTAATTTGCTTCACGCTTTTTCCCGCATAGCAGGGTGGTCAGAGAGAACCTAGTGTCAAGGCACTCCGTTCTCCACATACCACTTTTCCGCGTTGAACTCAACGCTACGCTTTGTTTTAGAAATTAAATTTATAATAGTTATATTTATAGTATTTATAATAGTTGCGAAGAAATAACAAAAAGTATTGAATATAAGCATCCCCCCGTGTGGGATTGAACCCACAACCGTCGCGTATAGTCAGACGCTGTTTTACTGCGCAACTAGCATTTGTGCTTTTACCTGTCGGACAGCCTTTTCCACAGTAGATACTTATCAAATTCATTGAAATCGTTGCTTGCCAGTAATAATATAAATATATTAGCTATAAAAAAATCATTTCCTCTTCGTTGAAATAGAGAACAATAAGTTTTTAAGTACGTATTTATAACAACGTCCTAGTTTAAAACCTTACATTTGAAATGGATAGTATAAAAAGCTCTATTAAGGAGAAAAACAAATGATTTTCGATCGTTAGATAACTTTATAGTATGTATTACAATAATGGTTAAGTCGACTATACTTTTATATTGATATAAAAGATTGAATGAAGTTGATTTAAAAAAAATAATATTAATTGACGGTTGAAAATGTAGTTTATTGAAAAAAGCACTCTGATTTAATCGTCTTATTTTATTTGGCCTCGACAGAAACACTAGACAAATTGCGATATTCGTATTTTTATAACTGTTATAATTATATCACGCTTTTTACTCCTAAATAGGATAGAAAAAGAGAACCTAGTGTCATAACACTCCTTTCTCCGCTTTACCCACGAATTCGCGCCATTGCCTGTTGAGGGGGGGTAACTCAACGCCATGCTTTATCTTACCACACCAGGTAAATTTTATTTAAATACATATAATCATTCCCTCGTGTGGTGATCGAACCCACGACCATCGCGTTTACAGGTAGAGCTGTCTCGACGTCAAGATGGCCTTTCCAACTATTATTATAATATAAGTATTAGGTACTAAAATGAATCATTAGCTTAAATTAATAAAAATTAACTTAGTATATCCGCGTACTCTATGGCCCAATTGAAATGAATGGTTTGAAAGGAGTTTCGTTTGATCGTCAGATAAATATTGTGGGTGTAGTTTTGGAATTCGGGAAGACTTGTTAATGGCAGTCTTTGTTTCAAATGTTCTTGAGATTTATTGATCCACATTTTTTCCTTTTCTATGACACTGATACCTACTTTGTTATTGTATAAATAGACATTTTAAATGTACTTAATATTCAAAACATGTTTTTTTCCTTATTGAAAATTTATTTTGCTTTATAAGCGAAGCCTTTACCACTCAACACGCAATGTATCGATTTCGGGCTGAAAGTGGAGAACGGAGTGTTTTGACACTAGGTTATTCCTGACTACCCTGCTATGCGGGAAAAACGTCTTAGTACATGATGAGTAGTAATATTGTAGATTCAAATCCCAATTAAGGCAATGCAATTTCATCAAATACAGTACATATTTACTAGGTTTAATTTAAATTGACCGTTCACAGCTTAATGTCTTTGGTTCGCTGTATACTATGCCAGTAGACTATATTATAAAGCCTACGAAATAAGGTAAATAAGATGAAAGTATTACTACATTTTGTATTAAATTAATTTATAAATTTTCATCGTAGCCTAGTGTTTATCTGTAAAATTGTAACTGTCTTTTAGGTGTCATCATATAAGTAAAATAAGATTAAAAATTAACATTAAGCAGTAGCATAGATCGCTTTAATGCTTCATTAGTACAGTTTCAGTAAAGTCGGCATTCCCGCCTCTCGTACACTGAACAAAAACGTCAGTTAAAAACATCGGAATGAATGACATACCACGCCTCGCACGATTAATGGTGGTGCTCTCACAAAAAGCAAACATTCTCATTAATATATCAACTGTCTTTTTAGCACGGGAATAGTACGGTCAGAATGTGAAATTTAAATTGATTTCGTTAAAGTCCCCCATATAATATAAACCATTGTAGCGCAGCGCTTTCCCTTTACATAGCGTGTGACGTATGGTCGTGCAATCGATTTCCAATCTAAGGAATTATATTTAAATTATTTTCTCGAATGTAGTCGGATAATGGAGAATGGTATTATGTCACTAGGTTCTCTCTAATTACCCTGATATGCAGCAAAAAGTGTGAAGCTGAAAAAAAAGTAATAGATTGTCGTTAAACAAAATTCAAAAGGAATCGAGTATTCTTTACTCTCTTTGTGTTATGGGTTTGTATTCCAGGTGTAAATAATATATAACTTTTATATGTTATCGCTTCATAAATAATTATTTAAGGAAAATTATACTAATGGGTTTAATTAGTTATTTGTGTTATGGTATGATATCGAAACAAGGCAACCGTTCGCGGCATTTATAAAAACCAACTCACGTTTCGAAATGCCAAGTGCATTTTAATACGTGTAATTAATTAATTCTTTTATTGTTCTTTCTATGTACAATACTTAAGTATAAAAAACAATTTTTATCGATGATTATGAAGTAGAAGACTTAAAAAGAAAACCAATAATTTTAATATAACGTTACATGTACTTTAATACGTTACATTAATAATGGGAGACAATAGCAACACTTAAATTTTAAAGCGTCGTATTTCTTTCAAAGCTTAAGACGTGTATAATTCAATGAACATCTGCACTCGATATCTCTTAGACAATTAACAGTGGAACAGTTTCTCGTGTAGTATTTTTAAACACGTAATTTAGTTGCGGACAATTTAAGGACTGTTACACGTGACGACTGATGTAGTTAGGTTTTGTTTTACTAATGACGGCTATCGAATTAGTTTTCGTAATAAAAATATTTTATATCAATCTTTTAAAAATGGAATACTACGTTTTTTATATAAAGACTTCTGATAGGTTTAATTTTTTTTCGTATTATTGTACTTAAAACAATTACTCATAAGAATTACAATTTTTTATAATAATACTTTGGATATGAATTATAATTATTTTGTCTATTTATCTTTATAAATAAAGTGATGCAGTGGGTCAGCATCTGCTTTGTTGTAGGTTTCATTCCCACTCGGAGGAACGATTATATTAAAATTATTTTAATTTCTCTGCTCTTCTAAGACGAAGCGCGGTATTGAGTTTCGCCATTCAACACGCATCGTCTTGATGTAGGCCGGAAAGCGGAGAACGGAGTGTCTTGATATTAGAGAGAACTGTAAATACCCTGCTGTGCGAGGAAAAGCGTAAAGTTGTAAAAAAATCTTTATAACCCATATCGTCTTGCTCTACAATATTGTCGTAAGCGCATACATCGCCTTATTTTTATTTTGGAGCGCCGGCAGCTTTGACGTCTAACAAGACATTAATACTCATGAACTTTTTTCATCTGTCACATAATTTACTTTTTTCTTGCTTCTTGTGGCCCATTAGCTATTAAGCGACTCGTGGTGTTTGACACCGGGATTAATATGTTGAAATCGTAAACGCCGTCGCCGTCAATATTTCTACTGTACACTTAGATTTCATTCAGCTATTTTAAATGGATTAATCGTTTATTTTATAAACATATACATTAATCTAATAACATGTAGGCTACGGATGTGATGAGTGCTGTAAAGTGAAAAAGACATATTTAGAATACGTATAAAAATTTGAACGCAGCGCGATTTGAACCCGCGCCTCTTGAAAACACTCCAACCGTGTGAACGCACGGCTTAACAGTCAGACACTTAGAAAGTTTTTCAATTTCCTATGTGTGTGAATAACACTTTAAGATATGTTTAAAATATTCTGCATATGTTATTAACTTTTATATGCAAATTTTGGACATTTGAAAATTTATTACATTTAAAAATAATTGCGTATATCAATTTGTTATTGAATTACCATATCCCGTTTCCTGTTTGCGAATATTTTACAACATAGAAGTTGATTAATAAAATCTTACGCTTCCACATTTTTTATGATAAATCGATTTATATTTACGATATTATAATCATATAATCATTTAATTAACGCGCTATGTCAATTATTGTGAATGACAAAATATAAATAGATTTGCGTATGCCGAAGCCGTGTTATCTCGCTGGCCATTAGCTATCGACTTTCTAACGCCCGTACAATCAATCAACTCGTAAACGTTAATTAGTTCCTACATATTAATTAGTACCGATATTGCCTATAAACGACTTTTATCAGTTATTAGTTAAAATACTATAATTCATAAAGATTAAGTGACACGGTTTATCATTTTGTTTCCCGTTAGCGGGCGATCGGTCGCAATAATGAGCGCTAAGCTTTAAATTTAATCCAATTAAAAATACACATTATTTTTTATCTTAAATATTATGTTACTTCTAGTAGCGTTGAGTTGAAGCATAAATATTATATAATTAGCGCTTGTGTATCTCGAAACTTGATTTTATCGCACTGTCGTAAATATTTGTAACTAGACCCCAGATATCTTATGATTCACAAATTAAGTAGATTTTGAATGTCGATATACACACGTGTTGTAGTACGCAGTTTAAATGAAATGGTGACGCTATGTTAATAATCAACAAATCTTAAGCATAACTTAAAAATTACAGACGAAGGTTCAACTAAAAAAAAATAGCAAAGGCTTTCATAACACTTTGAATATAGCCCTACTTTTTTGTGTCGTGTCGACACACACAGGGCTAAATTCAAAATTACCTTTGACTTAGTAATTTAAGTTCTAGTAACATTTATATATGGGAAGATAAAATTAATTGCAATTCTAGATTAAAATTCTGGTAAATTAGGAGATACATAATTTACAAAGTGCCTTATCTGAACGTGGGCGACAATCGAAATCTCGGTCAACCGGTCTCGGCAATAAAATCTCAAAATTGCGTATTAATACTTGGTTTATTGTAAAATAATTTAAGATTACTTTGTATAGATGCTATCTGCTTCGGATCGCGATTCGTTTCCTTCGTTGTTTTATACTTTTATCGTACGATTTATTGAGTAAGGAGCGGCATTCCATAGAAACCTTTGGTTATTGAGTTGTAATGTAAGGCTTTTAGAGGCTAGTTGATTCAACTGTAGCGCAATGCGGTATAAATAATGTTTTTCTTTATATAAATTAAACTACTTGCTAATATGTTTTAATATATAAGACATAGTTCCTGTTCTTATTTGCAAGTTTATCTTCAAGCCCTATTTCTAACCAACTCGTCGAATTTGCTTGAAAATTTACGGACGTGTCCGGTTGCGATGACAACATTGTTTTAAATTCTTTTTTAAACCAATTTATTATTTATATGAAAACAATATAATTATTATTATACATACAATCATATAATTAATATGGAGGATTAAAAGTTGGCAATTTGTTTTAACATATTAATGTATTTATTTCGTTTATTATAACTATATTTTTTTACTATATGATAATCGAGAAGTATAAATATTTGTTTCTCCACGGACTGTTATATCTTGAAAATTTGCGACTGTAAACACGATTGGTCGTTAGTTCTATTCCCACAAGGGGGAATTATATTTATTATTATAATTCCTTTACTCTGGTAAGACAAATAAAAGTAATGTGTTCCGCTACTTAATACACAATGTCTCGAATTCAGGTGGAAAGTGGCGAAAAAAGGTATCTTTACACTAGTAACTAGGAACCCTAGCTAAAAACAATATTCGTATTTAAATATTTATTTAACTATATTTTCTTTTACAGATGCCAATGGCGAGCCTCCCAAGCTAAAATGCAACTTACGGAAGCACAAGCCCAATCGTAAACCTCGCACACCCTTCACAGCGCAACAGCTCCGTGCGTTAGAGAGCAAATTCGTTGATAAACAATATTTGAGTATAGCTGAGAGAGCCGAATTTTCTTCTTCGCTAGGACTATCTGAAACACAGGTAACATATCTTATTATTTTTAAACTTCAAGCATTTTCTATGTGTACATGGCATAGATTTTATTTTATTGTCTAAGAAAGGTATTTTTTTAATTATTAATAATTTCTATAATCAAGACCTATTATATCGTCATGACCTATTATACTAATATTACGGTATACAAATGTCAATTAAAAACTTTTAAACGCATAACTACTAACGTTATAGCTTTTATAAACCCGTTCTTAACTCCACTAGGTCGTAAATATTAAATAATGAGTAAAGAACTCAGCTAATTATTAAAATATGTAGCTACTATGTTATCATGTGTTGTAAATTTAACGCAATAATTTATAATATTTATGTAAAGTAAAAATTTTTGGAAGCATTTAATTTCCAATTTAACCATTTCGTTAACGTTAAGTAAATTAAATTATAATTACGAAATTATTTATGAAATTATAATTTGTAAGTTGTAGTTTTTTATCTGTAGTATAATTTAAATATATTAACTATATTTATCTGTCTGTAGGTAAAAATCTGGTTCCAAAATCGACGCGCCAAGGCGAAACGTGTGCAAGAGGCGGAGATAGAAAAGCTCAAGATGGCTCAGTTTTCCCGTCATCCACATCACATGTACCCGCATCCCCTTCAGCAGTACTTTCCTCATCATTTAATGGGGCGACCTTTGCCGCCAATGATGCCCCCACACTTGACAATGCAGTCAGTACCAAGTTCCCCTTCGCCAAGCACACAGACAAGCGGACAACAATAAATTTAAATGTTAGTTAGTTTCAAAAACCAAAATGTGTGTATAGTTTTTTTAATCTAATCCTATGGGGGCTATGTTGGATTTAACCTCGTTGTATATATTAATGCAATAGGTTTAGAAAAATAGGGCTGTATCGTATTTTTTTTATTTACCAAAATGAAATCTGAAATCAAAATTAATTATTATAAAGAAAGGTTAATTAGGATTTTTAAACATAATCGGAATAAAATCATTGTAAATCATTTTGTAAATATAGTTTTAAGTAATTGTATTCTGCGTACATATTGTATTATTTAAAACTTTTAGTTGTCTATAATTATGTAGCACCAAACATTGTACTGTATTATATAAATTTATTTTTAGTACAAAATTATTTTTACGCAAATTATCAGAATTTCAACTATTTAAATCTTGTAAATTATAAATATTTGTAAATTAATATTTGTACTTGTGTAATAAATATATTAAAATTCAATGAATTAAAACGTCTTTTAATAAAAATACTATTTGAATTAGTTTATTTCCTTATCAAAAGAATAACTGCGGCATCTAATTTAATGTCATCTTAATCCTAGTGGAATCTTAATTTTAATGTGAAATAAGATATTTACGTACGGAAATCTCTTTAAGTGTATAAGAAAAATATTTATTTTAGCATACTACTAGTGTAGTCCAATCCACTCAGGGGAGGATTTATATATTATAAATGTGTGTGTGTTGTGTCCCACCACGAATGTAAAGCATACTTGTCTAAGGACCAGTTATAACGAGACCCAATGCTTACTAAGCCTCATATACGAGTACATACTACACGTAATAAAATTAACATATTTTTTGCTACGAAAACATTATATTATAAATAATTAAATTTAATTAATATAAATGAAAATATATATCAAAAAAGGTTTTCCTTAGGTTTGGCAAGACAAAGCGTACGTAGCACACACAGCGTTGAGTTTCAATGATCGATATAATAAACAATGTCTCGAGTTAGGCGAAAAAGTGTGGAGCCTTGACACTAGTTTCTCTCTGCCTAGTCCGGCGGACAAAGCTAGAAGCTGAAAAAATTATAATTATAGTATTGCAACAACAAGCAATTGAAAATGGAGACTAAAATTTTTTATAATCTTCTATATTTCATCCCCAAAATGGTATAAAATTATTAAATTAATTTTAATTTAAACTACAGAAATACAGTAGACAGTTGCAATTAAACCAAGCATATAGTTTACCTGTGATTAAAAACTACTGCAAAGTGTTCCAAATTGTATTTGCGAATACCAAATAATACTTGATTAAAATAATTTGATGTGTAAAACTCTAAGAAACTAAAGATCTTATAGCAAGCAAAACCATGGCAAATCACTATGCACATATTAATTGCTTTAAGATAACCGTGGATTGACGTATTCGTTATTATTGTTGTTACGGCGTGATCCATGATTTTTCAACTAACTCGCTAACGATAACGGCGGCGATGTAATATGAGCGTGGACCACTAATTTAAATAAACCTATTAAAGTTAATTGTGTGATAGTAAGTGGGGTCGGGTCGCGAGATATGTTCTGATAACAGAATACAGTGTGTTTGGTTTTTTGTATGACGTACATACCTCTAGCTTTTATATTATGATAAACAATTATTGTTTAGCTTGAAAAGTTTTTTCTTTTCTTTATTGCACACAACAAGAAAGGAAACAAATTCCACCCGAAATCAATACGTTGGATGTTGAGTGGCGGAACTCAACGCTGAGCTTAGTCTTCCCACTATCAGACTTCACTATCAGAGCGAAGGAATAAAAATAATTTAAATATAAACAGTCACACGCTTTCCCACTGCGCTACAATGCTCTCTGTTTTTTTATGATTTGCTTATGATCCGAATAATAATTGATGGAACTTGATTTTAACTAGAAGAAAATTGAGAATGGAAAACGATTTATTGAGTAGTTTAGAAACACCAACGTTACTTATGGCAACAGCCTGTATACAATTTTTGGCGCACTTATAACATAACCTAAAAATTATTTTTATCAATGTTTATGGCAAACAGATTACCTACATCGACGATATTTGGTAATTTTTTTTAGACATTTTGTTTAGTTATAAAAACTATTTTAGTTTCTATTGGTCGTCAACACTTACTTATATACCTATTCGTGTAATTGGCATTGATATGTTATATTTTTTCATTATGCCATTGTATTGAGACTTTATAGTTTGAGATATTTTTTTATATGTAGTGATATATATCAAGTGAGACACTTGATATTGATAGTATTATCAACATTTTTACATTTAGTCATTTAAATGTTCTGGTTCGTACTCCGAATATAAGTATAACTTATAATAAAATCGTAAAAGACATAACTTATTTTTTGGTTTGTATATTCATTACTTTATTAATGATACGTTACTATCTCAATACAATTGTGTCATAAATTGAAGTCCTAAGTTATCTTTGCCATAGAAACACAGTGAAAAATGCCATATAAAATATTTTTCAATTTTATTAGTGAGCAGTAACCAAATATTTGAGAAATATGAATTTGTTCACTTTATGCATATATAGGTTAGGTAAGCCCTGCATAGAGTTCATTGTGGCGCAGTGTGATAGCGTCTAATTGCAAGCGCGATAGTTGTGCGTTCCATTCCCACTCGGGAATTAATTAATTAGTTATTTTTATTTCCCAATTCCGGTAAGACAAACCACTCAACAGGCAATGACATGAAATCAAGCGAAAAGCGGAGAACGACGCACGTCATGTCACTAGGCTCAGTAGGTCATGGACTCTAAGCCGTTGCTAGGAAAGTGTTAAGTGAAAAGTGTGTCATCGTCGCTAGGAAAAAGTGTGCAGCCAATACACATAGAAACATACAAACTTATACATGGTACCACAAGTGAATAAGCAGTTATATAAGTGACTTCATTATAAATTGATGTAATTATGTTTCATAAATCTCTTTGATAACATACTAATTAGAAAGATAACGTTTGACGTCAAGAATGAAACCTTATATAAAAATGGTATACAAATGACAAATTAACAGCTTCACGCTCTACAAAAACAGAGTAAATTAAACAGTCGTTGCGGAAGCCGTTATGCTGCAGTGGGATTTACTTTTGTTGACCAAATCAATAAAATTGCAGCTTTATATCTTGAACTAGTAAAGTATATATATATATATATATATATATATATATATATATATATATATATATATATATATACTAGCAACCCGCTCTCGGTATCGCCCGTGAACTATAGCTGTTTGGAAAGACAATGAAATTCCTGGAAAAAACTGAAGTTTTTCCAGGTTCGGCCGTGTTGACGTCAACGACAGACAGACATTTCTATATAATGAACATAATATTCCGTTATAAGGTGTATTACATTTTAAAGTAATAATAGTAGTAGTAGTGGTACATTTGAAAGTATTTTTTTACTATGTTTTTGTTATTTATTTATTTATTCAATGTAATGTTAACAATATATGTATTGTCATCAAATTACACTAACACGTGGGCGATGTTCAGGCAAACGAAAGGAAGGCGGCGTTAAATTTCGTTACGTTATCGTTATAAGACTTGCTTTTATATTGACACACCTTTATTATCTATACATGTAACTGGTCGCTGTCTGTTCACGGAAGATATATGAGAAAAATATTATTATTGTTTTGCAGTTTTGTCTATTGTATTTTAGTAAACTACCCTCATCATTTAGTTTTTATTTTATTTAAATCGGTAAAAAAGATATCGGTAGCAGTAAAAAAGATAATCGGTAAGATAAAAAAGTTACAACAATTTAAATGATTCATTTAAGTTTGTGATTTACGTGAGAACGCAGACGGGCGAAAATACTAAATAGTCGTGTAGTTTACGCAGGCAAGGCGGCGAGCGGCTCGCTTGTTAGTTAATAAAGGCGTGTTAAAGAGCACGATAGTCACGAAACATGTTTCATGTTTTCGAACATTAAACATGTCAATATCCTAAAAAAAACATTTATATATTGAGTAAACGTATAAAAATTTGAACGCAGCGGAATATGAACCCGCAGATTGTTAAAACCGTTTCAGCGCTCTGACCACTAAGCCATGCGTTCTACACCCGGCTACGTTGAAATTATTATACATCTTATATTTGTTGTTAGTATCTCTGTAGAGACATTTTTACAAATTTCTGCTACCCAAAGATTATTCTACGAACAATAAACGTAAGGAAATAAAAATATTATAAATATTTCTGCTATTAGAAACACCGTTTAACAATAATAAAAAGCTGAAGAATGTGGAACATCCACAACAATCCACTGTCCGATGTTCATTTAAAACTAATTCCATTTACGCATCATTAAGCGCAAATGTAAAACACTCGTCGCTTCACTTCGACCTAATTAATCTGGCGAGCTGTTTTCGCAATTACTCGTAATTAAAAATAACTTATTAATTTGAAAACGGGTGCTCTTAATTGCACGAATTAATCACATTAATGTTGCATGCCTGTTAATTTTCAGGCCACAGGCGCGCTTTGTGTTTGAGATCGGCGGTTCAGGCTGAAAAGTTTTTAATAGGGAAGTGTGCACATCGTGAAGGTAATTGAAAAAATATTTTGATTGTTTACAGCGTAAGTACTTAACTATTTATGTATCTACAAATAATGGTTGGTAGAGGATGTATGTGAGCTTCATAGGACCGGGATGGTTGGTACTCTACGACGGAGGCTTACGGTCCGCAGTGAATAGTGAACGGGCTGTAAAAAAATACTTACACTTAAAAAGGCAAATATATGTTATTTTATATGTAATATGTATCAAAATGTGAAGATTTTAATGGACGCTATCTCAGACTAGTATTTAGAACTAATTATAATTGCTAGGATTTGCTTAAAAACGTAGTGCAAATAAAGTGTATTAACATGTTCAGGAACAGGAATTAAATATTTATTTACTTGCCATTTTTCCGCTATATATAAAAATACATACAAGTTACAAAGAAAACAGACAGAACTATATCAGTCATCATCCGCAGAGTTCACAAGTATTGAAAATTTCAGTGAGCGTTACAGATTGTTAAGCTGCATATTTTACTTCATACAGTATAACAAAAACTATATTATTATTTGATAACAGAACCAATTGTAAAACAAATATAAATTAAAACATTTTCATCAGCATCAAACGTGGTGTGTAAGTACGGCGCGGCACGCTCATTAGTTGCGATCCAAGCGTTCAACGGATAGCCAAAGTGGAGATCTGTCATCTAGAGCGCCATACCTCATTCAAATGACTGAGACGAATTGGTTTCTAATCGTTCTATTTACTTTCGATACAGATGAGTGATTTCTTACACTATCATTTATTTATTGTGTAACGTTTCAGTATATTTAGGCCGCACACTGTTGACTCCTTTAGGAAGTCGCGCGGTCTTTCTACTGTCGTTCTCATTTTGTTGTAGGTTTGTATGTTTTTCATTTTGTAGGTATTCAGAGACGGTCTCGGATCTTTTAAATTATTCACAATTTTCTGCCATTTGTTTATTTATTTAGATGCATCAGTGACACAAACATTTAATAAAATACAAATTAAGAGTATAGATTAAATCCTAAAAGTAAATGCATTATCTTTTGAAATAGATACAGCATTCATGAATATAAAAATTAACAAATTGTGCTACATAGATTTGAATTAATAATACAATAATATAATATTAAAAAAAGAGAAAAAGCACCTTATAAACTTTTATAAAATATATTATTAAACATAGATAACTTTAATTTTAAAACTGCCGTCGTGTATTTATTATAAATTTAATCATATTAAAATGTTTAGGAAAACTTGGGATCTATTTAACGAAAATGATGGAAACTGAATATAAATTTGGTAAACTTAGCCTATATGAAGAAGTGAAAAAAAAGTGTCACACTTTTGTATTAAGTTAGCAACTTTGCGTCACATGTATTTTTATACAATTTTCATATAGACCAATATTTTTATTTAGCTAAGTTGCAGAATTAAAAAAAAAAAACATTTAAAGCTTTTAAAAAAAATATCTTTATTACGCATACAAATGTGTAAAACGTATTAATTCCGATAATAGTATCGATGATTGTTATGTGGGAATGCACTTTACACTCTCTTACAATGTATATACGAAGTTTTTAATACGTATCGAAATAATTAACATTAACAATTCAATTATATAAAATATAGAAACTTTATTTTGATGTTACAAGAAGATAAAATAAATACTTGAAGTTTACTATCTACAAAGAAGTGTTTTATTATTGAAACTGCATCTTATTGTAAATATTAAGAGAAAAGCTTGTTAATTAGCTAGTGTTAAAAATTATATCAGCAAAAAAAAAGTGTGTATGTTTGTATATATCGCTATATCTATACAAATAAGTAAAATTTGAGTTTGGTACAAACAGTAGTATTAAAATAACCGCTCTTTGCTACATGCATTTATATACTTTACCATACATGTTACATATACTTAACATTTTTTACAAGTTTTGTCCGTCTATCTTTATGTGTGTCTGTCTGTTTATTCTGGCTAATGTCTGGAACGGCTTGACCAATTTTGACATAACTTTGATCTTGTGTATTGTAGAACTCTACGCGGAGGTAGTCGCGGGTATAGCTTGTAGGTATATAAAACCGTCCCGTTACCTACTTTACTCACTCAGTGATCGACAGACAATTCACAGGGGAAAAAATTGACATGTGAGCGTGTCCTTCCATTGGCGCAGAATAAAAAGAGATTTACGTTGTATTGTTAAAACTCCGTACACAAAGTTTAAATTTGAAAAGATTTTATAAAATTAAGTTTTAAATATTTTATTAAAGACAAATTTTACTTTTATTTTACTTGCATTAATAACGACACACTACATAAGTAGGCAGTTTTCATAAAACTAGTACTAATATAATAAAAAAATACAAAACACATACCTAATACTTTCTTATAAAAATTTTCCATTAATTGAATGAATTAATTTAATAACTGAATGCATACAGATATTAAGTAAGACATTTGCAGATATGTATGTATACTTTGTTCATTAGATATACAGTGTTTTAACTTATTACATTACTTAGTTAGCTTTCCTTGCGTAAGCTGTTCGCTTTCTTTACACAGAACCGCATTTGCCATCAGACATCGATTAAATTTGAGGAATTTTATCATAAATTAACCAACTGTAATGACTAATGAGAAACGATACTATAAATTAATTATTTAACTACACTATTTCCAAGTAACAAGTACTTTCTGTTGAAACAAATTAAGGCATGTCCGTTCCATATAAGCAACGTACGTCCGTCAATCGGATCGTAATTAATGACAGACAATTATTTATTGCCCAGATCATAATAATTATAATGTAACAATTATTGATCAGTAAAAGAGACATTTAGATAAGTTATCGAAGCTGCTCTGTGATGAGCATAAATATTTACATTAATTGTATATATTTTTATTATTAATAATGATTTCTGGCGTGTTTTCGTAACACACCACGATAAGAGGATAATAACTGTTGATAGTTCTTTAATTGTAATAAATATATATTTTTTATCATTTTCTCATTAAATTACTCGGATTTATAAATAAATCAATGTTAAAGTTAATTTTAATATCATTTTAATGATGTTTAAAAAATTTAATGATAACATTTACGGACAAACAAAGCGAAACCAGACGGAATCTGTTTAAGTTTCAAAGAAGTATAGTTTACATATTAACGTATGATACAAAATAACTTTAATTTTACGATTATATAATTGACGATTATATGTTGGAAAATTCGAATTTAGAAAGAAATGATCTTAAAAACTTTTATAAAAATTTTAAAATTGTATTAGTTGTTAAATACAAATATTATAGGAGTTGAAATATATAATAATTATATATATTGATATTTTACTATATAAAAAAAACTGAATATAATTTTAATAAGATTTATAGTAACTTATAATATTAAATCGTAATATATGCGTAAATTCGAGAATGCGAATATTTAAATTTAAAAATTAAGAAGCATCTAACAATTTTATACGCACTACCCTAGACGATGAAGAAAATAGTTGACATAAGTCAATGAGTGATACACACTGACTGAGTGCTTTATGACTTCCCGTGCGATACAGATAAAGCTATTTTAGAATGAATGAACGAGTGAATGACTTGGAATGAATGATTACTACTGTGTCTATTTCATATCTATTCGCACTTGTCTCACTAATATAAATTTGATAAGGACCATATCGAATACTATCAAAATCTGTAAGTGGCTCATATTAGCTACTAGTCGTTGCTATAGTGATCATAATATGTTTAAATTATAGGCCATTCTGGCGCATCAGAACAGTCTGACTGTAATCACGATGGTTATGGGTTCTTTTCCCACTCGGAGGAATGATCATAATTTATTTATTTTTTTACTCCGCTCTAGTTTACAAGACAAAGCGTGTGACAAAGTGTCGAATGTTACATCTAATGTCTTACATTCGACCCTAGAGAGTCAGGGCTATGCGGAAACAAAAGAGTGAAACTGAATAAAAAATTAGAGGTAGTACAGTATTGAGGATCACAAGTTTCATTACCACTCGAGGGTCATTCATGTCGTCACATTATGAAATTGGTTTAACTTATTATCTCGCTGATAATAATAATTTTGAAAAAATAAAAGGTTAAAAATAAGTAATATAATGGGTATATTATTATTATTGTGTTTTTATATGTGTAAAGTTAAGTAAGAAAATATTGATTTTTGAAATATATTATATAAACACTTAATTTTGTTGAAAAAAGCTTCACTTTTTTTATCGGTGTCAGGCAACGTCTCTTTTGTAGCTTTAAACCTTGTATAATTCTTATAACAAGTGTTAAGTCGCGCCTCGGAGGTACATTGAAGTCGCACGTTGTGAATATTTGAATCAGATGGACCTTTTTTCATAGGTTTTATTTGTTAGTACTTTTTGTTAGGTATCATACATTTTTTGGACTCCACGCTTTTTCCCAGATGAATGACGACGACGAAGTCTCCATATAACACAATAGCCTCCGGCTAACCTTTTGTAAATCATAATAAGTAAATAAATTATTAAAAGATATAATTATAGTTTATCTAACAAAAATCTATTTTATTTGATACAAGACAATTTCAACTTAAAGTACATTTCTGTACTCAGTTTTTGTTGTTACATTTAAGCCGTATTCATAGAATTCCTAATACATTTATTCAACGCCGGCTTACCTCTACAAAAAATCACACTTCCTAGAACCTAGTGTCAAAACACTACGTTCTCCACTTTCGGCCCGAATTCGAGACATAGCGCGTTGAGTGGCGGAACTCAACATTGCGCTTTGTTGTGAGGAAGAATGAAAATAATCAAATGAAAATAAATCAATTCTTTTTTTCAATTTTATATTGCCGCTACTTGGAACTGACCTTATCTAAGCATATAATATATAGACGTAGAAAATCTTACTCTTTTAAAGACACTAAAGGACTAATATAAAAAAAATGCATACAGCTATCAAATTATTATTCCGTTGCTATTTTAGTCGATATAAAACTCATTGACCTGTAATTGAATAAAACAGTTTTGCTATACAATAATACGCGCACAATATAAATAAGTATCTACTATACTAGTTACAATTAACAACTGTCATAAAAGTAACCAGCCGTTAATTAATTGCGTACATTAATATGTAACTAAGCTACGTGATCTGGGTATTTTGAATAGCTCGTATAAAAATGCAAAGAGCAAAGAACAAAAATCATTACAGAAGTTATTTTAAACTTGTTTATTTCGTATTCGTAAAGAAACCATTTACGCAAATAATTTAAACTTATTTTTTTATTGCAATATTACCCCTCTATGATATCAAGTGTGCATGGAGGATCGCTATACTGATAAAATTAAATAGACACAGGCTTTTCGTCGCAAAGTAAGGTAGTCAGAGAGAACCTAGTGTCAAGACACACCGTTCTTAACTTTCCGTCTGAATTCAAGATATGGCATGGTGAATGGCGGACCTCAAAGCTGCGCTTTGTCTTGATCACCAGAGCGGAGAAATGAAAATAATTTAATTATAATCAGTCCACCTAGTGGGAATCGAACTCGCAACCAGTTACCATTACAGTCAGGAACTTGCCTACTGCACCACGGTGACCTCACGATGGCTTTATGGCACGAATATTATATTCATAGAATATAAACTCTACTCTTCTTTTGAGAGAGTATAATGATATAGTACTGTTTACTTACAAGGTGTGATGTGTAAAATGTAGATCTGAGCCCGTAATAACCGCTTACAGTAAATGGTTGATTGAGATTATTCCCCGAGTGAAATTGAACTCACAGCTGTTTGCAGTCAGGCTGCCACGGCACGGTGGGATAAATTCTGACAGCAAACGCGATGGGGAACTGATATTCGAGTGGAAAATGGAGAACAGCGCGACGTATCTTAGTTCTCTAAGTGTACGAGAAATAAAATAAATAACATGCTTGAAATTCACCATTAAAAGAACTTCTCTAAAATATTATTCTATAATCTGTTCTTTTATCTTTCATATTATAAAGCCATTTCCAATAGACCCTCTGTTCCGATAAAAGGTAGCATCATTAAGCGGGGCTTAAACTTAATGTTCCACATTAAAAAACTTAGCACGGACTAATATATACTGACAATTATGTGTTCGGCCCCTTTGTGTCGCCTCGACGGGCGGCGTCACTTTTGAAACTGATGTTTTATAGCAAGCGATATAAGGAGCTAGAATATGAATACGAAGATTACCAAGAAACTATTTCTTGGGACTAATTAATTAGACATAGTAAGGTTAACAAAGTTATTTAAATGTTTATACAGTTGGGAAGAGTCTACGCAATGTTAGTGGGTTCTATTTCTGTTCGGCTGTGGAAATTTCTAGCAATATTTTAATTTTTTTTAGTTTGATTGATAGAGGTAGCTCTGTTACGCCATCCAGCTGCAATATCTGTTAATTACACGTTATATAGAGGTGGCATTTGTAGCACTAGGTGGTCTCAGCCTATACTATTTTTGCTACAATACCCAATTATCTTTTATTAAATATTATTTTTGTATTTACAATATAAATTTATACGTCAATATTTTATATATCTTTTAAATCTCTTTATCCGACTGGGTCCTTATTCCCCAATAAGAGAGCAATCAGAACTACGTCGGGTCAAACCGATATTGGACCTCAAACAAACATAAAAATGGATAGTAAAATTTTACGACCACCGATTTAGTGGTGGCCGTGAACTATGGAAACCAGAGCGCTTAACTTGGGACTCAGAATAAAATAGAGTAGAATCGAAAGGTACCGTAATTGTATAAATCTATACAAATAAATAAAATTGGAGTGTCTGTTTGTAATATGCATTACGCACATACATATGTATACACACCAAAATAACATTTGTATTTGTATAATATTGAAAAATACATATATAGAAAACGTATCAAAATTTGAACGCGGCGGGATTGGAACCCGAGCCTCTTGAAGACCGTTCAAGTTTCATAGTCTTACAATTATTTGATTAGACTTTACTTTAGAGTGTTTATAAGTAAGTATTTTTTTATTATTTTTTCAGCTTTACACCTTTTCCCGTATAGCAGGTTAGACAGAGAGAACTTAGTGCCTATACACTCCGTTCTCAACATTCCACCCGAATTCGAGACTCAACGCCGCGCTTTGTCTTGTCACCAGTGCAAAAGAAATGAAAATAATTAATAAGTATAATCTTTACCCCAAGTCGACACGAACCCACAACCATCGCGTGCTCAAAGTGCCCCACGATGACGCACGAAATTAAAATTTAATTTAATTTAATTAATTTTTTTTTACATCCTCTGGTAAGACTTGTATAGAAGTTGTATTCCGCCTTTACACTGTTGCGAAAAATAAGTTATGTGAATAAAATAGTCGTTATAATTTTCTTATATGACATTTGAAATTTCTGTTACATAACTAAGGGTTGAATCTATTTATTTTTACATACATATACGTATATTATCCTCCTTAAACAAGACTCTCAGTAAGTGTACTTACTATAGTCTTGTTTGACAAATTTATTGGTTTCATCAAATCAGAAGCTGTCTTTTGACAGATAATCTTTATACACTTTAAAAAGTTTATATCACTTTTAAAGTAGTTCTATTTTGTCATAAGAATTTGAATATCTTATTTTAAGCAAATTATGTGTTTAGTAATAAATTAAAAGTAAACACACAAAATGGCGCAGCGTAGCGTGGGGCGCCCTCCCGCTCTATGGGCCGACAACCTCAAGAAAGTTACCGGGATTGGCTGGATGGGGAAGGCGGAGGACCGAGGCCTCTGGCATACCCTGGGGGAGGCCTACGTCTAGCAGTGGATATAAAAAGGCTAAACGGATTGATTGACACAAAATGGAAAAAGATACTCTGTTTAACATATGGTAAAGATATTCTCAAAAATGAACGTATAAGTCATATAGATCTGTGATTCAAGAATATTGATTAACTAGAAAAGTGAAGGCCCAGGTTTCTAGGGTTATTTAAAAGTGACATTACTAGAAATAAGCATTCCTCGGGAGGCATATATAAAGAACTCGATGATAGTGGATAAAAGATATGTAGTTTTCATTTCTCTGCTCTAGTGGCAAGACATAGGATGGCGTTGAGTGACGCCACTCAATACGCAATGGTCTTTGATTAGGACGAAAAGTGGAGTACGGAGTGTCTTGACACTAGATTCAGACTACCCTGCTATGCACAAAAGAAAGTGAAGCTGAGAATAAACTCAGTTCGTAGGTACAATATGTATGTTTATAGCCTTAAAAACTAAAACATTTTTAAAGACTTAACTTTTCAAATAAAATAATACTAATATTGTTTAATTATACACAAAATACATAAGTACATAAACGTTACTCAAAATAGTGTGTTCTTTAATAGTATTAACGTCTAAAAGCAATTAAAAATACAAAATACTGTACACATATATTATCGTAGTGCTACCGTTGTGTTGCCCACCCAAAGCAATATGTTCTCTAGCGCTCGTTATACCAATTAAGTTGAGAGTATTCCCGAAAGCCTTATCTACGCGGGAGATTTAAGGGGAAGTGTTTATTACACATTATAAGGATGGTACAAGAAGAAATAGTCGACAATAAATATAAAAAACATTTTTTTTAAATTAAATTTACAGTTTATTATAAAATTTTGTAAAAACATAAGCAAAATGACTCTACTCTCTACTCTAATGACTGACAGACGACGCACAGCCGAAACTAGTGGGCGTAGAAAACTGATATTTGATTCGTTGGTTCGTTAGGGATGGTATAGGGGAACGTAGGGTAGCACTAAGAAAGAATTTCTCGATTTAAGCTCTAATTAAGTTTTTTCTTTTCAGATACACGCTTTTTTAAGCATAGCAGGGTAGTTAGAGCCTATACCGAAGGAAGCTAGTGTCAAGATACCTCATTTTCAACGCAACGCCGGTAAACGAGATTTTGCGCATTTTGGTTTTGGTAATCGAACCCACAACCAATCGCGCTTACAATCAGATGTTTACCGAGCCACGATGGACTCAACGAAGTTGCAATTTGTTAAATATAAAATAAATAAACTATCGGTTCACACGTGAGCCCGAAATGGGAAGCTGGACTCATAGCTGTGATATAAAAAAAAAAATCATTAAGATACTAGTAGCTTAATGATATTAATTTAGATTTATGACTGAAATAATTTTTTATTACATACATATTAATAAATAAGGCATCATTTGAATAAATTTAGCATTTACAACTTTATTTTTTATTAATAACAACGATAAGAGGCAGCCCATAACACACACGATGGCCTGAACTCCGGGGAATGAAATTTAAATAATTTTCAATTCTCCGCTAAGAAAAAGCGCGGCGTTGAGTTCAGGCACTCAACATGCTATGTCTATTTCGAACGGAAGATGTAGAATGGAGTGTCTTGATACTTGATAAACACCCTGCTATGTAGGAAAACTATGTAAAGATACAAAAAATATATTTCTTATGAATTGAACCGAGAAACTTCAGACTAGCAATTTGCTAACACACCGCAAATATTAATGATTTATTGGAATTCTATCCCCGTTAATCGTTTTCGGGGAAAAATAATTTAAATCCGCATTAATTTATATACCACCTACGCAATACATGTCTCAGTTAAAAAAGTTTCCAAGATATGTGTTTCCTCTTAATACTGGCACCGAAAGTGGTGACGCTTTATTCACTATAAACTTTTATCGACTCATCTGCATATTTATTTTTATGTCTCTATTTGACGTTTTCCGGTAGCCGTTAATAGTTTAAGTCCATTAATGTTAATTATATATGCTGATCGACCACTGTAAATAGTTTAATATGGAGTGCGTTACTTAAAATAGTTTTATTTTTTCATTTTTCATACATTTCCGGCTTTTAGGGGGTGGATAAAAAAATCTTAACGGTATGCCATTCTGTTCTAAACTTACCTCAAAATTTTCAGAAATTACTTAGTAAATAGCAAAATTCAATTGACATATTTAATTTCTTTATTCATTTTGTAACCAACAATTAATTGAAAAGAAGAAAATACAGTATGATTTATAGCTACTTAAAAGCAATATATATTTTAGTAGCTATACATTCATTGGAATACTAACTTAACCGTCCATCTCGCATTAGTTTTACGAACTATAAAGCCGCTCCGAGCTCAATTTGTAAACGAAACCAAAGTCGTTTACATAATTTATTTTCATATAGTCAGATTAAAATATACTGGAGACTTGTAACTTAAAAATGCCTCTAAAGATCAACCACATTTTGCCATAGTTAAATATTTATCTGCTTTTTAAAATGTTTTATAAAATAAAACTATTTAATTATTTTAAATCGTAGCGTAGTTGGCGTGTGAAATAAAATAAAATAATTTTCTTGCCTTCATCTAATACACAACTTATTACCAGAAAGCTCGGCATGAAAGATGGGTATCTTCTAAAGTTCTTTGAAATACGAGTCCATTCTGGATCCGGTAACTTTTTAAATGCAAATGCTTTTTAAGCTGGTTTATCTTGGTTCTTCTATAACGCGAGTTATAATACTACTATTTTATTTACTACTATTTTTGCCCACTTCTCTACCCTTTCGCATAACATGTGCCCTGTCCATCTCCGTGTAATTAATATAATTGTGATATAAAAATGACAAAAATGTTAATTATATTTTATAACCTATAATGTATCTATTATACTAGTTATTTTTAATAATTTAACGGCTGCATGTAATATGTAATGTAATATATATAAAATATTTTGTCTAACAAATTATGTTTTCATAAACAAGTTCAATTTTTTTCCCACATACTTAGATAGTCCGAGAGAACTTAGTGTGAAGACACACCACTTACAGCCCAAAATCGAGACATTAAGTGTTGAGTGGCGGAATCAACGCCAATTTTGTCTTAGGTACCAAAATGGTGAAATGAAAATATTTTAAATATAGTCATTCCTCCGAGTGGGAATCGAGCCCACAGTCAGCCGCTGTACCACTGCGCCACGATGGCCTTGTCATAAATAATCATTTACTTTATTCGATTTCATATTCTTATATTAATATCCATATCTTCAATCACTGACAGCACTATGAAATGTGATAGTGCTGAATCTAAAATTTAGTAGTTTACGCAAATGACGTTACGGGCCACCACTCGTTAATTATAAAGCATGAATTAAACATTTGCTATTTATTGCAACAGAATATTTACAATAATCGCTTTTTAGTAATATCTACTTAAAGAATACAGTTTTAATTGGCATTTTAATAAGCTATCAGCTTAACTTATACTGACACGATTAAAGCTAAATTATAATTAAAAAGGCTTGTCAGTTTAACTAAATGTGAAATATATGAGCTACTTGTTGTTTCTATAAAGAAACATTTTATAATTATAATTAAAATTACTTACAAGTTATAAAATTGAACTTTGATGGTGCAGTTGATGCGTGTATGGACCGTTTTTTTTAATAATTTTTTTAGCTTCGTGAGTCTGATGACAAGACACCCCGTTCTCCATTTTCCGCCTGAAATCGAGACATTGCGTGTAGAGTGGCGGTTTTTCTTAAATATAACCATTCCCCCGAGTGAGAATCGAATCTACAACCAATCGCGTTTACAGTCAGTCGATGATACTGCGCCACAATGGCCACTATATAACAAGTACATAATGAAGTTCATAACACTTATATTAAAAAAGTTATTTTGTCACTATTAACGTTTCTTTTTCTATATCAACTGATAAGAGAGTTTAAAGAAAATTATGACAAATAAAATGTATTACAATATTTTTTTACAATGCAAACGTCTCACTTGACAGCCAGTATTTGTCGATTATAAATATAAATTAGCAAACGACAACTGCGTCGGTGTGGCGTTATTTACGACTATTAAACTTAAATGCCAGCCATCTGTTTTAATTGTATTTAAAAAAAGGTTCAAAACATATAATATAAAAAAAAAATACAAAAGTTAAGGTATACAATCTATTTTATTTTATGATTTAAACTTTATTTTTAATCTATATATATTCTGTACTAATGTATAGATACGATAAGAACTATGTTATTCCAATTGATTTTACTTGTCATGCCTCCCTAAGTGTCTACAAATTAAATAAAAAAAAAATCATTTGTATAAAATTCTCGTTTTCGAAGAAAATTAAAATATCATTCAAACGATAGGACCGAATAAAGCGTTACGAAATAAGGTAGCAACATAATTAAGTCATTTCCAATATATTACAGAATTATCTACATTGCCTCCAAGTCAGCTTCAGCGATAACGTATCGAAGTTCTACGAAACAGCTGTATGGAGTGATAGTTTACTGATATCCGATATAATTTAAATAATGGAAGTGACATATATGGAAAAACTCGAATAGTTGCTCCAGTGGAATAGTAGCCGCAATTTTGAATACCCCTCCCAAGGACCTTGGAGCCGTTAAAATCATCAACAACGTTTCGTCAGTGGAAGCGAAAAGGTACCGCGGTAAAATTTAGACAGGAGTTGAAATGTTGTATTGGTAAGTCATTTTTATTAAATATCTTTATAAGTCATTATAGTTTCACGCTATTTTTTTTTCCTCGTATGCATTATAGTTTAAATTACATTATTTATAACGATTTATTGCTAATTACTTTCTTTCTTAAGGCAAGTATTTGTATAAAAAAAAGGATAGTTGCCATAGGTGCAACACCAGTTGATAGTTCTAGATTCTAGTTTATAGCATATCCTTTTTTTATAGTTACATAAATTACAAATGTCAACGTACAAATTTCAAACGTTAGCATGAAAAAAGCAAATTCTACATAAATATCTATATAAAACTATAATTTTATAGATGCTGATGCTTAACTAGAATGAATGCATGAAAATGCATTCATTCTAGTTGAACAAAATAAATTGAGGAGTATTTGTCAATGTTTTTGCTATTCCTATACATAGCCTCTTAGTGCTGGCACACCGAGATGGAATTAATTCCTCTAGTTGTTTTTTTTTTCAAGGTATCTTTCTATGTACCAGAGTAATCAGGGTGAAATTTTTAGCTAAATTCTAAAATTAAAAATATTGAAAGCTAAATTTTAAAAAAGGAGTTACTAGATATTGAAATAAATGACAGTAAAACTTTAGCCTTGCTTAACGTCGAGTTATAGGCAGTAGTTACTATTAGCAATTTACTTAACACATAAACAAAGAAGTGAAACGAAGAAGTATTCTGGCTAGATTATTTATTAGAAATATTATCATATCTCAAATAGGCTACTTCATTATAATTTTATTTGTAGTACCTTCAATAGAATTGTCTCACATTATTTAAATAATATATATATAATAGAAAGCTCTATGTGATTTCAAATATAATACAGTTTATACTGTAGTCACTACAAACAAAAATTGCAGTTCAAAATTATTCTTACACGTAAGTAAATATATAAGTACTTTTAGAAGGGAATAGAACCCAACACTGCTTTTTTAAAATTAGTGCCTCCAGACCACCAGGCTTGATAAGCTTCTAGAATTGACTTCTTTATCAATTTCATTTTATATTTTATATTGGAACATATCCGTACTGACCTACGTATTATTTTATACCGTGACTTTCAATTTTAATTGCAATTACCGTATACTATTAACTTTTTATAACACACTTTAAAGATAACGATACTGTTTGTTTTCTGACCTCTACATTAGAGATCCTTAGTGAGAAAATATCGGCACACTAACTTATATTTACTACATATAGACAATTTCCAGGCCGTCGTGGTAGGACAGCGCCTAACACGATGGACGTGGGTTCGATTTTTACTCGGGGGAATGATTATATATCAATTATTTTCATTTCCCTGCTCTCGTAAGCGCGGTTAGTTCCACCGCTCAATACGAAATGTTTCAAATTCGGGCGGAAAGCGAAAAAATAAGTTTCGTGACTTTAGGTTATATGTGTCTGCTATGTGAAATATAACGTGATACTGAATAAAAAAATTAAAAATATAGGTATTCTATTTTAAAATAGAACTATTTTTAACCGGGTTTTTAATCGCGTATATTTTTAGTATTCGAAAATACATTTTAGAAATCAGACGTTTCGAACACTTTACAGTGGTCACAGGTAGACTGAGGTGGTTGTAAGTCCAATATAGCTCATATACATATTAGTTTATGTAATATAATAGTTAGAATGCAGCGTAGGATTTTTTAATAGCTGCAAATTAGAGAATTATAAATGTGCAAAAATAAAACGTAAAAAAGATTTCAGAATCTTTTTTTCATATCTTTAATAAATAATACTAACCAATTCTACAAATGGAGAACGAAGTGTAAATGTACCGGAAAAGAAAATTATTGTACGGAACAGTTTTCAAAAAGTAATATTTTATAGTGGCTAAATATATATTAAAGTTAGTTTTACGGTCGATAAAAAAAGCATAACTAACGGTTACTCCTTATCAAATGATAACTAATTCACTTGTAGATTACCTTTTATTAGGAAGTTTGTAGAAACTGTTGATACGTCTTGGAGAAAAAAAAATTAAATTTACTACTATTTCAAGAATATTATAGATAAAGAAGTGAATAACTAAACAAATAATTTACGTCTATTTGCTTCTCATTATATCATGATGCCAACGTTGCACAGTTGTGTACTATATACGAGACGGACATAGGTTCGATTCCTGCTTGTGGGAATGCTTATTAAGACGTTTTTATTAGCATGGACTGTATATACTTATCTCTTTATTGTTTTTTCAGGTTCACACTTTTTCCCGCATTGCAGGGTAGTCAGAGAGAACCTAGTGCCAAGACTCTCCGTTTGCCACTTGCCATTCTACTATGCGTGCGCAATTAAGTGTAATTATATAAAAATAGTTGCAAAATTAATAAGTAACTTAATTAATTAAATTTTATTACCAATTAACCATATGAAGCCAACACGTCTGTGCTCGCTATGACTGTAATTTGTAACGATAGCTACCCGTATAAGAGACGTATAGGGTCATTTCGACCCTTTTGGCAAATAATAAGAAATAATATAAAATTATACTTTTAATTTAATATTAATGTTATTATATACAGGTGTTAAGCTTATGAGTACTAGGAAGGACCTTCACACCGCACTTGGGGAGAGTTGGGAGAAATTATATGTAAATTATTTCACTTGTATTCTAATTAGTAAAAAGGAACGTTAAATTTAGCTATTCAACATGTAACCTCTATGTTTTTAGAGTGAAGTAGGGTAGAGTGCTTAGTTAGCCTTCTGGTTAGGCTAGGAAGCTACGAAACTTCGCACTTGGAAAAGTTATGTTAAAAAATTGGAGTGTGTGCTTGTAATATTAAAATAACCGCTTTTTATTTAATGCTTATGTATGTATAGACATCATTTGTTATATGTACAACTTAACATTTTCTACAATTTTGGCCCGTCTGTCTGGTTGTTTCGGCTATTCATGCGAACGGCTGGGCCAATTATGACCGGACTTTACTAATAAATAGTAACTTAGGTTATTTTTATTTCATCCATCTAGTGCAAAATAAAATAAATGTTAAAAATAAAATTCAGTTTTAATATATTTCAAATCATTTTATACCTCATTTAATTTTAAACGATTCTTATTATTGTTATGAATTATTTGAATTAAACAATTAGTAAATGTTCATGAAGCACCGATAATATTCATGCTCATTAAAGGGTTGGTTTTAACCTGTAATTTGATTTGACTTTTTATTTCGAGACCGTTTAATAACTTATTTTTTACTGTACGCGAATCAATATTTTATTTGTAATAATTTAATGATTATCTCTCGTAATTTTTCAAAGTAGGCGGAGTCTATCTACCTATAGTTAGTTGGGGCAGATATTATAAATTGATAAAGTTATTACTTTAATTCTTTTACCAATTGTTGTGAATTTTATATAAATAACTTGACCCTTTTTTCCATGTATCAGGGACGGATTTGCCGTGTGATCTCGACTTAGAATAGGATCACTCTGGTATTGGAGGTGTCGTAAGAGGCGACTAAAATATGTAAAATATGTGTGGGAGAGTCACGCAAAGATGGCAACACGCATTGACCGACTCGACCGGTTCATTACCATCCTCGGCATTTTAAACCGGCGTCAAGTAGTGGCTTTCTGCCACTGCGTTTCGCATTAGGTAATGCCGAGCTCCAATGCCCAACCCCCAAACCCTTCCTAGAGTATGACAGCGGTACTGAAAGAGAGACTACCCCAGGAGGGTACCAACATGTCCGATGCTTGAGTATCCCTCCCTGAGTCCACAAACTCAGGTCGACCCTCGAATTCTGGGGAGGGCACAGAACCGCGCTCTGGACAAGGCAAACGAGGTGTACGCTCCACGGCAGTCCCTACCACGCTCAACGTGGATTTTTGTAACATCAGGGGTTTTCATTCCAACCTGAATGCTGTCCATCACCATCTTGAGACGGCACGGCCGGCCTTGCCCTTATGTTTAACGGAGACTCAATTTGCCCGACCGAGCGACACAGTATATCTTCTATACAATTATCATATCAGTATATCTTCGTATATCTCCGTATACAAACAAACAGTATAAAAACTCTCCGGCTACAAAATTGAACCTCATTTTTTGCCTCATGCTTTTTGCAAACAAGCTGCCATTGGCAAGCGCGATGCGTACTACGCCTCAGCCGAGGCACTGGTTACTAAGGATCCGAACGTGAAAACCTTAAAAAGGAAGTACAACCGAGCCTCTAGGTATCGCATAGGCAAGGTCCCAGCATATCTCGAAGGCTCTCCGAGACTGCACTTGGCAACTTCAGCAAGCCTTCGCTTCCGCCGTTACGCACGAAGAATGACATTCTGGTCCACACGGCGATAAAGAAAGCCGATCTCTTGGGCGCTACCTTCGCCTCGAACTCAACTTTGGATGACCAAGGAACCACTCCGCCGACCATTCCGCGGTGCCAGAGCTCAATGACTGACGTTAAGTTTAGCCAAAAAGCTGTTCGACGAGCTCTGTTTTCTTTGGACAACCATAAGTCGAGTGGCCCGGATGGCATCTCTCCTCTAGTGCTCCGAACAAGCGCTCCTGACACCAGTGTTAACGCGCCTATTTCGGCAATGTTACTCAGTCGGCGTAATCCCCGATTTGTAGAAGGGTGCTCTGATCCACCCAATCCCGAAGAAAGGCGAGGCTCCGATACATCTAACTACAGGCTTATTGCCGTCACCTCCCTGCTCTCCAAAGTAATGGAGGGCATAATAAACAACCAGCTTCTGGTTTATCTGGAGGATCTCCGGTTGATCAACGACCGCCAATATGTCTTTCACCATGGTCGCTCAACCGGTGTTCTTCTAATGAACCTAACCCAACGCGGGCTACTATTATAGACAGCAAGGGAGAGGGCCTGGCAGTTAGTTTCGACATCGCGAACGCCTTTGATTGAATGTGGCACGGGGCTCCTCGCGAAACTTCCGTCAGACTATGCATTTTATAAACTTTGTTAATTTAACAAAATCTTACATATTCAAAAAAATTATATAAATAGTAGTTTAATAATTTTTAATTATAGTCGACTTATAATATACATCCCCACTTATTAGCGACCTTAAGATAATTTAAATAAAACTGCGATGACTTATATACGCACATAAAAAAAAACCATCTATCTAATTCAAAGAAATTTACGATGAGAACTTTCTGGCAAATAAAATATTACTAGAAAAACCAAAATTACAATTAAACGGCAGTAAATAATCTAAACAAATGGGATAGTAATTACCAGAGCGTAATTGTATGAATAAAAAATCACTTAGCGCAATTATAGACGGTTATTAAACAGCTTGAAGACTATTAATTACATATAATGTGCAACGTAAATATACCGGTATTATAGCTTCTGTTGATATTAGAGTTAGCTTTCAACTTTTCATCTTCTTCTGACATTGTTTCTCAATTATAATGGACACGATAGTCCAATATATACTTATTACAAATTGTAGTCTGTAACCCAGAAAAAACGTTTATTCTATTATAAAGTAACCGAAATGAAGATGTGTGGCGTAACCAGGCTCGATAAAATCCGATAGGCTGAAACGACAACGACGACAGATTTACTTAAGGAAGTATTAACAATTCTCATAAAATACTTCTATTATTCACTGCGTAACTGAAAGACAACGCACAGCCTAAGCTAATGAGTATTTGCAAATTGGCATGTAGCTCCTTGAGCAGTTTGAGGAGCACTAGAAGGGGTTTTACGTTTATTTTTGACAGTGTGGAGTATAAAACAATTTAATTATCATTTTCATTTTTCCTGTCAGGGCAGATATAGTGGTGATTGAAATCCACCATTGAACATACAATATCTCCATAAAATTATGGAGTTTTATTTATTAAAACTAGAATCATTGAGCACTAACAAAATATAAAAAATACAAAAAATAAGTACAGAGTGCACAGTTACAGGTGATGATAATATTCTAGACGTACACCTACGTGACCTTTTAATTTTATCTTTAAAAAAACAATATTAAATTAAAACATATAGAACAAATACTTATGTCAATTTTTTACAGTGTATATTTAAATTTAGAATTAACGTGCTTAGTCACTTATATGTTTAATACTGAATGGTGCTATTGGTCCCATATGTCAAAATTTGTCTATAAAATTTATTATAAGTAACTAATTCACCGGAAAATAAAATGTGCAGAAAGTAAGTGTATGACTTAGCATTACATGCTTAAAGTAACAAAAAATTTCCTATAGGAAAAAGCGTGAAAATGTCAGAGAGAACCTAGTATCAAGCTACTCCGTTATTAACTTTCTCATGATAGAGACATTGTGTGTTGAGCAGCCGAACTTAGCCCCCGCTTTGTTGTACCAGAGTGGAAAAATGAAAATAATTTGTATAATAACTCTCTCGAGCGGGGCTCGTACTCACAACCAATCGTATTTACAGCTAACCACTGCGGTTGTCACACATAACAATATAGGCGATTGTTACGTATCTATGTCTAATTCAACATTGCTGTCCAGTTTAAAAATTTTTTCAAAATATATAAAATAATCGATTGTATATCATTAAATAATTATCGATTTCTCAACAGTTGATTCTTAAATAACCTTTTAACATAATTGTGTGTGAATGCAAATGCGGAGCGGTTAGTTCCGCTAGTCTGCAACTTTCCGCTTGACTTCTTTTATTTACTGAGCCAGTCACATTAAAATTATTGCAGCGATGACATTAATTAATGCAGTATTTATACCTAATTAGATTTTTATTATATTGTAATTATTATTCACTGTTAACGTAAACGATGAAGTTGAACTTCATATGATAGAATTGAAAATATTGATAATAAAACTTTAAATGAATTTGACTAGTCTTTTGGATGCTACCTAAGCTTTCTTAAAGTTCGTTCAACTATGCTACATGTTTTTATAGTGTTATAGAGAATTATTTTCCTTGTAAGGTAAATTAAATTTAAATTACACCAAATTTACAATTTTTCAGGCATAACAGTCACTCTGAATTTTTCGCTCTAGTTGTGTGTAGTGGTGGAACTCAATACCTACCGTGCGTTACTTCACTAGAACGCGGAAATAAAAAATTAAATATAGGCATTCCCTTGAATGGAAATCGAACTAACAACCATCACCTACAGTTGATGACAGACGTTGTCATCAACTCTGCGGACATTTCAAAGAATAGATCGAATATTTAATTAAACAAAAGAGAATAAAATTTGGTATAATTTTTTTTTATTTATTTCCATTTTATTATTATTACTTAAGATTACAAGTGTCGAAGTCAATCTTAATCCTTTTGTGTACAGTTCAATACCGCAAAGGCTCTTTTGTGTTCATTTGACGACTGACGTTAGCGATCTCTCAATAGAAAGGATAATTTGTTTTTGAGATGCAAGGCGATGTTTATTGCGAATGATATTCATTATTTTCTATGGTTAAGTCGAGAAAGGGCCAATATTTATGCTTCTGACAATAGCTTTAAATTGCTTTAACCGTTGGATTTTTTATGAGTAATCGATATATTATAAGTTATAAAATTATATTTTGCATATAGTTTCTAGCAATAACGTATTTTATCCGCATTACAGAGTAGTTAGAGGGAATTTTAAACGTTAAACTGAAGACTTTCCTTTCTGCTCTTTCGATTGGAATTGATACATTACATGTAGATTGAATTAATCGCTTTATCTTACAAGAGCGGGGAAATAAGAATAATTTAAATTCCTTCGAGTGGGAATCGAACTCGCAAGTAATCGCATTTCCAGTCACACAGTGTCCCACTTCACCACGATAGCCTCATAAATAAAAGTCTCCATAACATAACTGTAATATGGTTTAAAAAAACGGGTGGTGATAGTACTTATAGTGAAAATGTATATAAATAAAACAGGGTTATGGAAAATACAAAACTGCATAATAAGTTAAGATAGTATAATCTAATGTACGCGTCGCATTTAGTTTCATTACGCAAAAATCATAACTATTGAAGAATGTTTGGTAATCTGTCGATCCCCACTCGGAGTAATTAATATATTACAATATTTTTTATATCTCCGCTTTGGTAAGAGAAACGACACGCAATGTCTCGCCGTCAGGTGGAAAGTATCTTGACAATAGGTTCTCTCAGACTACCCTTCTATGCGGAAAAGAATGGTCAAGCTGAAAATAAGGACTCAATTAAAAAAATCATAAGAACACAAGTTTTAATATATCTACTATAAAAAAAAGGTTATTTCTTTTAGTTAGTATTAATGACTAGTACAGACAGACAATAAGGCGTGAAATAGAAATAAACAAATTTCATTGTCAAAATAGAATTCCTACAATAAGGTAGAATTTTTTTTTCAATGAAACGTTCAATTTGTTGTTAAAACTTACAAGATTAGCACTTTACACAAAGTAAGCCCATTTTAAACCTTTTGTGTCTATAATTGATTTAGCAGAAGTAAGAGGATTGGCTCTTTTGTTGCACTTTCATTTTTTGCTTTAGTTTTTCTAGAAGTTTTAAGTTTCTTCTAAAAAAAAGTAACTAATTATAGCAGATACATCAAATCGCATTTCGTGTTCTATATAATACTCGTAATGTAGTTTATTTTAGTTTTCTTTAATTTTCAGTTATATACTGCAATATAATTTACTAACGCAACTTTTCAATACTTTCCTAATAATTAACTTATTAAATAATCGATTATAATAATAATATCCTTAAATTAAGGGGCCAAAGTTCATCGTTCATGTTCAGTGGGGCAGTATCTAGTAAGACAAACTGCGACGTAGAATTTAATTTCGATTTAGGCGGAAAATGGAGAACGGAGTATCTTGACACTAGGTTCTCTATGGCTATGCGAGAAAAACAGGCTAGCTATATCTTAAAAATTACCTTAATTGTCAAAATTACAGAATATTATTTAATTTTAATTTTACCAAAGATTTACGTAAGTTATTATATAGATTTTTCGAATATTATTATATACAGTTACTTAAACCATTTATAGACAAACAGATGGATTGAAATTTACAAACAAGGAATATGGGCAGAGCGTTTGGCACTGGAATGTTTGTGTCAAGTTTATTGTCCTGATTGGAGCATTGTTGTCTACCCACCCATGAGCTGTCAATCAAAGCATGGGTTTACTTGTAAACAATAGAAATTTGCACTTTCAAATCAAAAAGTTCCAGAGCAAAGTGAGATAACCAATGAGTCGGAAATTTCATTTTTACTCAATCTTTGAGATGTTTATATTTATAAACATTTGAGTAAAAATGATGGAGCTATAAGTTTACGTATATTATATATATATAGATTACGTGTATAAGGTAGATATGCTATAATCAACTTGTCTATTTAATATTATATAGTACTTGATAGCTATTCAAATGTCGCCATTCGGTAAAGCACGTGATGCTCAGGAAAGCATTGAAAAGTTGTCTGGGGGATATTTTTTGGTCCGTTGCCGGAAAGCATTAAAAGGCAAAAATTCAATTTTCGAATTTAAAAAGCCAATTAAAAGCCAAAAAATTCTACTTACTTTTAACATCTTTGCCAAGTAAAGCCTGAACTGAGAACGAGTTTTTTTATGTTTGAGGTGTAAGAAAGTAAATTCATTAATTAACTTTAAAGTTTATGTTCAATTTTTTATTATAGAAAATAGTAAGAAAACCTACAGTATTAATATACTTCATCAAATTTATTCAGACATTTAATACTTAAAATATATTCTAAACTTGGATATACCACTTTGTGAGTTGCCGGGACCGCCGACGCACTCAAATCACAACTAAAATAAGATTTGACTTGCTACACTGCACTCAAAGGGACACTTCAACAATGAAGAGTCAATCATTTTTACATTATCCGCCAAATTACAAAAGATTTAATACAATGGCCGACAAATTTTAACCTTAAAATGATGGATTTGTCAAAATCAAATCTGACAATTATTTGTAAAATAATTCTACAGGTATTACCAATATTAGAAAAAATATTTCTCATGACTTTAATTTCATTTCCGCTCTCAGTGATACATTATAGTGAGGCAACGCGTGTTTCGGGGTGGGGCTACTAGTAAAATTTAATATTTCAAATAATTATTTAGATATTATGTATGAATGAATCTATGAGTATTTATATATTTTTACAAGATTATGGCTAAAGTACCGGATTGACTTCTTACCATACAATTATCAACATGAAATCCAAAGTTGGTAATTTTATATGATAGCACTTCTAAACAAGGCTAGCAGGATTTAAATGACGGATTGTATTTAAATAGATACTTAGCAATGATTTTTATATTTTAAAAGTGTTATTCACACACTTTAACAAACGTTAAATTTATTGTAAGTGTTATATTAAAATATTTGTAATATAGTTAGCAAGCGACACGACAACTGTAGCTGTTTCCTATTTTCAGCCTTCTTTTCGCGAAACAATGAAATTGCGCATATTAATCCTAAGACCCTCAAGTACCTTAACTTAGTCTTGCCATAAACAATATTATAAAGAAAAATAAAATTTTTTTATTCTTATTATTGGAAACATTTATTAATGTAATATTATTTAAATTTTTCTTTCTGTTTGTCTGTGCGATTATGCAAGCTAATCCGAAACTTGTCTAATGTACTTTAATAAGCGTTTATTTCATTTTAATCGGATCATAAATAAAAACGTTACAACCGTTTAAATTATCAATTTAAGTAAAGTTTGTGATTTAAGTGAGAATGAGAGCGGGTGAAAAAGAGTAACAGTTTAGTCCTGTAGTTTACGCAGGCGAAGCCGCGAATGGGTCGCTAGTACATTAATGTAAAACCATTATAAAAATATAAATTATTCTTTATTATAAATTATACTTTATACGTTGAGACCAGTTATAAATAGCAGCACGCACTTTCTATGTGAAATATCTTCACTACCAATTATATGGTTTGTTTTAGGAAACTATCATAGCGAGCCTTACTATCTAACACTGACCATCAATGATAATCTTAATGGTGTATTAAGATCAAAACTAGATGACGGCCAGTCTTCAGCTCTGATGAAGACAGTTCAGACAGTTTGTTTCAAGTCAATATTTGGTATGACCCGGCGCTGAGTCTTGCTGAAAGGAGACCATTCTTGGTTATTGAACATGGAACTTGGTTGCCAAGAGGCTTAACTACCTTCTTAAGAATATTACATTGATACACTTGTTCCCATGTTTTTATACCTTTTTATAAACAAAAATATGGCACTAAACCATCACTTAAGTCGGATAATGTTCATGCTGTACTCTGTTGACTAGTTGGAAAGGTTCTTCAGAGCTTTCTGTATAAAAACGGTCATTTTGCTTGTTATTGCTCAATAGTAAAAATTCTCTCATCCGTGAATATCTTTTTTCAGTGGCCACCCTTTGCGTACCGCTTAAGTAGATGTTTTGATTTTATCATCCTCTTCTTTTTTAAATAATTAGTTAAAAAATGACCAGTGCGTCTTTTATAGGTCAGGTCATAAGTCCTGAGTCATCTTTTAAAATACGCAACATGGTTGTAGGTGCTATTTTTATCTCCCGAGATAAAATCTATTGCTTTCGGACAGGATTTCTTCGATTTCTTTCCCTTACTGCTTTGATCACCTTTTTCGTACAAACACTACGTGGACGGCCATATCTTTTCTGTCACAGTCAGAGGAGGTTTCATTGTACTTATCAATAGCCCGTACTACAAACATTTGACTAATACCAAGTGTATGAAGGATTTTAAAAATTGTATTTGACACCATACTTACTTTATGTAATGCAATCACGACGATTCAGTTATCTTTATTAACGCACTCCATTTTAATATCACAAAACATTTTACAATACTTTGGCGCGTAAATAAGAAAACACAATGAACAATCATATAAAAATTACTGATTCCAAACTCTAAAGTATTATTTTGTTTGTTTTAAATTATAACAGTATTTATGGCCAGACTAAGTATGTAAAATTTTATCACAATGGGTTCAGTAGTTTATAAAATTTCATTACAATGAGTGCAGCCGTGATTTACTTTTGCATTTGTAATATTAATAATATAGACATATGCATTATTATATCTTTAATATAATGCAAATCCAATGTTCGTTTTCAATTTTCCGATATTTGGCTTGACCACAAATTAAAAAAAACTAGGTAACGTCTGAAACATCGTCTATAATTGTGTTCGTAATATAAAGTACCATTTAAAAAAACTAGAATAAAAAAAAATAGCAGTTTTATAAATAATACAGGACCAAAACATTAAAAAACTGTTTTAAGATTACAATTATATTAATATAATTAAGTATTAACCTGACTAAGTAAATATAATATATATATAAAAACGATATAATATATCAATATACCATGACGCTTCAATAAACAATATTTTTTTCTAATTAACTTAAATTATATTTTCAATGATTAATTTATTCTTATTAAATCGTAAAATGAACAACGGTTTAATAATTATATTAAATGTATTACTATGAATTAGAAAAAATATTGTATATATTATATTTAAATAATAATATTTATATTATTATATTTAAACCGTTTATTATGTTTAAATTACTTGTAAGTTAACGTTCGGAAATTAACTTGTTTGTTTTTGTTTATTTCAACATCAACATATCTAAATAAGGTTCTTAAAGTATTTAAATAGGATGTTTTAATTTCACATTGAAACAAAGAAAAACTGACAGACAAGTTAAGTAAGTAATTTATGTTTAAATATACAGTCCAGTCTATTTAATTATTGTATTTTAAATTCACCTATATGAGATATTTCCATATTTATTTTTAACATTTTAAAGTGTTATTCACACACTTAGGAAATTGAAAAACATATTTAGAAAACGTATAAAAATTTTCCGCTCCGTTAAAATTTTTATGCGTTTTCTAAATATGTTATGACTTATGAGTAACACTGCTATAAGTTATGAGTAACCAATATTTTATATTGCATATTTATGATATAAATTCGACATACAAAGCAGTTCAGCAAAGGTCTTAATCAAACGCAAAGGCGAACCGACAAACTCAACCATTTGTACACTAAATACACTTAACGAGTGATGTGATTCATAATCGCCTTTTATTATATATCGATAAAAATCCGGATCAAATGAGGTATTGAATCGAATTGGTATAGAGTAGAGAAGATTGTGGAAATGATATATTTTGATTACTTTTTACGATATATGAGCACTTTTATGTAATGCGTAAATGCGTCTAACGCATTCTTCATATTTGAAGAATGATTACTACAGATTTAAATGTCGTCACTGATCATTTTGATTTCGTACTTTATTGTTGTGCTTAAGGCTCCCAATATTTTACTTTAATAATATTACCTAACCTAACCTAACTAAAAACAGAGTTTTTTTAATTATTAATTTTAAAAAAAATCCTACACCTACTCTTAAAAAAGCCAATACTTAGATAACGTTATTCCTTCTTTAAATTTCAAAAGCTGCCTAAGTATATATATATGTATATACTAGCTTATTTTTAATCATTAAATAATTGCTACCTTTAAAAAAAAGGCTAACCCTAAAGGTAAAGGATGTATACCATTTCTAACATGTACAAGGTGTCAAGTGTCAGGGTCGTGTTGACAGAGACGCAATCAATAAATCACAGGTCCACAAAGAAGATTGAATGTGTGCTGATTGTACCTCGGGAACGCGTTCAGTGACCACAAGTGATGTTTTATTTGACGTTATTCAAGCAAGTTAAATATTTAAGTGTTAAAATATCTACTAATCTATCTTACTTTTTAAATATGTATGTATTTCGTAGTACTCCTTTGGCTGTACTTGACACTAAATAATAGAGTTGGGCATAATCATTTTAATGTTAATAATAACATTAAACTCGTTTCATGCCGCAAAAAGCGGTTTATTATATTTTTTTGTTTGTAAATTTCAAATCACGTATCCTGTCAATTACTTCAACCCATATCGACATTAGTATTATATCATTAAGGCAGCACTAATAAACTATCTTTGGTGGTCTAAGAATACGCCGAATCATGGCACGCGTTTTGATATACCTTTTATGGCTGTGACCAATATAAATAGATTGTAATATTTTCACAATATTTCCTTAATACCATGCCTTAAGGCTTATTATTAGTTAGTAAAATAATATAAGGTGCTTTCAAATGTTATTTTGTATAGAATAAATTGATGACTATTAAACAGTTATTATCGATCTATTGATGGTTAATAAAATATTGTCGATCCACTACTCTACAGTAAGCTCGTGTGGCAATATTGTAAGTCGATTTGAGGGAACCTCAATTTTATTTAATGGCTCTCAGTTATTTTTCTATCATAGTCTCAAAAGACTTCCCATAATATAAAAGCTAGTAGATAATCTACGTGTGTAATTTTTTTTAAATATATTCATAGTCTGTGTATTTTTTATTTAATATCTTGTACACTACCTATTCGTGTGTGTACTTAACATTATTAATGTGTTAGGGTAATACTTTTCTATAGTAGATGAAGGCAAAGTTTGGAAAGATAGCTGCTAATTTTTATTTAACTTTAAATGCATGATACACTCCTCCCTCAATTGAGACTCCGACCCTCACCCGTCGTGCACCGATTGCACATATCTACATTTATATCAATACAAGTTGTATTTTGCAACTATATTTGCTACAAGCTTTCAGCTTCACTCACGCTTGCCTACTCTTTCCAAGACATCTATATACACAATTTCAGTTTTCTACGTCCAATACTTCCGGCTGCGTATTGGCGGCTAGTCACTCAGGAACGAATGATTTTATTATATATAAAATATTATTATTAAATGTTGTCTTTATTTACATATTATAAATAAGTGTTAGTGAAATCTCTCACTGCTTTTATGTTATAAGATCACTAAAAACATACAGAGTGCTCGCTGAGTATACTACCATGCTACACTAGACTACACTACTACAAGTCTTAGTCTTCTATATTTTTACCAGATTTTAAATCGCTTTTTAGAAAATAAATATTTTATTAATATTACATTATGACGTAACTTGTAAGCTTTGATCACAAAATTTAAATGTCATTGGGTGAACGTGCAAATTACTGAAAGCTATATGCCCGAATAAAGTGTAGCGATTAAGACCGTGGGAGGCCAATTGAGTGGCAATTTTTGCTCGCCGGGACACCGAGTGGCTGTTATCGGTTATATTATGCTATTAAAGTATACGATATCAAGTTTCAAATTTTATTAAAATTAATGCATATAATTAAAACTGTCGTGGTATAGCGTGTATTAGGTGCCTCGAAAATTAGCATTGTTGAAATTTACTTTTAATTAAAATTAATTGAAATTTCTATTCTTTTAGATGGTTTAAGTAAAAAAAACTTGATGCTTCTGACATAATGGGTTTTGTATTGGTTAAACAGAAAAAGTTATCTACTTACAAATTAATCCTAAAAATTTATCACGGCACAGTGGGTAGTAGTGACTGACAGTACAAGATATGGTTGTAGATAAGACCCTCATTCAGGTGAATGGTTACATTGGCCTTTTTCAGTGACTGTGTTACGTAAAATTTAAATTTACAGAGTTTAGTGACGCGAACTCTGCCTTTCATTTCATTAGATTAAAATAATGTAATTATTTATTTATTTGTTTAGTCACTTAGTTGCTCGCTTGCCTGCCGCTCGCATGCTTTCCAGTCCTGTGCATGCTGTTCACCCGCTCTCTGTTCACAAAGCTGTTCCTACTCCCTAGTTCGACCTGCTCACCTGCTAGCAGCTTGCTTCTTGCATGATTTCCGTTCACTAGCAAGCGAACGCTGGCTCAACAATGCTGCATAGTTTTTGCTCGTATGCCTGTATACCTGTATACCGGCTCGCATAGTTTTTGTTTGTATGATTGACACTCGCTTGCTTGCAGTCCACTTGCTTGCTGCTCAGCTGCATCCTACTCGTACGGTTATCTATCTGTATACATGCTCGCATAGCTTTTTTCGTATGCTTGCTGTTAACTTGCTTTCGACTCACCATAAACCACTTACCATAAATTAACATATATTAAAGTGATAAGTAAACGACCAAACAAATAAATATATTAATAGATACTTCTTTTTTTTGAAACTCGGATGCTTGTTACTCGCATGCTTGTCGCTCGCATGCTTGTTACCCGTATGCTTATTTCTCGCATGCTTGTCACTCGCATACCTCATTGTTGCAACTCTTTGGATTCGCTCCTCATACACAGTGTTATATATACACATTGTTTTCGAGACATTATAGTTAAAGCCGTTAGTTTAGCTTTTAAAAGCATACTTTTCACAAATACCTACAAATTTTCCGCATAACTCTTAATTTATTTATGCATACACCTCCAACCTGGCATCCTACTTATGTGCATCTTAATTCTTTTACCAGGTCATTTATATTATATTAAAAAGGTAAGGCAGGTCAACAGGTCTTGCATAGTACAGTTTATTCACATGTTTTACTTTTTAGAATCGAAACTACTATATTCTTCCTGAATTTTTTAGGCAAGTAATTAAAATTTACACTTAAATTAAACAAAATACTAACAAATAAAAATTTCGTCGGATTCGTACTGAATATGTTCAATACTTCGACTATCGCACCCTGGCGACTTACCGCGTTTCAATCACTTTAAAACCTATGACATTATTAGGTATAAATTCTATACAGTTATGATTAGCTAGATATAGATTAATACCATATGGGTTTAAAAAGTAAATTTAACAAGAATACGATAAAGGATTTTTCATGACAATTTTTTACACTTTGGGTTATATTATTCAAGTTTACATCTAGAAAAAAATTTAGCTCAGTGAAGATATAATAGTATAGATATTCTTCTTTATGCTCGTAGGGATCCAATTTGCTCTGAGGATTGATGCCTCTTCCGTACTCATTAGTATTGTTGATGTACAAAATCGAACACCGTTCTTAATTTATGAGTTACGTAGCACTTAAATATATACCTTATTCATTAAAATAAAGTTTACTTTCCTGTAGTTTTAGGACTGTTTTGTCTCGCTTCTTAATTAAAAGCCCCATTATTATAACTGCAAGAAAGGCTTGCAATTACAAATGCAGCTAGTATGCGAGCAGGAAGCATGCGAACAGCAAGCATGCTAACTGCCGGCAGACGAATAATTAAAGAAACAAATAGATTTAGATTATTAAAATCTATAACTTTTAAGGTAGTGAGAAACTCTTATAAAAAAGCAATAAATCATAATAATAAAATAGGTTTATTATGTTATAATATATAAAAGATATATGTAAACTTCAATTTGTAAATTAAATTTTACATTGAAATGTTTTTTCTTTTTTTGTTAGTCACTCGATTGGGGTAGGTAGGACTTGGATAGGTTATGTGGGACTCAAAGTGGCCTCTTGCCGGCCAAAAAGAGACTCATTAAGATATCACGGTGGTTCTCCTCCACTGCCACTGGACGGCTGCACAGCTGGGTGCACGGCAACTGCTCTAATCTTCAGTAGGAAAATATCACCAATTAGAACCTGTATAATACTTATAATATTGTACAGGTACTTACAATTCATATTGAAAAAATAATGGAAAATAATATTATTAGGCTTATTCTGTTTTTATCTAGATACAATTTTAAATCTTTATACCCCTAAAGATAGTAAATTTATATAATCTACTATATCTATATTGTAAAAATAATAAATATAATAAGACATTATAAAACTAAGTTATATACGTACCTATATAAATGGAAAACACAAATTACAGGGCAATATTCTGATAAGTGAATGAGTAGTGATTCTAACTGCGGGAAGCCAATTGAACCGCAATTTTTGCTCGACGGGACACCTAGTAGCTAATGTAGCTAGCTCTTGAAATAACGTAATGTACTTACAAGTGACCTTACATTTTTCAGTTTCAATTTTATACAAATATATACTTATATAATAAATTATTCTTCTTTTTTCTTTTCTTGTACCTAATGCATGCATTTTGGACTTAGAAGTGCATATGTGCAATATGCAAATGTCAAAACACTCCGTTCTCCATTGTTCGCCCAAATTCGACGCATTGTGTGACGGAACTCTAAGTAATGTAGCCACAATTTCTCTTTCACGCCCAGCTTGGTAGTACGAATATTCTATGCTTAATCGAGTGCACGGCGGCGGGTAAATATGAAAATATAATCGACCGGTAAGTGTTAAGACCAATTAGAATTGGTCTTTCGCACACCATATATAATATGGATTAACTAATCTATTAAACGAAAAACTATTAAATAAATCGTACTTGCAAAAGAATTATTACCAAGATGTACAAATTTATTGAAATCTGGGAAAAGGGGCACATATAGTTATTAAAACAGATTTTCGGTTCCATTATTAAAATTTTGTACTTTAAGTCGTTTCAAGGGTTGCATCTGATGCAATCCTAACTTAACTAGAAAGAAAGAAAGTCAGGTAAATATCTTTTCAACGTATTAAACGTATTAAAACGTGTTCGTTATCATCCGCCGTTCAATATGCACGAAATTAAATATTCACCAGCCTATATGTTAAATTAAAAAAAAACTTCAGAGTGGAATTTCTATTATAGGCTTAAGATCTTCTTCATGCTACGAAGATTATTATGATTTTATGATTTTCATAATATCTTATTATTCTGAAATCATTAAATATAAAAAATCAATGTTTTACAACAACAAAGTCGCAGTGCAATTAATAAATAAATATATATATATATATATATATATATATACATATTACCTTTCTATTCTTTCTATTTAATTCTTCCTAATAGATGCTGGAATTCCAATTCAGATGTATGTAGAGTTAAAGCACGAAACTTCGTACTCTCACCAATTGCTTATCACGACTTTTAAAGATTTCTAGTAAATTACAAAAAGAGACTGACATGCAAAACCGATTTCCATACTAAATCTTTAAATTTAGCACCGTTTAACTATACACTTTATTTCTAAGACAATAAAGTTTTATTTCCTTAAATTTCACGTAAGTTATGTCACGTTTCTCAGTTAAAAGCAACTCCATTGTTATAACTTCATTTGCTCCTACGATCTTTTTATTTTTATTCAAATATTGATTTAAAGTGGCTTGTAAGTAGAAATGTGAGGAATTTTTACGATTTAAACGGGAAAGAAAAAATACATAGCATCCTTAAACGCTCGCTTTGTAAGGTCTTTAAAATTTATTGTTTCTACTTTTATAGGATAATAGCAGATGTAAACCTTGTAGGGAAATAGTTTTTTATATAATAAATTAATGGAGACAAAAATTTGTTTTTTGGGCATTGTGGCACAGTGAGACAGAATCGAACTGTAATCGCAATTGGTCGTGGGTTCGATTACCGAATGGTAATGGTAGAATGATCATAATTTAATTATTTACATTTTTCCGCTTTGGTAAACTAGACGAAGCACTGCATTGAGGCCCGCCACTGTACATGCAATATTTTGAAGTCGGGCAGAAGGTGGAGAACAGACTGTCTTTACACTAGGTTCTCCCTGCCTAATATAATGGAAAAAGTGTAAAGCTTAAATGAACAAAAAAATTTTAACTGACCTTACTAATGGTATTGCAATATGTAATACTACTGCTACTTCATTTACTGTTTTTTTACCCAGCATGATTAGCTCCAAAATGGCCATTATTCTTTCCACGAGAAAAATTATATTTTAATTAAATAAACATGAGATGTTCTAGATAAGAACATTTACTTTATTTTAACATTTAAAACAATTTTAATTTCTTCGCTCGGGTAAGAAAAAGCGCAACAACGCAGCAACACAATGTCACGGATAGGGGCGGAAAATAGAGAACGGAATTTCTTGACACACTCTAAATCGACTTTAGTTTTTTTGAATATTTTTTCTTTAATTACAAGACGTTTTATAAACTTGTGTTCCCATACAAATATTTAGCTAATATTTGCATTTAACAAGATTTACGTAGCTCCATTTTATTACACATAATAACGTACATTTTAGTGGTCCCCAGCAGGCCATATCTCAACGCCTCTAAACTACTTAATAGGGCGATAATTGCGGGACGATTGCCCACCCAGTATCCCCTCCTTGCTATCGAAGTACCCTCAAGTTACTCGAGCTAATGGTTTATTATTAATATGTATTTGAACTTTATTAAACCTATAAGATATAGATTTTCAAATAGGTATTTTATATGTTATGCCATAACAAAGCTAAGTTTAATTAGCTTCTACAAACATAAAAATTAACTTATCGATGTCTGATGCCTGTACATAAAAGATATATTAAAAAAATGTTATTGGGGGCATTTATCAATGTATTACAATAATTTTTAATTTTCTTTTCTGTTGGTCTGTTTATATGTTTGCCTGTTTGTCTGTGCATTTGTGCACGCTAATCTCAGAAACTGATTTACCGATTTAAATGCAGTTTTTCTTATTCTATTTTGGTAAATTTTCCTTAACATTTAGTGTTTCTTTTATTTAAATTGGTTCACAAATAAACTATTTACAACTATTTAAATTATAAATTTAGGCAAAGTTTGTGATTTAAGTGAGAACGCGGGCGGGAAATCACGAAATAGTTTAGTCATGTAGTTTAGACAGGCGGAGCCGCGAGCGGGTCGCTAGTATATAATATGTTAAAAGAATTTGATGAAATACTGCTATCTTACTGCTTTTCGCGAATTTATTTAAAATATATTTATAATTTGATTTAAGAAGAAATTCATATCTTATCTACAGAATGTTACTTGAAACATATTCGAACATAATATCGTACATGCCAATATTATACTAAAGATCAAACTATATAAAAAAAATATTTCGTTTAATTAAACGAAAACGCTGCATAAACAAAACAAGTCGTCAGAAAGTTATTTCATAAGGCAGCTCTTGTTAAGCGAAAATTCATTAGAAACTTGGCGGGCGGAGATTGCTTAATTTTCTTTAATATTAACTTGTACAGACCCCTTTTTAATTAATATCGACAAAATAGTCGAAGAGACCGCTAGCGTACTGATAAAGAAATTAGAGATGGGAAAATATTTATTTAAAAAAAAAAACAATTTTATAATAGGCCATCGTGGCACAGTGTGACAGTGTTTGAATGTATACGCGATGATTGTGAGTTCAATTCCTACTCTGGGGAATGTTTATTATAAAAAATATTTTCTCTGCTCTGGTGAGAAGCACGGTGGTGAGTTTTACTACTTAATACCTTTCGCTGTGTAACAATTTTTTACTAAGTTAGAAAACTAAACAAAAAGTACTTTTATTTGCTGGATATTAATATCTACAACCTACAAATATTTTTATACGCTGAGCTAATTGCTGCAAAGTGAACCTAGTGTCAAGACACTCCATGTCTGTTTTAGCGATGATGTTATTTGTATACATTACAAACAAAGCACTTAAGGTTTTCAGTTAAGGTAACCTTATCTATACCAAAAACTCATTAAATATTTATACTACAATAAAACAGTAAAAAAAAACTCTGTAACTTAAACATATATATATATTAAGACTTATATGACAAGTTGTTCAGGGTGATGTGAGTTTTGTCATATAAAAATTATTTGAAGAAGAACTATTTAGATCAGCTAAATTATAAGATATAACTTATTAACATCTTAGTAAAAATAGATATTTTCCATTGACATATTAAAGATCTGGAAAACCATTCATCAGAGTTATAAGAAATATCAAAATACATACATTAGTCTTTCAGTATAGTGGGCAGTTTTAGTTAACAAATATTATTATTATATATTTTTACTTCAAAGCGTTATGACTGACGGACAGACAAAGCAAAGCTCAAACTACTGGACATAGAGGTTAAATTTAGCACATTGTTTCCTTGATAAGTGTAGGGCACTAATAAGATTTGTCAATATTTCAACGAGAGCTGGGAAAAACTAGTATTTACGAGTACTTTTTGTACTCCACGCAATCATAGTTTTAGGCTATATCTAGTATAGCCTATAGTACTTAGTAAAATAGTTGCACTTACTGATATTACTTAGTGACGTTGCTTCAAATCACTTTCAAGACTGTTTAAACGAAGAAAGACATTTAATTCCACCATAAAATGAATAACAGATGAAAATGAATAACATGTATAAATACATTAAATTAAAAACAATAGTATTTCATAATACAACAATAAATTGCATAATAATATCGACAAACGCGAACATCCCTTAGAATATTAATTTCAAAATTGGTTTAAATAGGTATTCGCTTGTTAGTCCGGGTCCGAAATGAACTCATTAAAACTATAAAAGCGGCGGTAATTAAGGCGGCCCTCGGTACTCCCCCGATGGGCGGCGATTTAGCCCCCACGATACCCGATATATATACTGTGGAACGTGGAAAATATCTGACTAAAAGTGACAGTCAATGTTTTGATTTATAAATGCTCACTCGGAAGGCTACTTATTGTAAAACTATATTGGAAAAGAGCAATTGTTGAGTTTCTCGCCGGCTCTTCTCAGCAGAACTGGCTTCCGAGACGGTAGTAGCTGCCGCCAAGCACTAAAAATACTGACATTTTATATTAATTGACGATTCGAAGTGCTTGTCGTTGAAGTTGAAGGGCGTTTCATGATACTACGTTCTCTCTGCCTGCCCATGTACGCGGGATAAAGCGTAAAGCTGAGAAAAAACATAAATCTTATTAAAACAGTTCTATATTTTTTTTTTATTTGAAGCTTTTGGTTTCATTAAGACAATATTTCTATCGTAGCTTTACGTAATTTTGTAACTTACATCAAAATATATTCACAATGCATGCAATTCCATGATAATAAATTGTCCAATAGATTGACAACAAACTTTACAACTCCTTATCGGCCTTAGTTAAAACGAATGACTTTTAAAGGTCAATTTAAGACTGATATTCAATTAAATGCAATTTACATGATATAAATGGGAAAATTGACATATTTGTTTATGTGTAATGTTTAAGGCAGATTACATTTAAATAAAACACACCTGTGTACCTCATCACACATACCCATAACCACATAGAACAAGGTCAATGTAACAAAAGATCTAGAAAACTTATAATATTATATTATGTTCTCATAGAAAACTATGCATACTATTAGATAATTAAAATAACTAGTTTTAATTTTTCCTATAAAAATCTTCCTCTAATGCATAACTTTTGAACTAGATCTAATTTATTTCTAGATATATTACTATAATATAATAATACTAAACATAAATATTAATAATCACTTCAATAACTCTTTATGCGATAAGAATCTTCTATAATTTCGTAGAAAAATTTAAATATAATGTGTTTTCTCTAAACGTATTTTTTCAATGTAATGTTATATTTATGTATATTTTTTTATTTAATTCACGCTTTTTCGATCATAGTAGAATAGTCAGAGAGAACCTACGCTCCGTTCTCAACTTTCCGTCCGAAATCGAGGCATTGCGAGTTGAGTGGCGGAATTCAACATAAACTTTTCTTTTAATCCTGTTCCAAAAAAAACTATTAAAAATTAACAACTTACATAATATTATTACAAATAACTTTATCCCATCTAGCAACATTACATCAATGACAATCAGGCTTTATTGCCGGCGACATTTTATCCCGACAGCGGTAATTTTCAACTAATAACCTGTTTAATTTTCACTGCCTTTGCTGCTTTTACGACGGTATAGATATGCCTAAATATTATATTAATATGGTTATAACATTTTATTATTTAGGTATATTTTATGCCAAAATAACAAAATGTACGTATTATATAAATGTTAAGATTCAAATAGTGTATATTTAAATCATTGGTTTCTTTTACAATATTTATATTTACGCATTTACGTTTTAAACAGCAATTTAAAAATATATTACTTTTAAAATGACATATGTAATTTTTTTCTCAGCTTCCAGCCTTTTCCCGCAAACCAAGGTAGGCAGATAACCTAGTGGCGGAACACAACGCCGCGTTTTCATTACATATCATTTATTTAACTTTCAATAAGATAAAAATAAAAAAAACGTATAAGCGAAATATAAGTTGATTGAATTTTATTTTTAAGTAACTGTTTGTTTTTAAAGTGTTTCTTTAGAAAAAATGTTTCATACATTATAATATAGTACAAGCTATTGACCGTGACTTCGGTTACATGGACTTTATGACACCTGCCATACTGTTTTCATTACTATCATCGACTTTAATATTTAAATCAATTTTTTGTCTCTTTTCTTGAAGATTCGGCCAATCTCATAGTGCTCCATATTCTCAAAGATCTGATATGTAGGTACATACCAAGTTTAAGCTTTGTACACTGTTGGTAACGGAAGGCAATTAGACAGGAACACTCTGTGGTAATATATTCTTAGTTAAATTTTAAATCCATACTTTAAGTTAATGTATATACTACAGTGTATGTCGATAGACGGATGACCCGCGGACAGGAGATCTCAATACCTATATACTTAAGCTCCATGTGCGTTTACAAAGGTTTTGTGGTTCAACAGATGTATGAGATTTTTAATTTTTTAAAACAGTCCGATTCTAAAAACCAACTATTGTTTTACTGTTGATCCGTTGATCGGAAGACAGGAGGTGATAGTCTATTGCGTCAGATTCCATCCACGATAGGTTGCGTGTTCGATTCTCACTCGGTAGAATGATCAAAATTTCATTATTTTCATTTCTCCGCTCTGTTAATCAAGACGAAATGTGGAAAGCCCCGCCACTCAACACACAATGTCTCGAATTCGGGCGGAAAGTGGAGAACGGATTGTCTTGACACTAGGTTCTCTCTGACTACCCTGCTATGCGGGAAAAAGTATGAAGTTGGATACATTTTGTATATACAAAAACTCTTGGATACTTAGTTTATATACAGCATACTGAATGGTATTTAAAACTAACTATAAGATATATTACCAATAACATTATCCACCGTTTAGCTTAATTATCCATTGTTCGTAACGATCGTTTATCATACAATTTTAAATCTAAAACAAGCAACGTAATAAGATGCAATCAATTACAATTCGACAATAAATCACTCGTAAACGATTGCCGATTATAAATTCTCTAAAGCACAAAGAGCTTAGCGCTTACTCTAATCAGATTTACTCGTATCTTTACGAAGGACACGTGTACTCAATAGGACTAAGGGTGGCGTTTCAGAAGGACCATACAATATGGAATATATATTTTTTTATAATAATAATGCAGTTTTTCGCTTCTCTCTTATAGTAAGATAGACAGAGAAATAATTAATACACTCTGTATTTCCACTTTCCACCAAAAATTGAAAATTGCGTGTTAAAATATTTTGTATATAAAAAGGAAAGCTAAAAGAGAGGAAATCGCAGTACACTCATATAACCAGAAAGCTGTAATGCAACATTTATAATTCTGATTTATAGAGTTGCTGAGTTGAGGATTGACACGGCATCTAATTAATAGTTCCTTGCTGGAATCAGCTGATTTTAAACTTATTTATCAAATAAAATTAACGTTTTGAAATATAATGTAGATATATGTGTAAGTAAATTTTTTAAATCATATAACAAAGCTGCAATTACACAATACATACATATTGCTGTTGTATTTAATGAAGCAGGCTAAGTATATAAACTAACCATTTCTACAATATCTTCTTAAAATAGTGAAAATATACTACAACTCAAAAATTACTTATTTAAAATATATGTACTTTTGACATGAAAGTTTTAATTTTAAGCAAGATTTTTATATTTCTATCAGAATATTTTTCCGGTAATTAAACGTTTTTACTGAGTATTGTAATAAAACTTTCATATTTAAAATGTCGAATGCAAATATATTTAGAAAATGCAAATCGCGTGCAATAACATTATAAAAATATGACTTCATATCGTAATTTTCCTGTGTATGTCCATAATGAGCAATTAACTTAGAATTTAACCATAATCTAAAATTAATGCATTTCTTTTTTATGCTGAAAAAAGCATAATATAGCTTTAATCACGATATACGTTTGAAGTTTATGACTGCTACCTATGAATTTACTAAGCTAATTTGTCAATCAAATTTAAGATTTATTCACTGGTTTTAAAGTTTATAATCGTAAAACACCCGTTATCTATATAGGTATTAACATCACAAAACGTTCATTCATCAAACATCAACCCGCTGTGATTGCAAATCTGATAAGAACCGAATTTTAGTGGATTTTATAGAGATGTTTTTTCAATTTTTTTAATAGATATATTATTGGAAATGTTTAATTACATAGACATAAGACATTTTATTGTTTTTATTAATTTATATTTTTATATGTGATTAATGTAATATTTATTAAGTATTTCAAAAATTGTACAGTTTTGGCATAGTTTTAACATCTCTATGTACTTCCATAGAACAAATCCTAATCGAGATAACGAACTAACTAATTATATTTAACTGGCCCTTTCATCAGTTTGACGTATACCTTTATATTTTGTAAGCCGTTATATTTTTTTTGACAATGCATAATGAGGCAAAGGCAAAAAATATGTATATACAATAAGCAATATTCCCATTAACCCACCTTTCTCACCCATAATTTGTTGTAATGGCACCCAATCAATACATGCATATGTTTTCAATTTAAAAGTACATGTCATGTGTCAAAGTATATTTTTTGTTGTTCAAAGCATTATTGAGATAATAAAATTTTTTACGCTCTATCTTATCTATCTTTACAGAAAAGAAAATTAAATTAATTTGGGTTCTATTGATAAATGCTAATAATATATATTTTTTCATATATCTTCCATGTACATATAGCGATCAGTTATATATTTATTATATGTATAAATAAGTTTCATATAGGCATAATTGTAATTAAACGATAATTTATCAATTTTTGACAAATTTTTATTAGTTATATATCTCTACAATTTTTTTCCGCTCTAGTAAACGCTACAAAGCGTGGCCACTCAACATGCTTGGATTGGAGCGGAAAGTGGAGAACGGAGTGTTTCGACACTAACTTCTCTCTAGCTTCCCTGATATGCGGGAAAAAGCGTGAAGCTGTAAAAAAAATATTTGACGTATAATTTAGTTGGTTTTAGTAACGATTGGACAGATATTATCACCATACTAGAAACACTTAAAAATGTATTGGCATAATTAAGTTTTGAAGCAGTTATTTGATTTGTGTTTATAAGTTGTCGATCTCAATTATAAAACTATAATATGTAATTTACTAGCAAACTTTTACTTTAATATCTCTTATTATATCTCTTATTACAATCATATTTCACTATTGTGCTTTTATTATATTACTGCATTATGTATTACTAGTAGTACCAGTGAGTCTGACTGCTGAGTTTCTTTGGTTTTATCCTGCCTGTAAAGAATATTCTTATTTATAATTAAAAATAAACATTTAACAATTCTTTACTCACCATACAGTTTCAGTTGACTTTTAAGTATGAATCTAAAAAAATTATACTATTTTTAAATATAGCGTAAACAAGAAATATATAAATACAACAAATATTTTATATTATTACCAGTCACGAAGTATTTTAAAGTCAACTTAACTACTCTTCAGTAGATAAGGTCACATCCTTACAGGTTATGCAGAATCGAATGGTATCAAAATAATTCCCATGTCAAATAGACTCTTCGTCTGGTAGTTTCGATATAATTCTTTTATTTATTCGACTCCACTGACAATAAGCTCGTATTTTATCCAGTTTCGTTGCGGAATTCAAATTTATGACATGCGCGCCTCGGACACCATTTCTACTGGTCATGTTGAAATTGTTTACTTTTTTTATCCATATTAACATTATTTATAAACCTTCACGCTTTTTCTTGTATGGTGTTATAGACGGAGAGCATCTAATATTCTAAGTTTCCCCGTTCTCCACTTTCCATCCAAAACGGGATATTGCGTACACGCCACTATTAGCGTAACTTGACGTCGCGCTTTGTTCGCCCCACGACAGCCCATAAGACAGCATAATGAAATATTGTTCATAAATTTTGTCACCTTTTTTAAACATTTAACTTTAATTTTTAACATCACCCCCATTTTAACATGCTCTAGTAGGTTACGCTTTATTTGAAGTCCGATTTGCTTGGATTACCTATGTAGCAAACACCAGGAAAATTTTAAGCGCTTTCCTTGTTTCTCCTTTTTAATAATTTGTTAATATTGTATACAGAAATTATACAGAAAGAATCTATTTATACAAAATGATTTTTGTTATTCTCAACATGTATAAAATTAATTCAGACAGACAAAGAAATCCTAGTCTTCTACTTTCCGTCTAAAAAATAAAACTTTTTTATTGATCTGCGGAACTTATTGCGGGACTTGAAAAATATATACTGTGTGGTATTAGAACCCACACTTACCGTATATAGTAAGTACGATCACAATAGTAAGACGACGGCTTTGTTTTAATAAACTAACATGCCTATATTAGTATAACACTGTTGTGTCAATTAATGAAATCTAAAATACACCGTTGTTGATACTAGTTAAGACCGATTTCAAATCGTAGTGTGAGTAAAATTAGCTTTAAAAATCACTTTAATCGCTAAAGGTGCGAGGTACAGACAAATCAATTAAGACAATAATGTGGTCTGGCGAGATAGTATCGCAATCAGCTCGATAGTGGCTTTCTCTGACTAAGAGAGCTAAGCTGTTGTTGTAAGCCATATATGTAGGTAAAATGGTAGAAATCATTTATTATCGCTTATGAAAAAAGATATAGAAGCCATTGTGGCGCAGTGGGACAGCGTTTGACTCATCGCGGTAGTTGTGGGTTCGATTCCCCAACGATTGGAAAAACGCTTGTTTTTAAATTATTTTCATTTCTCGGCTCTAGTGACAAGGCAAAGCGCGGTGTTTAATTCTGCCATTCATCATGAAATGTCTTGGATTCCGGCGGAATGTTGAGAACGGGGTGTCTTAACACTAGGTTTTCTGACTACCTGCTATGCGGAAAAAAGCATGAAAGCTAAAAAACTAATGGTAACTATACGGAAAAACGTAACGACTATTGCTATTATTAAAAATATAAATTTTACGAAAGTTTGTAACAACGAGACAGTTTTGTGGGTATCTCAATTATTAGTAATGTGAGAAGAAACTTCTGAGCATTCCATGAATTCTGCATAGAGATGAGTTCTGATCCGTGCCTTGGACTTGTGATCCAAGTGTAGGTTTCAGGGGTTCCTTTAAAATGCACTGCAAGGCCTTCGTAATACGTCCTAGAAATAAACTGATAATAGTTAAAATGTGGTCGATATAATAATATATGATAACCTCATGACAGTGTTTTTTTTTACTTGACGTTTCTCCCTCTCCTTTTATTCAGCAATGCTAAGTAGTGGAACATAGTGTAAATCAACCCTGTTCTGCGTATTATTGGCTGATGCCAACGGTGTGCTTTATTATACCAGACCAAGAAAATAAAAAATATATATACATAATATTACCTCGACTGGGAATTAAGCTCCGAACTATCTTGTATACAAACAGACACTCAACTGCGCTATATCATATAATAAAATAGGTATATTTACTTAAAGTCGACATTTAGCTCCTGCTCAATAAAACCGCATCCCAATTGATATACATATCTATGGCTTGCAATTGCAGGCTGATTGCTCCACTATATTCAACGGGAATATAAAGCGAAAATAAGTATTTGTAAGCTCGTTTGCGGCGTTATATCTCCAATCTTGAGGCGGAGTTAAGATAACGAATCGTTATTGCCGGACAGTTCTTATCACTAATTCTAACTTTATAAATAATACTGATAATAATATATTTTATAAACTTTATTATAGCTACAATCATTTGCGTCATGTTAATATTATCTACAAGATTAGGAAACTGTAGCCATCGTTTCAGTGGGACAGTGTTTAAATGATATCGCTATTGGTTGTGGGTTCGATTGCCACCCGGTGGAATGGTCATAACTTAGTTATTTTCCTTTATCTGCTATGGTCAACAAAACAAAGCGGCGTTAAGATCCGCCACTCAACACGCAATGTATTAAATTTAGGCGGAAAGTGGAAAGCGGATTATTTTGACATTACGTTATCTGCGACTACTCTGCTATTCCGGAAAAAGTGTAAAAATAAATATGAATCTGTTACTGTTATTGATATTATTCACATAAATATGTTTAGAAAATTTAATTTCGTTCCTTATTCATGGCATTTTAATGTACCTTTTGAGTGCGTATCACTTCGCCAATGGCACAATTACTCGGCAAAAAAGTAGTAAATTTACAGTATTATATATTGCATGTACAAAAGGTCAGCTTCCAGTAACATTTCGGCAACCTTCACCTATAAAAAAAGCAAATAAATACTTTGAAATATTTAGGTGCACAAAATTTTCATTAACAATGAATAAAATTTTGCAGAGGTGTTAGTTTAGAGATTATCTTATTATAAATAACTAATTTATTTTAATACAAATATACATAACAGACTATCCGCAAACTTAAAAGGGACGGGGAGTTAATCAGGAAGGACTGTAAAAAATTCACCTATAGGCTTTATATACCTACTTATTATTTATTATACCTAGTATACTTTGTTTTCAATCTATTTGATATTTCAATTTGGAAATAAAATTGTAATTTGTTGATGAAACCAGAATACACTCCAAATAATTGTTCCAATATAAACTGTGTGAACACAGTTAATCCAAGTAATATATGCGAATTATAAAACGATCTACCGCCAAAGATTAAGATGAGCTTATAAGCTATATAAAGCTGAACTAATAAGCTCAATGCAAAATGTTGTATTATATTGCAGCTTATAAAATATAGTCTAGACAATTTTTTATTCGCATTAGTTTGATTGTAATCGCGATTGGTTGTGAGTTCGATTCCCACGTGGAGGAATAAATTATCATAATATAATTATTTTAATTTCTCCATTGTGGTTGAGTTTCACCTCAACATGCACTATCTGTATTTCCAGCGGAAAGTGCAGAATGGAGTGTCTCGACACTAGGTTCTCTCTGACTAGCCTACGATGCGGTTGAAAGCATGTGGCTGCTTTTTTATTAAGGGAATCGTCTCTTGAGCGCCTGCAATGTGTCTGAATTTCCTTGATCCCCGACGATTGCTATTTTAGATGGAGTAAATTGTCTGCTCATTTGCCATCTCTTTTATGCTCTTAATAACAAATTAAGTGACGTAAAAAGGAGACAAAAAAATTAAAACTATATACTGGTAAGGTGCCAAATTGCTTTTATGTAATTTTTTTCTTAATTTTATTTACTCAATTGACTACACTTTCAATTAACTTTATTTAGACCATTTTTTCCCTCAAACTCTACTACAATTTAAAGCTACATAGGACATACCTATTTACTACATATATAATAAATATTTATTAACAATTCATAATATTTAATCACAGAATCCCTTTCACTCACGTCAAGTTAGGTTATACGTCTATTTTAATATAATATAATCACGTACTTGCTGCGATAGCTTTATTAGTTTAATTAATTACTGCTTTTGAATCATTACACGAACACCCGTCAGAAAGGCCCGATTACACCGTCGAGCATGATAAATGGCCACTAAATGTAGCAATAAGTTTTATGATATTTAATGTATGGTAAAGAACGAACAAGTATTTATTTACTTTACATCAAGTTGCATAATAATAATATACTTTATCATTGTTTTATCAGATTTTATTAAATACATTCGAAATACAGACGTCACTCTTTCAAATAGCACTTTGCAATAAAAAAATTAAAACAAAGGAATTTAAGCTCACGTGAAGCAATAACTCAAAACAATATCTCATCTCTCGGCGCGCTAGTTATGTGCGCGGCCAGACCAAAACAATTACTTAATGTCAACGAAAAAGATAATTTAATAATTGTTTTCAATGATATATGACGGGTCCACGCCCACCTGGGGTCCCAGTACTGAAATAACCGATACTTCTTCGACCCTTATTTATGCAGACCGGCGCAAGTTACATCTTACTCTGTACGCCGTCGTGCATTTGTTAAAAGAACACGGTAATAGTCGCTCCGAGATTTCTAATGTCTCAATTTCCCTTTTGAGCGAATGCACTCTCAACCTTATCTCGATGTATTTAAGTCAACATTTGCGTGCCGTTTTCGATGCACGAAGATACAACGCTAAATCCGAAACGCAATAACAATGGTATAGGACTTTAATCGAAATTGGAACTTAGCTCGTTCGGCTTCAACTTTAAGTTGGATGTCCTCTAGGGATGGACTTAAATTATGTCTTGTTTAATGAGTTGGAATGGTGCTTGGTGCAATACGACATACCCTGAAATATATCTCAGAGAAAAGTTTACCGTGTGTGCCTCAGTAATAAGCTTTACTTTTGCTAAGCTGTATTTCGGTGTAAGAACTTAACAAAACTCTATTTAGTTTGCGAGATGTTTTCACCGAGAACACAGTCATGTAACTAATGCAGAGAATCTACATATCATTAAGAGATGTAGGCTCGTTATACGTGTGTAGCGCTTTGTTTCTTATATTTATCGTTCGATATGTACGTATTTATGACATGAAGCTATAGCCTACATTACTATGCAATGCTATACGCCTGGACCGCATAAGCTTGTTTTCAGACGCCTTTTGTGAAAATATGAGTTCGTGTATTAATGTTATGGTCCCTTTGTCTATATTGAAATTGAATTTATTGTATCGCTTTTTGAAAGGCGATATTGTCAACGGATTTTCTTATTGTAAAGTTGATTTGTAAGCGAACGGCGAATGGCTTTCATATTATAACCATAAGTTTTGTTGATTTATGCTAATGATATAAAGTAAAATCTTAAAAGATTTATTAGAAGATAAATATATATTAATAAATTTACTGTTATTCAAATAATTTGTGATAATTTTTGCAGGTGTTTAAGCGTTTTAATCGTCGAGTTATCGTCAAACGCGCATAATATAAACAGAAATGTGTAAAGTCTACTGTAAAATCAATGTTTGCTTGATCCTCATTAGCACGTGTGGCGTGACTGCTAGTAATTTACATTTGATTGGAGAATCACAAGGCTTCAGCTACTCGTTTAATGTTTCTTTGTTCAATATGGGATGCATTTTGTAATTTTAAGTCGGGACTTTTAATGCTTTTTATATATTTGTGGTATATAAAACTAGTTTTTAGATTTGATTTCATTATTTTATTAAACGTCGTTACCATATTATAAGATAACTTAAAAAACAACAGATAATTTTTACAATTATATAAATTATATCCAATATAGTTATAGTTTCCACCAATAAATATAGCGGCTTTCTGAAATGTAAATATATATATTTTTGTAATCTAATTATGTAATAGAATCTTTCTACAACACTTGCATTAATTTAGGATAAGAAATTAATCTTAGATAACTCCCTCATTGCTCAAAATTGGAACATTGCGTGTTGAGTAGCGGAGGTCAACACCGCCGACATAATTTTACCAGAGCAGAGAAATAAAAATTATTTAAATATATATACTTATTCCTCTGAATGGCAGTTGCTTAAATAATAAATAAATGACAGAAAAATATATTCTTCTAATTTGCTTTTCATCACACTTTTGTAAGTTTTATCCACCTGACTTGACTTGACCACGCGGGTGGCCTTAATGGTGTGTGTAACCCATTAGAGGTCCCAATAATGTTCAGAGTTTGTTCAGGCTAAATGGGGAACAACGTGTGAAATTATCGAAGATGCTTTAAGCAAACTTAAGCTCAAAATCAACATATGGACAGCATATAATCTAATTGAAGGAATTATGAAACTCGTTTATTTATTATACATGGTAAGAATATCTTTAATATTCTTACGTTTTTGTCTATTGCAAAGTGTTGCCCACACAAAGCCTACTAACAAACCGTCAGGTCGTATTCCACTTATTCTTACATATTTAGAGATATTTTATTTTGAGTAGTGGAACCCTTAATTTGGAAGTTTATGTAATCTAGATTTGAAATATAAATAAGTAATCTGCATACAAAAAAACATATTTAGAAAACGTATAAATTTTTAACGCAGCAGGATTTGAACCCGTGCCTCTAGGAAAACGTCCAATAGACGCATGGCTTAGCGCTTCGCGGTCAGAGCGCTTCAACGGTTTAATTTTTTATACATTTTAAAAAAATGTTTCTCAATTTCCTAAGTTTTTAAATGACACTTAAATAAATTTTAAAAATCTATATATGTAGCTTGAACCTGCAACCACCATGTGCCATAGTCTATGCTATGCCACATTTCAAATAAACCAGTACAGTTCCAATTTAATATAATGTACATTATATATAAATGATAAATCTATTAACCACAAATGGATAAAATAATAGTATAAGCTGATAAATTATGTACTTTTGTATCATATGTTTTTCTTCTTCACTCAATTACTTTGTTGATTTTTTTCTTCAGATCTTGGCTGAAAGTCACTCAATTTAAACCAATCCAGTAAATATCTGAGAATATAATAAAGATGTCTTATTTTGTAATATTAACAATAGTATACAATTCAAAATCGGGAAAATACCACGTTTAATGTTATCATTTCTCAAACACGATTAAATTTAAACCAAACGACAAAAGAAATACATAAGGACATAATATTTTAATTCTAAATCATTCAACGTCAATAACCACTAATCTCTCACAAGTCATTACCTCACTCAAGGTACTGTAATAATCATTTATTATAACTTACTGCGTAACGTGTGAAATATTGTAATATGTCTGTTTCCATTTTTAATTCTTATATTCCATATTTTACGGTTTCACGTACCACCCACCAAGCAAACAGGTTTCACCATGGAAACTAAAAAACTGAACACGTAACAAAGAAATAAGCATCACTACGCTAGCTATTTCTCATTTTTACCGGATATTTAAAAAAAAGGTCAATTTTTATATCTTCAGTAGGTATGTCCAACAGCATAGGTATTCATTTTCTAAAAAGATTTAATTACTCGCTATGATTAAGTGTAGAATTTCTTTCTCTTCAATTTGTAATTTACTAAGCAAATATGTAGTAAAAAAATCACGTGATGCAATGGAAATACGTTTCGATAAATATACTTAGCGATTTTTCCGCGTCAATGTTAATAATGTCCTGATAGGTAGACGTTAGCTTTTATCAATGCCGGTTGGATGCCTCCATACGCTAATGTGAAGCTAATGAAGGTTTTTTTTTTAAAGAAAGAAAGAATTCTAAATATTACCCTTTGTTTATATTTTATATACATTTCTTAATAAATATTTTTATATGAATTTACCCGTTTATATATGCTTTACGCGTCTGAGTTCTGAGTCAAGGTCGAACATACAGCCAACGTGTTTTTTGAACGCACTCCGCCACACGGACCTCAAATCTAATAATAAAATTTCTGAACACTATAAGTAAATTTAGAAATGATCAATACAATTTACCTTAAGAGCAACACACAATAACTGTAGTGTATGGTGACCACAATAACAGGCCGACCTCGCACCCTACACTGAATAATTCATAACTAAATTAATAATAACGATATAATACAATAATTCACCGCTCCCCACATTTATTACACTATCCATTACAACATTAATAAAAAATTCAAATGAGCTTACAACCGTAATCCTAGCTTAAAACTGTTTGGATTTCTCACATTAAAAAAACTAATAAAATTTGATTTAATTTGTGTGGGTGGGTGTACTTAATCGTGGCCGTCGGTGTAATCTCTTGTGTGAAAAGTCAATAGTTTCATTTTTAGATTTAGTAATATTAAGTAAGGAATTTCGGTACTTATCTCTGTTATGTCTGTTAAGTTCCGGAAGTTATGACTGCTTTGTGGTAAACAAATATGGCTTTGTAAAGCTTTTTAAGGTAAAATCTATGTAACATATAAAGGTTATGTTTGTTGAACATATTGTTTGTTTAAATTATAAGGTCATATAATTTCGTTATCATAATTATTATGATGATTCGTTGTTACTTTTGTATGGTTTGAGATCATACATAAATATTTAAAAAAATAATATATAGCGGCCAAAGCCACAGGTAGCTATATAAGCTGATCAAGAAAATTGTTATACGAATAATATAAAGATCTTGAAAGTGTTAATCAGGAATACAGCAATAAATTAATTCATAAAATTCGTATATAAAACTGTTAAAATGGTTAGAAAGTTTAAATTAACAGCGTCTGACTGTAAACGCGCTTGGTTGTGGGTTCGATTCCCACTCGGGAAATTATCGTACTAAATATGTATGTAATGTAATTATTTCAGTTTGTCCGTTCTGCTAAGACCAAGCTCCGGGCCACTAAACACGCAAGGTTTGGAATTCGGGCGGAAAGTGGTGATAGAATAGCTTCACGCTAGTATCTCGCTGGCTACTCTGCTATGCGGAAAAAGACCTAAAGCTGAAAGGAAGATTGCTGTAGGCATAAAATTTACTTGCCGATTTAAAAGCAAAAATTTTCACACGAATCTCTTCAGCTAACAAATCAGTAAAACAATATTAGGGCTTGTCACACATGACGGATCGCTTTATCGCAAAGTTAATTTCCTCTCACAAGCAATTCAATTCTGCAACAATAGAGCATATTTGCTTATCTTTAATTGATTCACTCTAACCCTCGCCGGTGATAAGGATTAGCTCTATTCACGCTGACTTTTACAAGGGTAGTGCCCTTAACGAGGGGTGGAGCAAAGATTAGGAAATTCACAAAATGTTGTTTTATTATAAGGTAGGTGTTGCCTATTTGGTCAAAAAGTTAAATTAAAAAATATATACTTATTTCGAAAAGAGGACTCAGCGAAAAGGGTGCATGAATACTATTTTTAGTGAGAACGATTTAAAAAAAACACCAAAATATAAATATGTAAATTAATTTGCTTAATGTTCGCAGCTTCGCCTGCGTAAACTAAACGGATAGACTATCTAGTTTTTCGCCTGCCCGTGTTATCACTTAAATCTCAAACTTTGCTTAAGTTTATAATTTAAATGGTTGTGTTTTTATATTTGAACTGTTTGAAATTATATAAACACAAAATGTTAAGGTAACTTTACTACAAAACAGTAGTCAAAACTGCATTTAAATCGATTCAGCTGTTTTGGAGATTAGCGTGCACAAGCTAACAGACAAACATTGATAAATGGCCACAATTTTTTTTTCATGTACCTTCCATGAACAGACAGCGATCAGTTACATTTTTATTATATGTAGATATAAATAATGAAACAATGGGATGTGTTACTAATATACAAAAAGACTACTACAATGTAAAATATTATGTTTAGTTATTTCTACTTATGTATAAACAAGAGAGGCTACCATGGCACTGTAATTGGTTGTGAGTTCGATACCCACTCGTTAGAATGATTACATTTATGTTATTTTTGCGTACTGGCAAGACAAAGCACAGCTTTGAATTGCATCACTCAACCCGCAATGTTTCAGATTCGAGTAAATAGTGGAGAACAGAGTGTCTTGCCGCTAGGTTATCTCTACCTACGAAAAAGCGTAAAGCTGAAAAAAATATATAAACAAATGTTAATATTCTCATCACACATAGCATAAGGCATGTCTACATTCACCATCTAGTTCTAACGACATCAAATATCATAAGCTGGCGCGTGTCTCGTATTATCGGGCAGCGACGCGTACGCGATATGCGATCGTGAATTACAACTGTTTATCGCGCGTCGTGTGGTGGCCTGTTTGCTTAGGGTACTAATGGTTTGGGGATATAAGCATGGTATCAGGCGTTACTTGGCATTTGCTAAGAATATATTTTATAAGATAGACGAAAAATAATTATATGTTACTATTTTTAAACTGTTATTATAATATTGTATAAAAACGTATAGCTTAATTGGCTAGAGCGCTTGGAAGGTTTCCGTGAGACGCATAATCCAATCCTACAAAATAAAAACAAAATTATATGGTTTTTAAAATAATTGGAAATAAATTCATTTTAACCAGGTGTTGCCAGCCCTCTTTATATTGCACAAAACTGATTCTTCTTTTATGCATACATTAATCATTGGCAAAACCTATTTAGTTTTCAATTATAACGCAATATATAATATAAAAATACTAGCTTTTGCAGCAAAGTATTTGTAAATTTTGTTTCAAACACATCTCCTTCTTTTCTAAAGTCAGCAATGGAAATGATCCAAGTCTTCGTGTAAAAAAAAACACATATGTAGTTGGGAAAATTATACCAATACAATTAATTGCTAATTAATTAGTTGTCTTAAGACTTGTGAGACCTGGTGGTGGTACAATTTACAATCTAAGAAATTTAAAAATAAAATACCCAAATATCACATTATAATATAAAAGACGAGACGTGAATATAAAAGTAAATAAAACTATTTCAAATTTGTAACTGTGTGACATATCCTTAGGTATATTCGTCAAAACTTATGTTAAGCTTTAACGCATATTTTGGTGTAATAAAAAATAATGACATTTAGTGGAAAATTTTGAGGTGGTACAGTTTATCAGCCAGTATAATATATCAGATTCTCCCCTATATTTCTGGTCCAATTAAGATTATATTAATTATTTTATATATACCACGATACCAGATTTTACTAAATACGGTAAGTTTGTAAATGTACAAAATATATACAGAAAAGTAGTATATCTAAAGTCACAAATAAACTCGACACGTATGTTCATAAAAATTTACACTCCACATTTCAATGTAGGATATAAAGAATAAAAAAAGACAGAATGTCCGCCAAGTCACTCAGCTGGATGTGATACGGTGGACTGGAAATTGAAAAACCCGTGAAAATCTGTCTGCCACATTTTTCAAGCTTTTTATGGGTTCGTGCAAAATAAATGGGACGATTTCACATTCGCCTCAATGCCTACTTAATATTCTTACAATAGATATATATGTCATGAGTGTAGTCAATAATGCAACATAATATAACAATGTGATACTACACTTATAGATGTCTAGGCTATAATAAGGCTGTCTCGGCGCCGTGGAACAATTTCTGATCATAGTCATATTTATTTCGTTTCCCCACTCTGGTAATATAAGCGTGACGACGGATTTTACCACTTATCACAGAATGTGTCTAAGTTAGGCAGTAAGTGAAAAACAGATGCTCTATGCTAGAAAATATTTTTAACAGCTTCCCGCGTATCCCGCATAGCTAGTGACCTATGCGTGAAAAAGCTGGAAGCTGTCTAGTAGTCAATTCACTCCATTATCCACTTTCTGCCCGAAATCTAATCATTGCGTGCTAAGTGGCGAAACTCAACGTTCGCTTTGTCATAGGTGCCAGAGCGGAGACCTAACAATATTTTCAATATAATCATTCCCCCGAGAAGGAATCGAACTCACAACATATCGCGCTTGCAGCGAGACACTATTCTACTGCGCCATTGATTATAACGATTCCATCAACGCAGCTCAGATGTAAGATACTTTTAATGGATTTTTAAATTCAAATCCCCAAATGTTACGAGAACATTTATTGTAGGTTGAAATCACACTAAGAATAATTATTAATTTATACCCTGGCTATAATAGGATCTGCCACCTACATTGTTGCTTCTAATGGATTTAGGGTGAAAAAGGAATTAGAATTATTTAAATACTTTTTGTTTAGAGTAGTAAGTAGTATTAGAATTATTTAAATACTGTTTATTTTTACAAATTCCTCCGTTTCTCTAAGTATTCATAATTTTTGTAATAAAAATTCAATTATAATTCCCAAAAGACGTCCTAAAGTCCAATACGGATATTTAATTCGTTATAAAGAATGGGTGGAAACGGCAAAATGGCGGAAATTGATTTTTTATCACAGTCGCAGTAAACTGATTGGAACGTACGAACAGGCTGACAGTAGCAGACACTTTGTAGTAATGTTGGAAGCCATTCTTGTGAATTCCCCGTTTTAATTAAAAATTTCTGCAGATATTTTGATATTTTCATAGATGCATTTAAAGCAGCCCAAGGTATTTATTTCGGAACGTTTAATTTTAACCTGCCAATTTTTAACAAACGATATATGACAGCTATGATAACTGTCATACATAAAAGAAGAAGAATTTCTATAAATTAACAGAACTTAAATAATTCTAATACGTTACTAAGTCATTCATATAAAAAGAAAGCTATTTAGTTTAAAAAATAACTAGAAAGGTGACAACTATAGGAAGGCAATGGAACCGCCCTTTGCACATTTATAAATCTATTAACTCTTAGGGTGTTAGTACACTCCCATAAACATCAGCAGAGTTTCCGACATTATCAACCCAAGGCTCATAAAGTTCAATGGATGAGTAGTTAGATAAATAGATTTTTAAAATATTATATACATATGTGTATATTGTAATTTTACATACTAGGAAATTGAAAAACATTTTTAGAAAACGTATATATTTTTTAACGCAGGGGTATTTTAACCCGCGCTTCTTGGAAACCAAGTCCAAGCGCTTTGACCGCTAAGTCATGCGTTTTACATCTGGCTACTACTACGTTCTACATACGACTAGAAAACCCTAATCATATAAAAAATATTTAAGTACTGTATAATTGTGTTCTATCGATAAAAAATTTCATATTTATAAAAATATGAAATTTTTTATCGATAGACTTGTTTCTTTCTTAAAAACTTTTACTTAAAAACTATTAAACGGATTTAGATACAACTTTGCATATATAATTTATACGAAAGAATGAAATGAATTTTGTCTAGTTTGCCTATAATGTAATGATGATTATCAAATTAGTAAGGAATCACAATAAGAGTGACATAAATTGAGAGCCATTAAGTATATAACCCTCTACGACACTTGAAACCGTTATATTAAGTAATCCTCTTCAATACTATTTTTATCTAATAATATACACATTACTTCTTACTTGACAATAAAAAACGAATGTAACTTGTAACTTTGTCTGTCCCGTTTGTTTACCTGTACCAAAAGTATGTTTCATGGCTAATCTGTCGAGCCATTTGATATGATATTTGATATGGACAGTCTGAACCTAAAGGTGGACATAGGTATTTTTTTTATAAACGCATGGTGCGATCCGAAGCTAATATCCTAAATATTAGTACAAATATATCTTAGTATTATTGTACAATATTAAGAATATATTCGTTCTTAAGTTTTCTTAACAGCTTCTATGGAAATACCTGTACGCAACCATTTATTAGCAGTCTTTGATTGTAATAGAAAATAATAATATGCGAGGCACACTTAAAAGTCGTGACTATATAAAATAGTTATGAATTGTGGTATCAATGGCAGGAATTTGGTTTTAATTTTTTTTAATTAACTTATATTTGTACTTGAATAATCATTGTTGCAATCTTTTTTATTAAATCAGGTGCCCCATTGACACTCAAAATACGTATTGCTTTAGCAACGTGTGCGTCAAGCACACAGATGTAGTGTATGTAATATTTATTTTATTAATTAATGTATATCTAATTCATTATTTTTCTCAATAGAAACTAGAAACCAAATTTCATACTCCTCCGTCTGCTTAATTTTTGTAAATAGGGATCCAAATTTAATCCCTTATGTATTAAATATAATGATTGTGGCGTGAAAAGTTCCAAACATATTTTTTCTTCACTATCTCAAAAAGAAAATGATATAAGAATGTAAGTGATAGTGATTTGACTCAACACTTCCAGAACTACACAAATTGTAAGAATACAAATAAAATAATAAAATTAAAAAGGCAATAAAACCTTTTCGTATAAATTACTCGTTAATTAAAGCAACTGAAATCGTAATAAATCTTTAAAAAAGGCTTCCGTTCTACATTACGCAACTAAATAAGTATATAGTAACATGAACATGCATTTAATAATCCAGTGCTATTGCAATTGCAATGTAACTGTTTTTAACTATTTACTGATCGTTATATCCTCATTCTGTAAGCAAATTGGTATTTTTGCCACGAAAAAGATTATATTCAATGACAACGTTTATCTTTTGTTGTTGTTTATGATTAAATTTAAATTTTCATTTCTCCATTTTGGTATCACAAAGCGTAGCAGTGAATTCCGATACTCGATTTTGCACTGTCTCTCATTCAGACGGAAAGTGGAGAACGGAGTGCCTCGGACAAAACGTAACGCTGAAAAAATAAAAAATAAAAAAAGTACTATCACAGTTTGATACGATACTTTAATATGAGTACGATGGCGTATCGTATGACCAAAAATCGAATTTAAAATCAGTATGGTGTTATGTCAATGTTATATCGTATCGCAATGGTCATTAGCCTAGCAAAGGTGGTTAAAAAAAATTATACAAAGTATAAAATTTTATTATATAGTATAAATTCTTCTCCACTACGCCATTACGCTTTTTACCGAACCGAAGGTTTCAACCTGATTTGAGAGACATTGCATGTTAAGTGTCGAAACTCAAAGAAGATATAAAAATAATTTAAATATAACCATTCCCAAGATTGGTTGAACCCCGAATAAATCGCATATTCGGCCACTGTGCCGCAGGCCAAGATAGTCTTCTACTACATACTGTATACTTATATCTTCTAGGAAACCAGACTCTTAAAGAATGCCGCAACGCTAAACTATATCATTTAACTGCGCGTGCGCTTGTTAATGTATTCTAAAATTTCTTTTTACTTAACCTACTAATCGGTGATGCATCGTTATCTAGTAAGTAATTGGCTGTTATACTAAATGTGTTCATTATATTTATAGTTAGAGTATTCATTGTATACTACTAACATCTCATCTTGACTTTGCTTTGATTTATGTTTAAATAATTGATCAAATTTACAAAAATCGCTTCAAAGGTAAAATAACGTCTTGACATAAGATGATGTACGAACCAGACAATAACCGAAATATAATCATATCCCCTAGTGGGTATTGAACCCACACCCAATACCGTTTTCAATCAGTCTATGTTCCACTGAACCACAATATAATATAAGGATGTATGTACGTATTACTGCATGCCATATTTTGACAGTAAAGTATAGCTTAAATTTATTTTAAAAACATACGCAACTTCTGCTTAAATTTAATTAAGATTTCTCGTTCTTTAGTCACTACAAAATTGACGCTAATTCCTTTAACACTTAGCTCTTCTCAGTATGTCCTGCCCACCAGTAACGCGAACTATTGAAAAGTGATCGCTTATATGGAATCGTACTTTCGCATCGTAAACTCGTTTTAATATTTCGTCTTAAGCTCTGTAGAATATTATTATTTGAAATATTTTTCAATATTTAGTTGTTTAATAGTGTTTTTCTATGGACATATGCATTTTTGTTTAAAAATAATGTCAGTTAAAATAATAATATAAAGTGATAAATCACGCTATTGTTTTTATTGTACATAAATTGTTATGTTGCAATCGCTATAATAAAAGCTTAAAAAGAAAGCCCAATATATTTTAAAGTATTTTTAACATTAACAATTTTTTTTATTATTATATAGGTAGGACGCGACAGTTGCAGGTTCGATTCTCACTCAGGTGAACATTTATTTTATTTTCAGCTTTCTTATCTGGTAAGACTCTATAAGTCTGGTATTTGAGGAGATAGCAATTATAAGGATTTTATTTGTATACAGGCCCCGTCCTAAATAGTAACATGAATAATCACATAGACCTTCGTAATATAGTTACAGGATATTATTGTACCTTCGAGTAGTAAATACATAATATTAATTTATTTTGAAGATTTCTAAATTTACCCTAAAAATTTAATGAGGCTGATGCTGAATGATGCTGGACACGTCTGTTTTTCTATTATTGTAAATATAAATTTGTTGCGAAGTAATCTATAGTATGTTGGTATCTAAGTAAGCATTCGATTGCTTCATCCAGCGTCCAATCGCGCAGTGTCTCTAATTAGGCGGAAATTGGTTTAGTAGGTTTTCTCTATTGTCCATTAGTTAAGTAATAATATCAAAAACAAAATGTCGTTAATGCCAGTACTGTCAGTCTACTTTTTTTTATATAGCGAGGAAATCCGTTACAGATACCTTATCTATTGAGAACTCGGGCGTGATATGTCGGATACCGCACTCCAGACTATGGCAGACGTTGGCCATCCGTATACCCACTAAAACCTCGTCGATAGCCACTAGCCTTGATCACGGTAGGGTGTCTCCCGTGAGCTCCAGCGGCGGGGGGTCTGCTAGGCGCGTCGCGGAGTGAATGGTGGTGGATCACCCTCAACGACCTGCTCAGAGTAACGCACGAAAGCAACCTGCGCGCGCCAACCCGGACTAAGAGAAAAGTCGATTAGCTTTCATAAAATGAACACCCTCTGGCCGATCCGTCAGCCCTACCTTCGTCAACATACTTTACTTTATGAAAATAAAAATATAATAATTATTATTATTACAAAAAAAACTTTTCAAATACAGTGTTTGTTGTAAAGTAAACGTGTGTTTTAAAAAATATTTTAAATATAAGTAAATTAACACACTAGTGGATGCGAATGTATAAGGCGTGGCGGTAGACTTGACTCGCTTTATAGCATTTCACGGTAAGACATTAATTGAGCAAAACAAAATCAAAGACGTTTAGCGAAATGTCTTCTTTGTTTAATATTACATAGTAATAGGACTATAAAAGTTATTATATAATAAATAATAGCTGGAAATAGATCTAAGTTACACCTATTTTGTTGCAACAAATGCAATGTATTTGCATAATGTGTTTTATCTGACATAGTTAGTAATATACAGTTATTTTTAGTAGCATATATGATATACAGTTAACTGTTGTTAAAACCTCAACAAACTGTTGAGGTTTAATTAGTTAATGATTGGTAAATCATTTAATTACAAAAATTGTTAGGGATTTTTAACATTTTTTAAAGTGTTATTCGCAGACTTAGGAAATTGTAAAAGACATATTTAGAAAACGTATAAAAATTTGAACGCAGTGGGATGCGTTTAAATTTTTATACTTTTTCTAAATATGTCTGTTTCAATTGTTAGGGATTGTGCAGTGTTGGAGTAATAAAGAGCTATAACAAAATATTTAAATTACAATGCGAGCTTCATAATCGTAGATATTATAGTTTATTTATCTATTTATAGAAAATTTATTATTAAAATAATAAACTTGATTAAAATTATTAAAATAATAAAGTGAATGCCTTAATTCGCTTTTACATAAGAAGTTTATATATAGTATTATTTGTAATATTATTTTTACCGCAATACTTATTTACTATTTAACATATATAGCGTAAAGTAAGTAAAAAAATATACAGGATAGTAGGAATATTTGGTTATTTAAAACATTGCACCAGTTAAATCTTTAATGACTTTGATTTATTTAACATAGTTCTATAATTTATATTTGGAGCTTCACACCTTTTCCGGCATAGCTGGGTAGTCAGAAAGAACCTAGTGTCAAGACACTCCGTTCTACACTTTCCGCCTTGTATTGAATATTGGGTGGCGGGTGGATCTGAACTGCACCAGAGCGGTGAAATCAAAATAATTAAATTATGAACATTCTTGCAAAGCGAAATTGAACCCGGAACCAATCGCGATTATAGACAGATACTTTCGTACTACACGACGATGGCCTTATATAATGATGCATAATACGAATTTTAATTTAACTTGAATTTAAATCAGTAACACTTTCAATTCCCTGAATATATTTTGTTCAGTATCGTATATGAAAATAAAATTAAAAAATCCCCAAATGTTCGTAACGTCCTTTTAGGTCATAAAAACTCGATTACGAACACATGCTACGGGAACCCGCCTTTGCTCACTAATTAACAAAATAAATTCTAGAATTTTAATTTCAAGATGGCACGGACATACATATTTTAAGACTAATTAATGGTTCCTGATACGGCGAAGGTATTTTATTTTTAAAGAGAAATATGGTAATTTACATTTAATATAAGGTCTGACGGACCAAGTTTTTCGTAAAAGGAAAGGTGTCGCTGAAACTAGGTAGGCATTTAAATGTGTTGGAATACCTATATAAAGACAAGATTTCGAAACCAACAAGTACCTACATGAGTCATGATACTTTATTTTAACTACATCTATCATCACCATGTGAAATATCTAGTTAGATTACAAACTTAGATACCTTATACTTACCCAATAAAGACTGATACTCATCTCAAATCAATTTTTCCATAATTATGATTATTTTTATTTTATGGTTTACCATATAGGTGGATGGATAGTCGGTGTATTTATCTGAAATTATGCTATTGACTAAAAAATATTAGTGTTTCAGTATTATGTTAGGTTCACTTTGTCAAAGGTACAACGGTTTACAAGTTTTCTTAAAAAAAAATAATTATGATCCTATATTAGTTAATACCACTTTAAAATTAGTTATTAAATAGCACGTTTTAATTAAAAATACTATGTATTCAAATATGAACTTGTCTTTTAGCGACACTTCTATTTATATTTTTCTTACTGCCGAAATTGGATTCAAGTAGACTACTCACTGTTACCTTATTAATTGTATAAAACGTAAAAAACGAAATAATTGGTTTCGTTATACTAAATTGTCGAAAACATAAAAAAAACTATGCACCAGTAGTTCAAGTCGTTATCGTCGAGTGCTCCTATATTACCATATTTGATTAGCCGCGGCACTACAAAGACTCGTCATACTGTAACATACAACAATAAACAAGACGCGTTTAATGCGATTACGATAACATCGGTGATCTCCTGACACCTCCTTTAATTGGAATTTATGTATTCTACACCTTGCCATGTATCTATCCCCTACTAGGAGTGAAACATTGTTCATTGTTTTAATGTGAGAATGATAAAATGTTAAAAATAATAGCATTTCCTTATTAGCTCGTGATTAATTGAATTCATCTCTTTAGTTATATATGCCTATATTATCTCAATTTTTTAAATCTATAGAAGTAAAGCTTTATTTAAACAATATGACAAACCTAAGTGTATGTTTCTTTGTTGTAAATTAATGATTTAGAATATTTTATGAAAGCCGGTTTTTCCCAACTTTAATATAATTTATTTAAACTAATAATTCGTCCACTTTGCAAAATGTGAAAAATAACAAGCTTTATTTAAAACTATTGAGTATGAGGTCACTATTTTAATTTCACAATAAATACATCCAAAGCTCTTTACATTTAAATAATTAGCTCAAAACACGATTTTTATACATATACAAAATAATTTAGTGTCCTAGATTATTAACTTCACATATGAAATATATTTATTTATATATAAAATCTAAAGTTACGAGAACTTCGAGTACAAACAGTACGGATAATTTAAAATTCAGGATATTTATTAATTACATATTTCGGTTACATTTGAAAAAGCTACCGAACGGCCTTTCGGGCAATTTAATTTTACCTCAAACTTTATCTTAATTACTCAATTAAAGTCCGTAATGTTTATTAATAAGTGACGTCGTCATTGTTGTCTTCACATATTTATATTGTCTAAGTGACAACAGTAAGATTGATATCAGACGTGTTATAAAACAGTTTAGGGGTGCACTCAATATTGCCTTTTCTTCACTTAGTTTTTTTTACTACCCGTAGGCTTAGTAGTTAATCATTCCATTTATTAGTAGGTCATTGAGCTGATTACACTTATGACCAAAAAAAAATTCCATTTATTGCTATTTATAACTGATTATAAGTTACATACATTTTGCATTTTGGAAATAGCAACGTATATACTACAAAAATATGTAATAATTGCATACAATATATATTAATATGCGTGCATATGCACCTGTATCAGTATACTTACTGAAAATGCGATTTTTAATTTATTAGATATGGTGTGTTGATAATGTGTCTCGATCATGTCAGTCTCTGTCATAAAATTTAAGCATTTCTACGCATACACACTGGGCAATGGTTACTTCGTATTCCAATATGAATGAATGTAATAAGTTACAAACTGAAAATAATCAATTACAATTATAAATTATATATACATTTATTTTGTTGATAATCTGAAACCTTTGAAAAAACTCTCTTGAAATAATCTCATTTGAAACTCATAGTAATATTTAAGGGCTTACAGAGCTGTAGGAGAAATATATTATTGTATACTAGATAGGATAAACTTGGAAATATTTTATTTTTCTCTCGCAGAAAATAATAGAACGTATTAAACGAAGCCGTTATTGACCAGCATTGGATCTAGCGTCTAACTCTTATTCTATTTATATTCTTAAGCTATTGATTGTGGACTTGACTCACCGACTCGGAGGAAAGATTATATATAATTATTTTTATTTCTCCGCTCCTGTAAAATAACAGTGTGATGTTGAAATCCACCATTCACCCGCTATATGTCGATTTCGACATTTGACTAACCTGCTATGCGGTTAAAAGCATAAAGCTGCTGTTTATAATTAAACTTTGTACTTACTATTTTTATTATGCTTTTAGTTTAATTATATTTTTTCTTTTAATATCACTGTCACTCACATCAGTTCAATTAAATAGCTATTATACAGCTACAGGTATTTGTGTAAGATTATGAATTCAAAATTTTCATAGAGTTTTCATATAATACGCTATCAAAAATAATAAACTACATTAACTGTTATTAAATACATTAACTGTTCCTTATAAAACAATTAGTGGAACAGTTAATGTATTTATAAACAGTATCGTGTCAAAGTTGAAAGTACATGTTTTTTTTTAGGGATTCAAAGAAAATAATGCATGGACTAATAAAGTGGGTTCTAAATAGACGTGGAGAAAGAGACGTGGGATACACATTAAAGGATTTCTGCATAAATTTGGTATTCCTCTTCGGAACGTCAAGTGTTGGTATGACATACGACCAACTTGAGCGCCTAGGAGTGGGAAGGTGGCTGAAGCAGGAACGTAAATAATAAGGGAAATTCTGGTAATTAAGGATCTCAAAGAGGAGTATAAGGATGGGCATATCTAGGCAACGGCGGATAGGGAGCCAATTAAGCTGAGCTCGAAAGTATGAAACGTGGCCGTACTTACGCAGTCCATAAACAAGGCGTATAGCGAGATTTTGAAGGCGCGAGATTTTGAACTTATTAAGTAGCTCCTCTGTCATATCCAAATAACACACATCGGCATAGTTAAGAATAAGAAGGAGAAACGATTGATTGCTAGCATAATTTAAGTTTTAAACGGGCAATTAGCTTATTTCTTTAATATGCAAAGCCCCGTACAAATTACTATCAAAAGTTACTTTTTTGGCTTAACTAACAGACCAAAAGATTCGGTCCAAGATTGTATAGCAATAAAGTCTTTATTTAGAGCCGCGATAGTTTGTTTAAATTTGCAATGATAGTATAAGTGCAAATCATCCGCATACAGATGGTAAGAAGAAGAAATAACTCTGGAAATAAAAAGGAAAAAAGGAAAGGAGAAAGAACGCCGCCTTGAGGAACGCCCGCTGGCGTGTTCTAGCCATGTCGATGTGACATCATTAGCTTTCACACACTGCTGATGACCGAAGAGGTAGGAGCGAAACCGGTTAATAACTGAGGTAGATAAATTGACTGCACGAAGACTACCTAGAAGTTTATCAAAATCTACAGACTTAAAAGCGCTGCTAAAATCAAGTAGTACCATTACAGTAAGCTTGGTATCCATATCACACCGAATGTCCTCCGTCATATTGAGCAGCGCACCAGCTGTGCTTGAGAACTGGTAAGGATACAACAGGTAAATAACTATGTATGAAGTTTCTTCAAACGAATATCGGAAATATACATTGTTGATTTTATTCTAGCTATTAGGCGCATCTAGGTGTTGAGATATCTTGAAGTAACGTTAAATTTGCATTCGACTATGATTTCCCCGGCGATCGGCTATCACCCTCTCGATCTAAGTACTTTGAGAATTGCCACCCTGGTAAAGGTATCCAAATCGAAAATCAACTCTTTTTACTCAGATCGTCTATTAGGGACTTACTTAGGGCGGCGTATTCTGTGAAATAATATATTCTTAAATAAAATATGGATAATATATATTTGTATATAAAATATATACAGATAATCTATAAAATATTTAAATTTTAATTACCTCTCTATATTGTTTATACTTTACAAATCTATTACAATTTAATTACAATCCTTTATATTTTGTAATAGATAACATAAATAAAATAAACTTCTAAGATAAAATAAAATCTGTATTACTTTTATGATTGTAAATTTCTTTTTGATTGTATTATTATATAAAACGCTTATAAATTTGAACGCAGCTGGTTGCGAACCCGAATCAAAATTTTATAGGTTTTCTAAAATGCGGTTAATATAAATAAATAATATAATAAATAGCAATATATCTTGCCAAACGATTGTTCGTAGAATAATCTTTAGATATCAGAAATTTTTAAATTTGTTAATATTTTTTGATGGACGCTAACAACAAATTTAAGTTGTAATAAAGGTATAAGAATTTCGATGGACGCCGGATGCAGAACGTATGGCTTAGCGGTCAGAGTGCTTGGACGGTTTCCAAGAGGTGCGGTTTTGCATTCGGCTGCGTTAAAAATGTTATACGTAAGTGTGTGTAACAATTTAAAAATGATAAAATTATTTTTTAATTTCTCTTTCTTTTTTAAAATAACTTTTCATTACGTTTAAGATAAACCATATATCTATTCTAAAACCTTAATAAAGCTATACAATTTTTTTAAATCAAATTTCAATTTACAAAATACGTCCATTGGTTTCCGCTCGTTACGTGCTTTCATTTTGCATAATAGACGTATAAGATTTTATTACAAAGAAACTTCTATAGCTGTGAATTGGATCGGAGCTCTCACAGAGAAGGGTGTTTTTTTCTAATAAAAACTTTAGATTTGCATTGTAAAGGAAAAAGCCGATAGAAATAAGATTAGCTTTATTTTGATGACGCTCATAAGTAAATAGTATGATTTGAATTTAATTGAATACATTGAATACTCAAAAAGGCATAAAAAAATCAATTTGCGTGTAATTGTTGATTTATGACGGGTATACTAAATTAATTAATACAAATACCTTTCTTATATTAAAGTAGAATAGAATAAATACGAAAATTATCGACAATACTTAAGACCTGGTATTACCAGTGGAAAGTTGGAAGACTGTAAACATTTTACAGTCTACCAAATTACAACTTACAGGTAGAAAGAGGGGCTCGGATAATGGGGGTGATTGTTAAGGCATTTTAAAGGGAGCCCACATAGTCCTAGGCACTGCTCCGAGCTCCTCTTTCTGCAACGCGATGGGTCCCCCACCCGTACAGTAAATAAAAGCTAAGAAATTTCTCTTATCACACCTAGGAAATGAAAATATTTTTTGAATAACGTTTAAGCAAGTGAACTTGACGGGACTCGAAGCTGCGCCTCTTGGAAACTGTCCTAACGCACTGACCACTGTGCCACACGTTCTATCCAGCAAAGTATTGTTGTTCTCAGTTTACCTATAGTTTATGCAAACATACTGTTTATCAAAATAATATCATTATTTTATTCTCAACAAAGACGCATCTGATCCAGACCGCTGAACTGATTCGACACTCAGTATAATTTTATTGTCAAGGAGGTCCATTATCTGAATATAAAGCTACGAAAGGCACATATAAGATAATGTTTATACCTTTTCAAAACACATTATGTAAACGGGCTAATAATTTTGTTGTCGATGTCACTGTAACTTCTTCGATTTATATAGTGGCAACAAAAAATATACCTATATAACATTTTAATATAAATAGATATATGTGGCTTTATATGCCACGATCGATACACACACATGGGTTGATATATTATACAGGGTTTATACACAATGATTACATTTCACCACTCAATACATAATGTTTCGGATTCGGGTGGAAATTGAGAACGGAGTGTTTTGACACTAGGTTAGTTTATTTTTGCCTACGTAGTGACGTGATAATTATTATAGGTTGGAACCCCACTCGGGGGAATATATATGTATATCATACAGTCATTTCTACGAAATGATTCTAAAACGAAATGGAACGCGGAGACATTACGCTACAAGTTTTGTTGATTGCCGAAATGTAAGAGTCTCATGGCTAGACGCTGGAACTATGTAGCTTCATCTCAATTCTAACGTATTAAATGAAATTGAGATTACAATAAAATAAAAAAATGTAAATTAACAAATACAGATATTAAAAATTATACTTTCTAATATATTCACAGTTCGTTAACAATTAAATAATATAAATTATATACCAACATATCTCAAGATATACCTAAGTGACATAAAAGATTTCACATAAAAATCCGGTATTAGGAAACATTCAGTTCTTATTCGCATAATTTCGTCATATGTATGCAAGAGTACATTATGTCGGTGTTTATAGGATACCGTGAATGTATGGCTTATTGTACTTTGCCAATGATTCCCGAGAAATTACTGTTTTATTATGTAAAACAGAATATCGACTTCACTTATAAGCAAATAAAATAAACTAGACGCCATATTATTAATATAAATAAAAAATCAAATGATTTGTAAGTCATTAAATGACGGAAAAATAGTATTCAAAAACAACTGATTTGGATAGCGGTTGAATTTTTGTAAAAGAAATAATATAAAATATCTATAAGAATAATATAAATTTCTTATTTTATAATGTTATAATGACTTAGAAACATTTCTTGTTGGGTGAATGATCCTAACAATATGCGTTTCGTAGACGCGTCTATGAGAATATGTTCCTCTGATAGATGAATTAATACAAATTATTTGTCAAATTTGGTACTATATGAAAATTATACTGCTTTTAAATGGATACAATGAATAGAATTCATATTATGATACTCCAATAAACAAATTAGTCAAATATTTTCTCCTCGACTCCTGGCAGGCGTATTCTATGAAAATATTATATTAATATAAGATTCGGAAACGTGTGCAAATTTTCGAGCAAATTAGACTACAAAAGAAGAATCAAAAAACGTTGCCAGATTTTTTAAATATTTGATAGCTACTAAAGCGTGGTAGAGAAAGAAGAAAATTGGTAACCCTAAAAATAATCAACACGCAACAAATATATCGTACGTAGCATATTTAAAATAGAAAAGCTATTTTTAAAACTAGCAAAGTAATATTTAAAGGAGCCGACATCCAAGTGTTGTATCTTACACCCGCTTGATAAAGTGCCATGCCGCCCCCTATACGCCCTAATGCAACTATAGGTACATATTCTTATGTAAGCCATAACGGCTTAATCTTTGTATAATGTATAGTAGTGTATATTTTTAATTCTATCTGTGGCCTGTTAGTGTAAAAAATGGAAAGCCATTTGAATTCTTATTGTAGATAAATAAAATAAAGTAGATAATGTTGATTTTAATCATGTTAAAATAGGTAAATTCATATTTAGTAAAGTAAGTACGGCTTAAATAGGCTTATTGATTCGTAAATACATATTGTATAAGCAACGTGTGTCACTTTAAAAAAAAAGTATATGTTAAATATACTGAAGCGGGCTTAATATATTTTTGTAATTAAATATATTGCTAATGCATTATTATTATTAACTACTGATCCGCTCGCGTCTTCGCCTGCGTAAACTACACTACTAAATTATTTAGTTTTTTCGCCCGCACGCGCTCTCATTTAAATCATAAATTTTGCTAATCATGTACAGCTTTCATGAAGAGACAGCGATAATTTATATTTTTATTATATGTATAGATATAGATATTGGTTTTGTGGTTTACTTCTCCTTATAAACTTCAAACAAACACAAACTATCTGCTTATTCGTTACCTAACGTAAGTACTACATTTTTCTCCACTAATATTTCAACGTTATTATATATGTATTTCTAATTAATTGTAATGGAATTAAATGGCCATAATGGCTCAGTGGAACAGAGCCTGACATAATCGCGATTAGTTGTGGAGTTGATTCCCATTCGGCAGAATAATAATTTACATATTCTTTTTGCGCTACTCGGATGAACAAAACAAACCGCGGTGTTGAAGTCCGCCACCCAACACGCAACGTCTTGAATTCGGGTGGAAACTTAAGAACGGAGTGTCTTGACACTAAGTTCTCTCTGATGACCCTTCTATTTGAGGAAATGCTTGAATCTGAATTAAACGGTTATCGTAAACTAAATTATGTAACTATACAACAAACTAAAACGTCTAAATTGTGCATAAAAATAAAATTGAACATACAAAAAAATATACAAAATCTTCTCAAGAGGCTACTATTTAAAAACAATAAAAAATGTCATAAAAACGTGTAGCAAAAAATGAAGAGTGGCGCTAAACGCATTTAGGACTCTGCTCAAATATTTGAGATGCGATTAAGCGCCCCTTTGATTGATGGGAACTCAATATCGGTAAGTACAGAGTAATTAAATCTTTCTCTAAAGATATTTCTGTACAATAAATATTTCTCAGTTCAAGTTAAAATTTGTATTTAAAATTATTATTTTCTTTTTATTTATTACAGTCAATGTTATTGTTGTTATTATATCTTTTTTTACAGCTATTTAGGGAGAACCTAGTGACACTCCGGTTACCACTTTCCATCCGAAATCGAGTCAGTGAAAAATAATCATTTATACAACATTTCTCCGCATTTATGGTATTAATAAACGCAATTTAAAAAACTGTAGATAATTGCAAATAATTTAAATGATAATTGCAGCTGTAACTTTCTGTAAATGAAATTTCTCTACTTTATGGTACTCTGTACAATAATCTCTTACAGCTGAGTCCATAATCATCCCTAGTTTGTCTAAATTTAAATCAATTAAACATGTTATAGTATTTCAAAAGTAACGGCGCTTAATTGTGGGAAACAATACGAGTTGTAACTAAACGTTTACGTAGTTTATATATATTTTTGGCTTATTTTATATAACTATTTATGTACTAGTAGCTGCCCGCAACATCGCTTGCATGGACTTAATAATCGTTCCCACCGAAATATCCATCACGCTAAATGACGTTTGTTAAGGCACATAATCTTTATCTATACTAATATTATTAAGAAGTAAGGTTTCTAATTTTGTTTGTTTGTAAAGGGTAATCTTCGAAAATGCTAATCCGATTATGACAATTCTTTCACTAACAGAAACCTATACTATTTAGAAGTGATATACTATATTTATATTTTATTTGTTGTTGTATCGTTTTTGTAACTGTAAAAGTCGATATTAATGGGTTCAATTCCCACATGAGGGACTATATTTAATTAATTTTAATTCACCTGTTCTAATATGACAACGAACGGCGCAAGATCCGTACAAGACACACAGTCAGTTTTTTTTATCATAATTATTTATTACAATTATTGGTATAAAATATGAAATACTAATAATAATACATGTGAACTGCGACAAAAAAATCTAAGTTAAAAATATACTACCATTATGTAGCTACATATTTGTTTTATTTGTCTTTCCTTTAAATATGATATTAACTTAGACAAAGCCGACTTCTAAATTCGCAAATAATCTGACAAAGGTGTTCAAATATTAGTATAGGTGTCGGCGAAATGAAAGCTCAGCTTATCTATCTCAGGCGAAATGTACGCGTCAAGTTTCAATGTTCATCTGTGTGTGGTACAAAAGTATGGAAATTATTTATTTTATTATTTGTTTTTAGCTTCATATTTTTTCCAGCATAGCTCTAGTAAGAGGAAAGTTAGTGTCGAAAAACTCAATTCTCCAATTTTCGCCAAATGTCTGAATTCGAGAATTCGACGCCACACCAGAGTAAAGAAATGAAAATAATTTCAAGATAAACTTGAGAAAAAAAATAATCTCTGAGTGGGGATCGAACTCACAACCAATCGCGTTTACAGTTAGACGTCCCACTACGTGACAATG